>OZ022265.1:61426944-61454444 GCA_963978885.1 Nemotelus pantherinus
AAAGGGGACAGTTTCGGTCGGCTAACTCCCGCGGAAATCGGGGTGGGTCAATTTTAGGCGCCACTCGCTTTAAATTTACGACCGAAACTGTCTGCGATGCCACCGTCTCGAAGCGAGAAATTGACGGCGGCGTACTATATTATCGCGATTTCTAATTCCCCGATTGGAGCAAATCGGACTTTCTTACGCGATCCGACCAGAAGGGCACAAAATCAACACCAACGTTACATCTGATTTCACACTTCTATTTCAATTATATTTTCACTTAAGAAAGACGGCGCCGCGCTACTCAATACTAAAGAACTTAGTCTAAATCGCTACTACACTTAGATCGAAATTTTATGGCAAAGATTCAATATCATCTAACCTGGTATCGTTTCTTCGCTGCCGTCGATCGTTTATTCGGGGATCCCCACACTAAGCCATTTTGTCATCCATTCGTTTTGTCTACTTCGAAACTGCTTTCACACCTGCTATCGCGGCGCCTATTACTCGTTACTACCTGATTTGGCTTTTTCTCGATTCGCCTTCGAACTTGCGCTCTTGATACAATCCACTTAACTCCTAATACCTTCGTTACGCTAGAAGTCGCGCGTTTCGCCTTTGAATTTTCCGTCACGTCGCACAAAACAAACTCGCTTCTAGCTTCTTGTAGTTTTTCGACACGTTGGCCCAATTACCGCAGTCGCCACCTCAACGATTCTCCAACAGTCGACCAATATCTCAGAAAAAGGAAAAGGAATTAATTTTCGTCGTTTTCCTTGACTCAACCTATCTCACCAAATACCAGATCCAGAAGAAGGCTTCCTGCCTCGTCCACTTACCACTAGGCCTCGGCTAGTGGTCTCGATCCCGCTTCTGCGGTATCTTAGCTAACAGTTGGCGTGCATGTATTCGGGTGTATAGTTTTTGTATATAATTACTAAAACACTAAGTTCACGGGTAACATATTTATTAATAACACATATATAACAAGATAACAAAATGTATGAACGATGTACGTAGTCGAGCGTCGCGTGAGTGACTGTGTGTTGTCCTTCTGATGCGAACGCCAATTTCCAGATAGCGGCAAACAACTGAACTAATGTTAGTGTGTTCACCCTACATCATTCCCCTCCGAGTGACGTTTATGGTTGCTGAAACGTCACGTTACGTTTTGATTTGGGGCCGGAATATGTTCGTAGGATCCGACGGAATTGACTGTGAGCTGAACGGTTGGTTTGCGTAGTTGTAGTATGCTCACTTTCCATTTGCGAATTCGTCGTATATCCCGGCTTCAAACGCTCCGTAGAAACAGTAACAGGTTTGTCTCCAATTCGTGTTTTGTAAACAGCATCGTTTAAGCGTTCCAGAACTTCATGTGGACCCGTATACGGCTGTTGCAAAGATTTTCGAACATCCTGCCTTAAAAATACATGTGAACATGTTTGTAGATTCTTGAATATAAAAGGTGAGTCCTTGCGATGGTGCTCGACAGGCGTGGCTCGAAGTTGTTGGATGTCACGTCTGAACGTAGCTACGAATGCATGTGGATCTATTGTGCTAGAATTGTCCTCGAAGAATTCGCCTGGTAAGCACAGCTGAGCACCGAACAACATTTCCGCCGGCGAAAAACCCAAGTCTTCTTTGATTGCCGTCCGCAATCCCAAAAGAACTGTGGGTAGTGTTTCTGTCCAACGATGCGTTTCGTGGCACATGAGTGATGCCTTTAACGATCGTTGAAAACGTTCAACCATGCCGTTAGATGATGGGTGGTAGGCTGTAGTTCTTGTGCGTTTCGATCCAATCAGCTTCATCAGCGAATCGAAGAGAGATGATTCGAACTGAGATCCTCTGTCCGTAGTGATAGTTTCAGGAACACTAAATCGCGATATCCATTCTTTATAAAGTGTTGTAGCTATTGTTTCGGCTGTTATGTCCCGGATCGGAAGAGCTTCTGGCCAACGGGAAAAACGATCAACGATTGTTAGCATATATATAAATCCGTTTGACGGTGGTAGTGGCCCTACGATATCTATATGTACGTGCCGGAATCGACCATCCACTTTTGAAAATTGTTGTGGTTTATTTTTAACATGTCGATGTATTTTCGATTTCTGGCATTGAATACACGTTTTTGCCCAGTTGGATATATCTTTTCCCATTTCAAGCCAAACATATTTTTTTCTTATTAATTTGCTGGTGGCTCGCCCGCTCGGATGAGATAGACCATGTATTTGTGTAAAAATTTGTTTCCTGAGGCTGGTTGGAACAAATGGGCGTATTATTCCTGTCGAAGTATCGCAGTACATTTTTAAATCGTTTGTAACAACGATTGGTTGAAATCGAAGACTAGTATCTGTAGATTCCAGAAGTCGTCGCAATTCGTTGTCGGTGCGTTGCGATTTAGCGATTTCTGTTGCTGTTATTATTGCGGCAATCTCTTCAACACTCTCTGGTCTTGACAAAGCGTCTGCAACGATATTCTTTGCTCCATCAATGTGGACAATTCGTGTTGAAAATTGTCCTATGAATTCAAGCTGACGACTTTGCCTAGGTGAGGATTTATCAGATCGCTGATTGAACGCATATGTTAAAGGTTTATGATCGGTCATAATTATAAAATTTTGTCCTTCCAACATAAAACGAAAATATTTAATACTTTCGTATATTGCCAACAGTTCCCGATCATAAGTGCTATATTTCAATTGAGCGTCATTTAATTTTTTGGAAAAGAATCCCAATGGTTTCCATGCGTTGTTTTGAAATTGCTCAAGCACTGAACCTATAGCAACATTTGATGCATCCGCATACAATCTGAGTGGTGCGCCGGTTTTTGGATGTACCAACAGAGAAGCATTTGCAATAAGTTGCTAGCTCTTTTCAAATGCCTTTTGAGAAACAGTTGTCCAAGGTACAGGTCTTTTGTCTCGCTTGCGTGAATCTGTCAGCATAGCGTTTAGTGGCATAAGTACTTCAGCTGCATTGTTTATAAAACGCCTGTAGAAATTGAGAGTTCCCAGAAATCTACGTAGCTCTAAGATTGTTTGTGGTTGTTTGAAATTTTGTATTGCTGTAACTCGATCAGGTAAAGGCCTAGTACCTTTATTGCTGATTTGGTAGCCTAGATAATCAATTTCATTTGCAGCAAAAATGCATTTGCTGGGATTGATTTTGAGACCATGTTCGTCCAACCGTTTCAGAAGCTGTCTCAGATGCTGTTGGTGCACTTCCATGTTCTTTGAAGCGATCAAAATATCGTCTAGATAGACAAAACAAAATGGAAGTCCACGCAAGACTGTGTCTAGGAACCTTTGAAAAGTTTGCGCAGCATTGCACAGTCCAAATGTCATGCGGCAAAATTCAAACAAGCCGAATGGTGTAATTACAGCTGTTTTTGGAATGTCTTCTTCTTGGACGGGAACTTGATGATAAGCTCTTTCTAGATCCAGAATCGTAAAAACATTTTTGCCGTATAAAATATGTGCAAAATCTTGGACATTTGGAACTGGATATTTGTCAGGGATTGTAATTGAATTTAATCGGCGATAATCGCCACAAGGTCTCCAAGATCCTGATTTTTTGGTACGAGGTGCAATGGACTTGCCCATGGGCTGCTCGATGGTCTGCATATACCCATTGATACCATATATTCAAATTCCTTTTTAGCAATGGCGTGTTTTTCAGGAGAGAGACGGCGTGCACGTTCGGAAATTATTGGGCCTTTCGTTAGGATTCGATGTGTTATAGAGTGGTTTTTGGAGTTAGAAAAATTTGAAGATTTGGTAATAGACGGTGTTTCAGATAGTATTTTCTGAAAAACATTATCTTCCACTGTTGTTATAGCTTGCGTTGGCTCGTTGCACGTATTGGTAGAGGCAAATAACAACGTGTTTCCATCTATGAGCTGGTTTTTACGGATGTCAATTAAAAGATTAAAGTTGGATAAAAAGTCAGCTCCTATTATGGCTCTGATACATCTGCTATGTGAAAATACCAAGCAAACTTACGCCGTAGACCAAAGTCGACATTGATCAGTTTTTCACCGTAAGTTTTTATGGTGGTGCCATTTGCAGCGTGCAGTTTGAACTCACAGGGAGTCAATTTTTCGCATGTTCTACGCGGTAACACTGACACTCCTGCCCCTGAATCTATGAGAAATAAAGTTCCACTGCCTCGATCTCGTATCATGAGTCGGTGTTGTTCTATGCTGTCGCCAACCATAACACCACTGGACGACGACGCATTTAGTTTAAATGTGGATTAAACTTTGCACAGAATTTTCTGCATTTACGTGCAGCGTCACCAAACTTTTTGTGGAAGTAGCACAATTCTTCCTTAGAACGGCTTTTCGATCGATTTCTTGACCGAGATCGATTCTGTGATCTCGAACGAGATCTGGGCAAATAATTTAAGTCCAATTTGGATAGAATCGATTCGATTCTGTTCAATCTATCCTCTACTAAATTGCTTTCACCTACCTTGCTTGTTACAGCAGAAACAGCTGGCCAGTCAGTAAATTCCGCTAGAATTCGATCGGCCATCTCTACCAAGGCGGTCATATCCACATGGTAGGATACACTCAAAATGGCGCGCGCGCGTGATGGCAAGCGTCGTAGCCACAATGTCTTGACGGCTTCGTCGAGGAGTTGGTCCGCTGCTAACACCCGCATTTCCCGATATAGCTGAGACCCAGCTCCATTTCCGCCAACACTTTTGTCAGATTGTGTTCTTTCGAATCCGCGTACCGCGCGATCAACGCTTGTTTTAGCGTCTCATACATTTCGCACTCCGGGGGGTTTTCGGCTATGTCCGCGACCGTATCTAGAATCGATGATTCTAAGCACATCATCACCGCACTAAACTTTGCCTCGTCGGAAATCACTTTGTTGTAGCGAAATTGAAGTTCAATTTGCCGAAACCAAAGCGTGGGTCTCCGCGTCCAAAATGGCGGCAATTTCACATTCGCGACAGCGTCTATATGCGCAAGGGGCTCTTCAGTTTTCATTTTCGCACTTGCGGTAAAAGGATTCACTGTCACATCTAGTCCGGCGTCACTCGCGTTAAGTGTGGCGTCAAAACCGGTAGCCATTTTTGCTGTTCGACAGACACTGAATTTGATTCACTCTATTCGATTATGTCTTTATGAACTACACTGTCTTTCCATATTATTAATATTCGCACTATACCCGATCACGTCGGGGTCACCAAATATAGTTTTTGTCTATAATTACTAAAACACTAAGTTCACGGGTAACATATTTATTAATAACACACATATAACAAGATAACAAAATGTATGAACGATGTACGTAGTCGAGCGTCGCGTGAGTGACTGTGTGTTGTCCTTCTGATGCGAACGCCAATTTCCAGATAGCGGCAAACAACTGAACTAATGTTAGTGTGTTCACCCTACAGGTGCGATGGCCCCATGTACCCGCTGCACGCACATTCGCCAGTGCATTTTCCTGCAGCTTAACTTCGTCGTCTCTGCCGTTTTGCCGCGTGATGGCGGTTCGGTCGTTTGCTGACGTCTCGCGCATCACTTCATTAATGTTTATCATAGCCCTGTCATCGAACGATATGGCTTGATTGCAAATTTAATTCGGTTGTTTATTTGATGCGGGTCATGTTTTCGTCGGTTGATTGCTTGATACGGGTAGTGTTTTTCGTCGGTTGTTTGCTTGATACGAATAGTGTTTTCGTAGGCTGCTTGTTTGACACGGGTAGTGTTTTTATCGGTCGTCTGTTTGATACGGTTAGTGTTTACTTCGAATTCTATCTGGCGGCAGGACAGCGTCCCTGCGTCCCAATTTCAGCTCTTCCGCTGCGTTAAAGGTCGCTCGTTCCCGGGTCCGGGTAACCGTTGGCCGTTTATTTTGATTCGCCGGCGGTGCCTTGTCCCGGTGGGGAGTGCCCGTCCTCGTCGGTGGGATACCCGAGTACTATTTAATTACCTCATTTGTACAACATCTGTTTACTACTAATCTACTTGCTACTATTTATTTAATAATTAATCAATTCTATCATTTCATTACATTCAATTACTAATAAATTCCCTACATATTTACAATTCGATCCTCACTACTTCGTTGGCGTCACATCTCCCCCTTCTCCAGAGAATTACTACGGAATTCTTGTTTTACTTTCTGCCGAAGGAGGCGTTAATTGACGATGTGACCGCGAATCACGCGCGCCCCTATGACTCCCGGTACCTTTCGGATTCTAAGTGCCGCGGCAGTCCACGACCCGATTTGGGTTTCTGTATTCGATCTTACGCCGAAGGTAAGTATCTTATTAAAATTCTCGCAACCAGCGCCCCAGTCTTAGTGTTTAGTAGTCAATCTTCGTGCTCTTGCCTATTTGAATTCTAGATGGTACGGCACGATCATTGATGCTGGGACACACATTTACACCAGATTTACGCTATTTACTCATCTTTCCGACAGAGATTTTGTGTTGTAATTTTTTTGTCTCGTGGTTTGTACAGTGTTGGTAGATGTCGACCCTATAGATATATATATCTCGATCAAATCCTAAAGCGAAGCAACCGGTTTCTTTTTAGGACGACTACCCCTACCACAGCCAATGGAGAGAATAAAAACGATAACAAAAGAGTAAAGGAAAAAAAAAACCAAAAAAAAAAACCAAAGGATGAAAAGAAGTAACACAAAATAAAAGCAGATACGGACCCGCCACCAAATAAACGGTATTGTTTTCATATTCCTAATAAGCCTTATATTATTGTATCCTAAAACTACCCTATATATATACGTATTTCTATACCTCATTCTAAAGCAAGATAAACTGTTTCTTTTTAGGATGTCTACTTCTGCCATGACCACGGGAAAACAAGGCACCGGTAGATCGGCTAGAAAAAAAAACTAAAAAATAAGAGGAAAAAGGAAAAAAAAAATGAGCAGATACGGATCCGCCATCAATGGAACGGTATTATTTTCATATGCTTAATCACTCCAATATTACTTCTACATAAATTTAACTTTTTAGCTTATCCCTAAATCTAATCCTAACTGTGTTTCTAATTACAATCACCTGCTTAATCCATTAGCTAGTTCAATATCCACCACCAGCTTATCCCAATAATTAATTCGCTCATTCCAACCCCACTACGCTATATTTTTCTGTTTTAACTATGATTACCTGACGGAGCTACCAATTAATTTAACCACCACCACCCAATTATCCTAACGATTTATTATCTTATTCTTAATTAAAATCTATCTTTTGCCTATCCGTTAAGTGCCAAAAGTCTATGTGTCACACCTCGCGATCTGATCCTTGAGTTAGCCCCAATTCAAGGCCCCTAATTCCATTATCCTACTGCTATTAAAAGTAACCTATCCAAACATCATATGGTAAAAAACAGCACTTGGCCGCCGGTCTCCGCTGTCGCTGACTTCTAGTTATATTCAAGTTCGGAATTGCCTTCCACATACCGTTTAAGGTCTTTCGCATGCCAGTTTCCTGCAGACTTCCCCCTCTCATCAACTAACTCAAAGGTCCATGCTGAAGTCTTTTTCCTTATTTTATAAGGCCCAACGAACGCAGGAGCAAGTTTGGCGGAAAAATGTTTGCTGGCATCTGACAATACATAGTTCCTTCTCCATACACTATCACCTATCTAGAAATCTACCGTCCTCCGCCGGAGGTCATAGCGTTTTTTACTTGATGAAGCCACCGGCCCCATCCTCTGGATCACTTCTCGTCGAACTTCATCTAGAGCTCTCGCGTTCCGTAGAGGGCTAAAACTCCGATCCCCGCTTTCGGGCGGTTCTGTTTCCTCTTGAAACGTAACCATCTCCCGGCCAAAATTTAGGAAATATGGAGAGTAACCGGTGACCTCGTGTTTATAGGTTCTCAGGGCGCATGCAATCTTTGCCAAGTACTCGTCCCACGTGCGCTGATTATCCGAGGCGTAGCAGCGCAACATGCACTTCACATCTTAGTTGCGCCTTTTGGCCGGGTTGGCCTGGGGGTGGTACAGCGCAGTATACCTAATCTGTACCCATAACTCTCCACCGGACACTTAAATTGCTTGCCCCGAAATTGCACGCCATTGTCACATACCAAAACCCTTGGTACACCATACACCAGGAGTACGTTTTCTTCCAATAGGCGGAAAACATTTGAAACTGTCGCTGTTCGCATTGGTAGCAAGATCGAAAACTTGGTGACGTAGTCCAATATTGTCAAAATATAAACGTGACCACGCCTTGACCTAGGCAGCGGTCCCACCAGATCCACACAGATCATTTCCCAGGGGTCTTTAGCCTCGCCGGCCCTGGTGGTCATCAATCCAATCGGTGCCCTCCTCTCGACTTTGCATGCCTGGCAAATTTTACATTTCTCCACGTATCGGCGAATGTCCGCCCGCATCCCTGGCCAGTAGTAGGTTTGCGCAACTCGGGATAATGTCCGGTCAGTTCCCATATGTCCTGCTGTAGGATCATCATGGCACCGGTTGAGAACGACTCCCCTCTCAGCTCTCGGCACAACTCTCTTCCAGCCGGTTTTGTTTCCTGCCTCTAACCTAGACCCCTCTGCCTGTTTCCACAGGGTGTTATCCACAGCTCTCCAGTTTGAGTATTTCCCTGGATCTCCTCGCACGTTGTCCAACATCTTCTCGTACCACGTCTCCAATTTCAGTGAGGTGTCTATACTGTCTACCTGGTTAATTGCCCGGGAGAGTGCATCCGGCCCCAAATGCTCCTTCCCTTTGCGGTGAACCACCTCGAAGTCAAACTGCTGGAGCCAAACTGCCCATCTAGCCAGCCTACCAGTGGGGTCCTTCAGCCTATTCAACCAAACGAGTGAGTGGTGGTCAGTAATGACGATGAAATGAGTGCCTTCAATATATGGGCGCAGCTTTTCGATTGCCCATAGCACCCCTAAACATTCTTTTTCCGTCGCTGAATACTTCCGTTCTTGTTTCGAGAGCGCGCGACTTAGATAGCACACCACCTTTTCACCCGTTGGGTGTGCCTGGCTCAACACTGCACCTATCCTTACATCCGATGCGTCCGTTTGGACCTTGAAAGGCAGGTCAAAATCGGGGCAGGCTAATACTGGAGCTGACGTGAGTCTCTGTTTGCAATCCTCGAACGCCCGCTCACATTCGTCTGACCATGTGAATTTACGACCCTTCTTCAGCAGGTCGCTAAGTGGTGCCACCATCGTCGCGTGACCCGGGATGAACCTACGGTACCAGGATACCATTCCTAGCAATTGTCTGACCTGTTTTACGGAGCCTGGTCGAGGAAAATCCCTAATGGCTTGGACTTTCTCTGGGTCCACGCGAAGGCCTTCTTCGTCTACCACATACCCTAAACACTTAAGCCTCGACCTACAAAACTGACATTTCTCTTTGGACACCCTGAGTCCCGCCTCTCTCAGCCGTACGAACACCTCTCGAAGGACCTCCATATGTCGCTCGAACGTTTCAGTCACTATGATCACGTCGTCCAAATATGTAAAAACAAAAGGCTCAAGTGTGGGCCCCAGAACCGTGTCAACTAATCTTTGCCAGATGGCCCCTGAATTGTGTAGACCAAAAGGCATACGTCGGAACTGAAACAGACCTCTTCCGGGCACTGTAAAGGCCGTATACTGTTGGGACTCTTTGCACATCGGCACCTGCCAATACGCCGACTTTATGTCTAAGGTCGACAGATACTTCGCGTTACGCAGTTGATATATGGTATCAGATACGCGTCCTTCTCCGACACCGCGTTGAGCTTTCTGAAATCTACGCAAAATCGGAAGGATCTATCTTTCCTCCGTACCAATAGTAAAGGAGAGGACCAGGCGCTCGTTGATGGTTCCACCACCCCCATTCGTAACATCTCGTCCAATTCCACATTGATCTGTTTTTGTACCGCTGGTGAAACCGGATAATACCTTTGTTTGATCGGCGGTGCCTTTGTCTTGATGACATGGCATACCGACTTCGCGCAGCCCAGACCATCCCCCATCAACGCAAACTGCTCCTCCAGCAGTTGCGACAAGGTCTTGGTTTCATCTGCTGTCAGATGAGACCAACTCCGCAGCGTCTTTCCCAGCATCGTTTTTACAGCGGCTACCGAAGTCCACTGCTGTCCCTTCATATCGAGGACTACTCCGAAGCATTTCCAGAAGTCTATACCCAATATTAACTCCTGTGGTACCGACGGGATCACCAGCACCTCTAACTCATGACCACGACCGTTGAGTTCAAACATCACTCTCGCCGTCCCTGTCACCGGGCACATTTCTCCATTAGCCAGACTCACTTCTTCGATCTCGTTTTGGGACAGGGTTGCGCCTCTCCTTCTTAGTCGAACCCATCCCTTCTCCCCTAAAATCGTGCGACTTGCACCCGAGTCCAGCAGGCCCTCCATCGCTATGTTCATCACCTTCACCTGCAGATGCGGACGCTCATCCTGGCTGCACTTCGCTAGTGCGTAACCCACCGTCGGAGAGGGTGCCCTCTGTTGCGGCCTCTTTGAAGTGCTCGCTCGACCGCCTAGCGAGCACGTCGGTCGTTTACCACCGCCGGTGGATCTGATCGTGCCCGCGGCCCCTGTTCGTTCGCCCTCGCTCGACAGACAGGGCATGTGACTCGCATAACCCCCTGCCGACCACACCCGAAACACCGCCGCGGCTCAGGACACTCCCTCGATACATGCCCATCTCGCCTGCAATTCCAGCATTTCACTCTACCCTGTTCTGCCATCGCCGCCACCTGCTCTACCCTTTCTACACCCACGCAGGCCAAATCCAGCTCCAAACAGCGTCTGGATCGTGTCGTGGGTGGCACAAATGCTGCCACCGACACCCTTATCGCATCCACGGTGCGACCCATCTTCACCAGTTCAGCTACTGTCGTCACCGGTGTCAAGCACAACTGTTGCTGATAGAATGGTGTTATATTCTTGCGCAATATGCGCAGTTTCTCCTCTTCTGTATAGCTAGTTGTCAGCCGGCTAAATAGTCGCTCCATCATTGCGACATAAACCCCCATCGATTCACGAACCTCAAGATACCTCACTAACAACCAAACACCCACCTGGAACTCAATAGCTACGATAAAACCACGGATTCTACGTTGAAAACCTGGAAAAGAACGGCCACTTACCAACTAACCTATACTATCCTGCACTCACACTTCAGTCACCATTTATCCCGTATAGTTCGCCTATATACATTCACACACGTTCCTTTTGTTTTTCCTTACGACACGCACCTTGATTCACCAAATCCAGAATTCAAATAGTTTTTCTTTTATATTGTGTTTTCGAAAAGATGAATAGATATAGATATATGATAATATCATGGGAATAGTTCTATCCACTTTTACGAATTTAAGCTTCAAGAATATTCACATCTGTGAGGAATTCCTCACCTAATATTTATTTTAAGCTTTTGCCAATAAATAGATATATCAAACGTCGGCTTTGAAATATGAACTATTTTTATTATCAACAAATGACTGACTAGGGTCATGAACTACAAAAAGTGATTACTAGATTTCATCGTTCGCACCGCATCTTTTGTGGTAAACTTGAGAGTTCCCCACAGCACTCCCCTCCAAGTGAGGGAACCTCGCGGCAAATCGACGTCTGGCTGATTCTGGTTGATAAGTCTTGGTGATGTATGCTGGTCGTTTTGGCCCTTCATCGTTCGCAAGCGATCCTTTGTGGTGAATTTGAGAGTTCCCCACACATCCACCTCAAAATCGTGATAATGCAGCCGTTATCGCGTAAATTACTCTCAAATCTATCTTTAAAATTACTATGAATGTCGGTTTTACGCGCCCAACTGCCTTCTCACAATTTGGGACTTGGCTCGACGAGTTTTCCCGAGTACCGTTGGAGTGAAAAGGGAACAGTTTCGGTCGGCTAACTCCCGCGGAAATCAGGGTGGGTCAATTTTAGGCGCCACTCGCTTTAAATTTACGACCAAAACTGTCTGCAATGCCACCGTCTCGAAGCGAGAAATTGACGGCGGCGTACTATATTATCGCGATTTCTAATTCCCCGATTGGAGCAAATCGGACTTTCTTACGCGATCCGACCAGAAGGACACAAAATCAACACCAACGTTACATCTGATTTCACACTTCTATTTCAATTATATTTTCACTTAAGAAAGACGGCGCCGCGCTACACAATACTAAAGAACTTAGTCTAAATCTCTACTACACTTAGATCTAAATTTTATGACAAAGATTCAATATCATCTAACCTGGTATCGTTTCTCCGCTGCCGTCGATCGTTTATTCGGGGATCCCCACACTAAGCCATTTTGTCATCCATTCGTTTTGTCTACTTCGAAACTGCTTTCACACCTGCTATCGCGGCGCCTATTACTCATAACTACCTGATTTGGCTTTTTCTCGATTCGCCTTCGAACTTGCGCTCTTGATACAATCCTCTTAACTCCTAATACCTTCGTTACGCTAGAAGTCGCGCGTTTCGCCTTGGAATTTTTCGTCACGTCGCACAAAACAAACTCGCTTCTAGCTTCTTGTAGTTTTTCGACACGTTGGCCCAATTACCGCAGTCGCCACCTCAACGATTCTCCAACAGTCGACCAATATCTCAGAAAAAGGAAAAGGAATTAATTTTCGTCGTTTTCCTTGACTCAACCGTATCTCACCAAATACCAGATCCAGAAGAAGGCTTCTTGCCTCGTCCACTTACCACTAAGCCTCGGCTAGTGGTCTCGATCCCGCTTCTGCGGTATCTTAGCTAACAGTTTGCGTGCATGTATTCGGGTGCGATGGCCCCATGTACCCGCTGCACGCGCATTCGCCAGTGCATTTTCCTGCAGCTTAACTTCGTCGTCTCTGCCGTTTTGCCGCGTGATGGCGGTTCGGTCGTTTGTTGACGTCTCGCGCATCACTTCATTAATGTTTATCATAGCCCTGTCATCGAACGATATGGCTTGATTGCAAATTTAATTCGGTTGTTTATTTGATGCGGGTCATGTTTTCGTCGGTTGTTTGCTTGATACGGGTAGTGTTTTTCGTCGGTTGTTTGCTTGATACGAGTAGTGTTTTCGTGAGCTGCTTGTTTGACACGGGTAGTGTTTTTGTCGGTCGTCTGTTTGATACGGTTAGTGTTTACTTCGAATTCTGCGTCCCAATTTCAGCTCTTCCGCTGCGTTAAAGGTCGCTCGTTCCCGGGTCCGGGTAACCGTTGGCCGTTTATTTTGATTCGCCGGCGGTGCCTTGTCCCGGTGGGGAGTGCCCGTCCTCGTCGGTGGGATACCCGAGTACTATTTAATTACCTCATTTGTACAACATCTGTTTACTACTAATCTACTTGCTACTATTTATTTAATAATTCATCAATTACATTCATTTCATTTCATTACATTCAATTACTAATAAATTCCCTACTCATTTACAATTCGAGGTACTTTTCTGTTTCCCCCCCCCCCCATTTTTTTTCACTTTTTGTTGTTGCAATGCTTCTAAAATTGATTAGGAAGTAGTAATTAACCAAAATTATGATGGAAAAGCACGTTTAAAAAAAGAAAATTTTTTAATTTTTTTTAATTAATTTTTTAATTTAAAAATTAATTAAACTAATTTAAATTTGGAATTAATGTCACATAACAGTGAGAATAAATTGTGGTACTTTTCTGTTTTTTTTCCCTCCATTTTTTTAAATTTTTTTAATGAAAACTGCTCGAAATGGGTTAAAAAGTGTTACTCCACAAAAATTGAGATGGGAAAATGCATTTAAAAAAAAAATTTTTTTTTGCGATTTTAATTTTTTTCCATTTTTATGTGGCAGAATGAGTTTTTCAAAAGTTAATGTGTTGTTGGGGAGGCCTGCTGCAAAATAATTGTAAAATAAATTGTAAAATAATTGTAAAATAAATTGTAAAATAATTGCTTAATTGTAAATTGCGTTGAAGCTTCGGAAAGGTAAGACGTCAAAAATAGAGCAAAATTTATTCTCACTGTTATGTGACATTAATTTAAAATTTAAATTAATTTAATTAATTTTTAAATTAAAAAATTAATTAAAAAAAATTAAAAAATTTTTTTTTTTTTTAAACGTGTTTCTCCATCATAATTTTGGTTAATTACTACTTTCTACTCAATTTTAGAAGCATTGCAACAACCAACTGTGAAAAAAATGGGGGGGGGGGAAAAACAGAAAAATACCCAATTC
The DNA here is from genome assembly GCA_963978885.1 of Nemotelus pantherinus. NCBI lineage: Eukaryota > Metazoa > Arthropoda > Insecta > Diptera > Stratiomyidae > Nemotelus > Nemotelus pantherinus. The sequence continues at coordinate 61,441,110 of OZ022265.1, forward strand.
GATCCTCACTACTTCGTTGGCGTCACAATATATATATATATATATATATATATATATATATATATATATATATATATATATATATATATATATATATATATATATATATATGTATATATATATATATATATATATATATATATATATATATATATATATATATATATATATATATATATATATATATATATATATATATAGTAGGTTGCTGCAGATGAAATGGCCGATTTAGTAATAAATTTTTAAACGGCTGTAACTTTTTACAAAGACAATTTATTTCATCGAAATAGGTACCAATAGATGCAACACACTTTTCCCAACGAGATATAAGTACATTTATTCCAGATTTGTAGAAGTCCGAGTGTCTGGTTCGAAGAAACTCCTTGAAGGCATTTTTGACAGCAGTTTCATTATTAAATCTTTTTCCTGTCAAAAAGTGATCCAAATGTTTAAAGAAATGGTAATCTGTTGGTGAGAGGTCTGGTGAATACAGAGGGTGAAGGAGAGTCTCATAGCATAACTCGTTTAATTTTTGGACCGTTGTTCTCGATACATGAGGTCGTGCGTTATCATGAAGCAGTATTACTCCATCCCTGTTGACGAGCGTAGGTCGTTGGACTATCAATTTCTGATGCATTTCATCCAGTTGAGCCCAGTATTTCTCAGCATTGATGGTTTCGCCAGGTTGCAGGAACGAATAGTGGATAACTCCAGCTACAGACCACCAAACAGTTATCATTATTTTCTTTGGATGAAAGTTTGGTTTCGGCATGTGTTTTGGCGCTTCATCGGCGTCTAGCCATTGGGGCAATCGGCAACGATTATCGTTAAAAATCTACTTTTTATCGCAGGTCACAATTCGATGAAGAACAGTTCCTTTTTGTTGCGGGAGAGAAGAGAACTTAAAATCTCCATTCGACACGTCATGTTTTGCACGGTAAGATCATGCGGAACCCATTTGTCAAGCTTTTTCACTTTTCCAAGTTGTTGCAAGTGGCGGCAAACTGTCGAATTGTAAACGCCTAATTTCTCGGCAAGATCCCTTATGATTTGGTGGGGGTCAGACTCCACTAATTCACGCAGCTTGTCGTTATCGATCGATGGTCTTGGGTGTCCACGTGACTCACTTCCAAGGTCCATATCTCCGGATCGAAATTTTTCGAACCACAGCCGAGTGGTTCGTTCGCTACTTGTATTAGGCCCAAATGTGCTGTTGATATTCCTCGTTGCTTCCGTTGCGTTGTGCTCAAATTTAAATTCGTATAGTAAAAGTAGCCGTTTTTGATTCACTTTCATGCTGACTTTCCCTTTTTACTAATTTTTGTTTTTACGATTACTATAAAGTGCAAAACAGAAATGACTCCATAAACCAAAGTAGCAGTATTTATACTTGAATATGTCATATCATTTGCGCTGCATTGTGCAAACATATTACACTAAAATTGCAGCCAACTTTATGTCATTGCTAAATCGGCCATTTCATCTGCATATATATATATATATATATATATATATATATATATATATATATATATATATATATATATATATATATATATATATATATATATATATATATTTATATATATATATATATATATATATATATATATATATATATATATATATATATATATATATATATATATATATATATATATATATATTTATATATATATATATATATATATATATATATATATATATATATATATATATATATATATATATATATATATATTTATATATATATATATATATATATATATATATATATATATATATATATATATATATATCAGTGGAGTGGCCAATGTGATTAACCTGAACTTTTCGGAGAACATAGATGTAAATAGTAAGTAGGTCTATGACTTGCTTAAATTCAGATATCCTACACCTTTTGGCAGCGGCGAGCGTTGTACTGAATTTGGAGGAACTCTTATATTTCCAAGCCGAGTAAATTTTTGTTTTAATAAATAGTTGGGAACTAAAACTTATTCTGTTTAAAGCTTGCTTGCTATGATAAAAATTTGGAGATTTTAAGCCGTGTGTGGGTGAAGAGTCCCTAAAAGTAGGCAAGGATTTTTTTTCAACTTTTGCTTTGTCAGAACTTCTAAGAAAAACAATGGATAATCGTGAAATTCGCAAACCGTATTGATGTTGACTAAAATTTAGCACACCTGGATTTTCAAAATAGTGCGGGTAAGCCTATAGCTACGGCAGGTGCCTGAAAAAAAATCCTTCAAATCATTGATCCTCCTGAAAATTTTTTGATTTTTGACAAAAAATTCAAATCATTGATAAATTTTAGCCTTTGTCCATCATGTAGGATTGAAATTTTCAAAATTCCAATTTGCACAAGAACGGCAATCCATCACCATATTACCTCTATTTTCAGCACACAAAAGTTCTGTTCACTAGAACTGACGACTGGATTATCCGATCATTACGAAATATACAGGACATGTTGGTATTAACTAGGACCAGGTCTCATAGAAGTGATTTTGAAATGCGGGTAACCCTGTGGCAGTGGTACCATCTTGAAAAATCACTGAGAAAATCACTTTTGGTCTGTAACTTCCGATTTAGCCATCACATTTAAACCAAATTCATACAATATTTGGATTTTAATTTAGATAACTTTCAGTGAAAATTTGACAGAAAAATTAGAATAGAGTAGCTAGCTATGGTGATTTTTGTCTCCTAAATCTTGCAAATTAGCTCAGCAAAGTAAAACTTTCTCATTATAACTTCCGGTCCAGTCATTTAATCAAAACGAAGGTCATGCAGTAAACATACCTTGATTTGTACCAAATGTCGTAGGAATTTCTTACAAAAATCAATAAAGGGCTGTCAGCTATGACCATTTTTGTAATTTTAAGGAATTTCTTTACTGTGCGATTATGTCATTAGATTTGCAAATGGGAACGATCCTGCAAATCAAATTAACATAAAATATTAACATTTTAAATATTTGAAAAGTTTGAGGGTGGTAACCTTAAAATTCTTTTCACCCGTACAACTTCCAGCGCAGTGATTCAACCGAAACGAAATTTACTGGTTGGGTTAACTTAACGTGAAGCAGATTTGGCATATATTTTGCTTTCCTGCTGACACAGGGTAACCAGCATTAGCCATTTTCATAAATATTACACCAACAGATGCTTGAAATTACATACTCATATGCAAAGCATTTGAGATAAATATCAGAAACCAATTTTTAAATTTTCCGAGTTTTGAACATTTTCCGGATGGCAGCCTCAAACAACGTTTAGCCGCATAAACTTTCGATGAAATCCTCCGATGAGAACGAAATTCAAAGGATAAGTTGTTTTAAGTATGAGCTTGTTATGGTAAACTTATTGCTGGTTCGTTGGGAAAGTGTTGCCAGCATTGCATCATTTGTGTTATAGTTGAGTTTTGTTGCTTGAGATAAGAAATGGTTGATATGATTCTACAAAAAAGTGTATTACATCTTTCCAAATTTTTTAGTCACTCAAAGACAATTTCTTCGAAAATTAGTTTTCTAGCGGTTCTGATGCGCTAGGTTTTTTAATTTTTTAAGCAAGATTTTGACCAAATGTGGCTAAAAGTTAAGTTCAGTGTGAATTTTGTTTCATTTAGTTTGTCTGAATCGGAAGTTTTAGGCTTAATAAAATGGCACCACATGCACAGGGTAACCTGAATTTCAAAATCAGATCTGCTCCTTATTAACACCAGCATGCTCTGTACATTTCATAATGATCGGACTATCCGGTCGTCAATAGAATTTCCGAGTTCTGAAAATAGAGCTAATTTGGTCATGGACTGCCATTCTTGTGCAATGCGGAATGTTGAAAATTTCAAATTGACATGGTGGGCATAGGATAAAATTTATCAACAATTTGAACTTCTAGTCAAAAGCAAAAATATTTGCTGATGCAATATTTCTGTAAAATATTCTGGCGCAAAAAAAATTGAAAAAAAAGTCCTTGCCTTCTATTAGGCACTCAGTGATAACACAGGGCTCGAAATTCTGAATCCTTTATGATGAACAAGCATAAAACCTAATAAATTTTCATTCCCAACATTGATTTATAATAAAAATATAGGGGTATCTGAAAATTTTCTTAAATCCCCGCTGCTGCCAAAGGGTTAAAGATATCATTTAAACGAGTCATGGACCATGGCTTCCGAATCAAAAATTTTAATCAATCAGATCGGCCACATCAGATTTTATCTCCGTTAAACTCTTTTTGATATATACATACATTTATGTCTATGTATATATATATATATATATATATATATATATATATATATATATATATATATATATATATATATATATATATATATATATATATATATATATATATATATATGTATACATATATATATATATATATATATATATATATATATATATATATATATATATATATATATATATATATATATATATATATAAATATATGTATATATATATATATATATATATATATATATATATATATATATATATATATATATATATATATATATATATATATATATATATATATATATAGGAATATGAATTTCGGCGAACATTTAAGATTTAGATAATTTTGATTGTTAGCGACTTTGAAATTGTCAATCTATTTTAGTATATGGAGGTTTTGATTTCTGAATGATTCCTACGACAATGCATAAGATGCCAGATTAAAAAAACTCTAGTGCACCATACCGCTAGAAACACTAATGTTCGAAGAACAGTAGAAGAATCGTGCAGGTTTTGAGTGCATATTCCACCACACAAGCTGCTTATTACGGCCAAACTGTTTCAAATGCCACGTTTTACTTTGGTCTCAAGAATGCATTATAACTCATATGGTAGAAGGTTTCAGATATTACCACTGGCATGGGTTTCAAAGTTTATGGAAGAAAAACACTTGTTAATTATATTCGTTATCAGTTGCTTATTTCACCAAACTTTGAAAGCAGCATCTCATATAACATCAATGAAGAAAATGCTCAGTGCCTGCAGCACTGTAACTGAAGTTGGTGTTTAGGGCTGCGATCCGAAAAATTTGCAGAACTTAGGGAATTGAAAAATCGGTTATTTATTTTCATTGTAAACGTTTCCGGTATGAATACTAACTGTAAGCATTTATTGATACAAAAGTAGCACAACCGACTCGTGCTGGCAACCTTTCGCCAGTATCAAAGCCAAGAATATATCACATCTGCTTCACGTTGTTATATTACATTCGAAATTATAGGAGTATAAAGAAATTTAGGGTTACCTGCAGCGAGTTTTTTCAAATAATTGAAAGCTTAATATTTGCTTTTTATTGTCACTACAATATCAATACCAATTAAAAATTCTACGATAAAATCGCTTAATAAAGATATTGCAAACAAACGCAAAACCAACAATAGCTGGCAACTCTATCAAGGCTTTTCAACCAAATTTGGCTTGAATAATGCTTATATTAGGTTTCATTAATTGTATGAAATTCGTATTGATTTCATGACTGCACTGGAAGTTATAGGGCAAAAAGTTTTATTTTCCTGAGCGAATTTTCAAAACCAAAGACACATAAATAACTAAAGCTGGCAGCACCAATCGAATTTTTCAACCAAACTTCTATCAAACAGAATTTAAAGTAAGGTGCAGCTACTGTGTCAATTTCATGAAAATCTGGAAACTTATTCACATTTCATAGGGCAAAAAGCAGTTTTTTTTCTTTGTAATTTTTCAAGATGGCACCACTGGCAAAGAGTTGCTTACAATTCAAAATCGCTTCTATCAGACCTGGTTCTACTTAAGTCCAATGCATTCTGTAAATTTCAATGGTATCTGATTATTGGTTCGTGAATTCCCGTGAACAGAAGTTTTTGATGCTAAAAATATAGGTGAACTGGGCAAGGGTTACCGTTTTTGTCCGATATGAAATTTCCAAAGTTTTACTTTGAACGTGTAGATAAAGCATAAGATTTGTATACAGATTGGTTTTATTGTAAGAAACAGACATTTTTAGGATATTCGATGATTTGAATGTTTTCACTTCAAAATTTTTAATTTTTCAAATTCAAGACACCAAAATTATCATAGGTGGCAGCTCCAACCAAATTCCTACCAAGCGTGGTTTAAAATAAGGCCCAGCTACTGTGTGAATTTCGTCAAAATCGAAAGATTCAATCAGAATTTATAGGGCTAAAAGCAGTTACCTTTTTTAGTGATTTTTCAAGATGGCACCACTGGCACAGAATCGCCCGCATTTCAAAATTACTTCTATCAGACCTGGTCTTATTTAAGACGAATACAGTCTGCAAATTTCAATTAATTCTGCTCATTGGATCGTGAGTTTCCGTGAACAGAAGTTTTTGATGCTAAAAATGTAGTTAAATTGGGCAAGTGTTACCAGGCGTGCCCGTTATACCATATAACATTTTTTTTGGTTAATGTGAAAAAAGCACGAAATTTACATATGAGTGGCTTTTTTTTGAAGAAACGGCATTTTTTCAAGAGAGACGATGATTTGGAGGTTTTCACTTTCAGTGCCTGCCCTAGCTTCAGGGTTGCCAGCACGCTCATCAAAAGCTACACAAATTTACAACTAAATAATATACTATACAACTAAATAATATACTAATACCCTTGTCAAAAGTTATCGCAATTTAAAAATTTTCAATTTTTCCCGTTCTCTTTTTAGGCACCCAGCGCACACATGGGGTTAAAAAATTCCAAAACATTATCCGATTCACATGTAAAACACGTTCGAAATTTATTTTGTTAACTTTATTTTTGCAAAACTTATTTGTGTACGGAATAATAGGTATATTAAAAATATCACTAAAATGGCCATCGGCGCCAAAGGGTTAAAGATTTTTAACTTTTTCTGAGACCTGGCACTATTCTGCATTAACACCAATGTGTCCTAAAAATTTCAGTTCAATCGGACGGCGTGCTCCTGAGATTTTTTCACTGAAATTTTTTGATGATATATATATATATATATATATATATATATATATATATATATATATATATATATATATATATATATATATATATATATATATATATATATATATATATATATATATATATATATATATGTATATATATATATATATATATATATATATATATATATATATATATATATATATATATATATAGAAATATGAATTTTTGGCCAAAGTGATTTTAATACTAATGTTCTTCTTAGAACATTAGTAATAACGATGAGCATGGATTCCAATAAAAATAAACTTTCACACCCATACTCACCACAATACTCTGTGTAAATATTAATTTTTATAGCAAATAGTATATATATTAAAAATAAAGAAGAGCACAGATCCCGAAAATGAAATTTCCCACCCCTACTCATCACACTACTCTGTGTAAAAATTCATTTATTATACATGTAATTTTTTTTGTTAATTTTTATGTAAATATTCATTTTTCTGGACTAAAAACAAGACAATATTTATTCGATCTTGACATGGATCATATAAGATAAGCCTTAGGTATATTTGTAGCTTTCAGTTCAGACCATCACTTTCTACCGTCATAATATTCCGACGTCGAAAGTATACGTACAAATGTACATATTTGTCATGATCATAAATTTACGTACGTCGCTGCTATAAATTTTAGCTTTTGTGTAGACCTGAAGAAATAACAAAGCGGTAGTGAAATGTTCTCAGTTTGGCATCATAACGGGCAGATCTGAGTAAGAAATAATGTGGAGACGTAAGTTTAGCAAACTGTATATTTATATGGGTCGCATAACTGAACACGACAGAAGATCTGTTTCTGTCAACCTTATTTGGAGTCAAATTTACCTTTCACAAGAAATTCAAATTTTTAAACAGAAAAGCATTTTGTTGTCGATAGCTCGGGAAATGACCTAATGTTCCAAATTCCTCGTGTAAGCTTTTTTGAAACCAGATTTTAATTTATGCACAAGAGAGGCTATATTTCAATTGTACATAATCGCATTCAAACTCTCAAATAACAAACATTTTACAGTCATGTTTTGTCTTCTAGATCTACTTTTATCAGTTAAGGTGACGTGAAAATATTAATTCGATTTAAATTAGTACTTTGCGTGACAGTAATAATTTTAATGGAGCCAAACTCATATTTTTACATATGATAGTTTATTCTACGATGACAAATTTATACACACATATGTGCTCTGCTGCTGCAAAAATTAATTGGCCAAACATACTTTATTTGATAAAAGGTACAATATAAATGATTTTAGACAACAAATAAGAATAGATCATCAGTTTTGGGTCAGTTTATATATGCAGACATATTTGCATATATTTGCAGCTTGTTGGTCGGCGTTTGATCTGATCTTTGATCAGCGGTGGTAATAAAAACGTTCAAAATTCATTCCATAAACTTAATTTTTGCAAAAGTTATTTTTTGACAGAATAATATATTTACAAAACTTAAATGGAAACCATTAGTCAAGGTATTGATAACGAAATGTTATATAATTTTAACGTGGACACAGACAATGACCAAATAGAGAGTCTAGATTTGAAAACAAATCACAACTCAAAACATTTAGAAAAAGAGAGAATGAGACACATTTTTAAGCCCAAACTGCTCACAAATAATTCCTTGAATATCAATAGCTATGAAATGGAAATTTCGTTTTCTGATCTGAACAATATTTTTCATTTCTTACCCCGACGCTTACCTTATGCCCGAAAAATTGAAATCCAAGAGATTTAAGTTGACTTACTTCATAAAAACAGTATTGGTGGTAGGAAATCCTCCTTTACTTCCTAACTAAACCTTCTTAATAAAAAAAAACTCAAACGTACTTGAACCGCTAGAAATACTAATGTTCGATGAACAGTAGAAGAATCGTGCAAATTTTGAGTGCATATTCTACCACACGTGCTCCAACCTGTTTCTAGTGCTAAACCACTTTGATCTTAACAACACATTTAAACTCATAGGGTGGAAAAGATTTCAGGACTACCACTTGCGTGAATATCACAATTTAGGAAAGCCAAACACTGCAAAACTTTAAAAGCAGCATAACATAGCATACTCAAAGAAAATGCTCAGTGCTTGCAACACTTTACCAGCACTGCAACTAAAAGTCTCCCACAATTGTCTCACGTCAAAATCAAATAAATATCGATCTCATCCGATGATGTCGTCGACAGTTACAGAGATAGAAAGATGTTTGGAATCAAAAACCGAAAGATGTTTGCGACCGAAAAATTTCTTGAGCTTAGAAAATTTACACATTGGTAGCTGTTAGGAGTTTTGTATAGTCGTACGCATAGCTATATCAAGAATGGACACGCATTCATAATCCATGAATTCGGACATGAATGAAGCAATTTTACTACATATGCAATTTACTCTCTGCAAAAAAGCTTTCCCCTCAATGCCGCACACTATATCCTTCTGCGCTGTTGACTCTCTAAGTAAACATACATTTCCATACATTTCTATTGTTGTCAACATGGCCGATTTACGGGTTAGTTGGAATAGCGGGGCACGTGGAGCATAAATTTCAAAATCAATCAAATTTCCTGAATGAAATTTGGTGTTATTTTGTAAGGGGAGGTCGAAAATGTTGCTTGCACACATTTAGCAACCATTTCTTTCCACGAGTCGAAAGCTTTCTATACTAAATTCGATAAAAACAGATGCATTGGTTCGAATTGAATTTGTACTTACATAACACAGTCTAGGGCAGTGGCGGCTCGTGGCAATCACAACAAGCGGGGCTAACCTTACGAACGGGTTTCCACTCCTCCCAAGGGATACCGTATCAGAGGGTTAACCGATTTTAAAGAGTACGGTTTCCCAAAAAGAGTTTTTACATCAACACCGAGTATTCGAGAAATAAAATACTTACAGCAAAATCAAAATCAACTTCGTTTATATGAAAACTGCGTCGCATAAAAACTCTTTTTGGCCTATTCCACTTATAAATTTATTTTCTTTTATAAATATATACATAAAAACAAAAACATTTTCAACAACAGTTAAAATAACAGACATATATAAATAAATTAAATTAAAAACTTCTTCGGGAAAACTCTTTTTAATAATGGCTTCTACTTATTATTTGTATAGATATTCCGCCGCCTATTTTTCTGTTGAGCAAACAAATCTATCACCAGCTCATTAAAATTTTCTATATCTGTAACCACTTCTTTACAAATAGATAATATTGCCAGCGAATTGAGGTGACTTTGACCCATTGTGCTAGATTTATAAGTTTTAATATTCTTAAGGGTATTAAAGCATCTTTCAGACTCTGCTGTAGTAACTGGAGTGGTAAGAACTATTTCAATTAATTTATTAGTTTGTTCAAAAGATGCAAACAAATTATTTTCTTTAAAAAAACTATAAAATTCTGTAATGGATGACATATTTCCAAACATTTCATTATTGTATAAAACTTCTAATTCATTTTTTAACGTCCCTGCGTCGAAAAATGGAAAGTTATTGACTATCGTAACAAGATGGTTAGCAGGGAAATTAAAATTAAAATTGTGAAATCCAGATGGATTTATTAATTTGAAGGCATAAATATGATAATAAATTCTCAAAACGCACTTTAACATGTGTGGTAATTATATCGCAAATTTCTTTTCCTATCATGTGAAGATCATGCATTGAAGTACTCTTTCTTTTCGCCATATATTCGTTAGCAATAAATTGACTTGGATTCAAACCATTTCTTATCGCATTGATAGATTTACAAAATATATCAACAGTTTGAAATGCTAGAATTCCATTTGTACTGCGAGACTGTAAAATGTTGTAAAAAATGTCTACATGACCGAATATTTTATTGAAAAGTTCTAGGAAAAACATGAAGTTGTCATCATTTAAATAATTTAATAGCCCGGTTGCTTCTCTAATTGTAGTAGGATCCCAAGATTCGCATTGAATCAGCTCAAAGCAATGAATTAGTTGTGCTCGGCTTTCAAAAACAGATTGTACGACCCGAGACTGAAAATTCCAGCGAATTTCCATCGATCTTGGAAGACCTCTTTTTTAACAAACTTCTACAAATAAATCTTTACGCTTTGGAGAACACGAAAAGAAGGAAGAAAATGCGGATATATTTCCAAAAAAAAAATACGTACTTCTTTGATAGAAGAAGAAGCTTGCTTTAAGACTAAATTTAGCTGATGAGCATAGCAATGAACGAATTGGGCGTAAGGAAATATATTTTTCATTAATGTTTGAACACCAGCATTTCCGCCGCTCATTACAGCCGCTCCATCGTATGTTTGAGAGATAAGTTTGCTCTTCAAATCAAATTCTTTAAGTGCGTTTAGTATTTTATCAACCATTCCCTGCGCATAGCGATCGTGAAGATCGAAAAATGAAAGAAAGCGTTCAACGGGCAACTTATTTTTTACAAATCGCAGATCAATCACCATTTGTGAAGTGCAAGAAATATCAGTGGTTTCATCGGCTTGCAATGATACGAAATTCGCTTCTTTAATTTCCTTCTTGAGATTATTAAGGTAAGTTATATAAATGCATTCTAGAAGTTCATTTTGTATGGTTTTGGATGTATTTTGAGTGATTCTATTATTTTTGAGATAATCATCCAAAGTTAAGTCAATGGATCTGGTGTATGATACCATATCAAGAAAAATACCTCTGTTGCAGCTTGATTCACTCTCATCGTGCCCACGGAAACTTAAGTTGTGGCTTCCACAAAACTTAAGAATGTCAATTATTCTACTGAGAACATGACGATTCCGTCTCACAATTTCATTATGCTTGTTTATTGAAGCAGCATGACCAGAATCAATTTGAGACATAATGTTAATTGATCCAAATGTTTGAAAACTTAACGCGTTTTGTAGGTGCCTTGAACTTGTCTCATGCTTTTTTATCCGTTCAGATAAATGCTCGATAAATCTCGTAAGCCACTATTAGTCCATGCTGCCTCACCTCCAAATAGAAGACAATAAAAAAAAACAAAACAGGGATTGTTTAACCTCGGATGCTGCCAGCCAGGTTTTTTTTACTGAACCAGTCAGTAAAAATTTACGTTTTTTTCTACCATCTGAAGCTTGCAGGTTGAAATTTGATGGTCGATGTGGACCTAAGCGCTTAATTTCTAGCTTTTTCTCAAGAGAACGCAAAGAAAATGGTTTAGAAATTAAACTTTCGACACTATTCATTTTTTTAAGTTTAATCGGATCTATATAAAAAATAAAAGAAGTTAAATAGTTATACTTACCTAGTATCAATGTTGTTCCGTTCGAATAAACTACACTTTTTTATATTACACACACTAAAAAACTTCCACATGTTGCACTTAAAAACGACTGATAATTTAGTAAATAGTAACGTTCAATTTCTACATCCAAAACTCAAGCTGAAGTAAATTCTTCCGAAAAAGAAGAGTTACCATTTTTACTAATTGGTTCAACAAAAAATTCCTGAAATATTTTCAAAGATCGATTTTTGCATTATAAAACGTTCTATATAGAATAATATCATAAGCGGTGCAACCTGCTTCAAACCCAATCAAAGTCTTTCATAAAATATGCACACATCCGTAAACTGCATATCAAATCATAAGTAATATGCGTACAAAATTTGTCAATTATATTGATATTTGAACCAATATGTGACGACGGCACCACTGCAAAACCAAAGTCATTTACTCTTAATATCTTCAATTGACCAAACTAATTAGCTGATTTTAACCCAATGGTTGTCGACATACACTTTGTTCAGTATATGACCGACAAAAAGGCGTTATCCGCAATGGGTTAAGAATGGGATTTAGCCCATTCATTTCTTTTTTAGTCATAGTGGATAATGTACAATCGTTCTTCGCTCTTTCAACTCGTTCGTTGGTTTGCTCTCTTTTTTGGGGCTAATTGAACTCAGCCCCGGCGCACATTCATGTGCAAGTGAAAATGATAAGAGCATTCCACGCATGTTGCGTTGCCTACGTTCGTTCTCTCTTATGAAATTATCCGACTTTGCATAGCCGTGTATACAAGCCCTGATTGAAACAGAATTAAGTGAAAACAGTACAGTGTGATCATTTGAACAGCCCATTAACATTCGACTGATACGATCTAAATCCTATTTCAATTCGAGTTTGTATTCGCAACTTATGTTAAAATAGCAGCGCTCTTCAGATTATGAATTCGTACGTAAAAATGCAAATCTTGAATAAGAGAAACCCAACTATTACATTTTCGCGGATATTAAAATCAATATGTGCATGAAATATATAGTTGTATTAAATATAATTTTTTGATTCTTGAATGAAAAAAGCTGGTGGGGCTAAGCCCCACTAGCCCCAAACGTAGAGCCGCCGCTGG
>OZ022265.1:61456944-61536944 GCA_963978885.1 Nemotelus pantherinus
ATATATATATATATATATATATATACATATATATATATATCAGCAAAATGATTAAGGGAGATAATCTCTGGAGTGGCCGATCCGTTTAAGCTGAAATTTTCGAAGGACGTAGATGTATATAATAGGTAGGTCCATGACTTTCTCAAATTCAGATATCCTAAAACTTAGAACGGCGGCGAGCGTTTTAGTGAATTTTGAGGAAGGAATATCCAAGAAGTGTAAATTTTTGTTAAAGAAAAGTATTGGGAATGAAAACTTATTATGTTTTAAGCTTGCCTATGATAAAGAATTGGAAATTTTGAGCCGTGTGTGGGTGCAGGGTGCCTAAAAGTAGGCAAGGAATTTTTTTCAAATTTTGATTTGTCATTACTTGTAAGAAAAACAATGGATCATCGTAAAAATTACAGAGCGTATTGATGTTGACTAAAATTTAGCACATACAAATTTTCAGCATAAAGCGGGTTACCCTGTAGCTGTGGAAGGCTACTGAAAAAAATTCTTCAAATCATTGACCTTCCTGAAAATTTTTTGAGTTTTGGCAAACATTTCAAATCTTTGATAAATTATATCCTTTGTCCTTCATCTCAAGATAAAATATTCAAAATTCCGATTTGCATAAGAACGGCAACCCGTCACCAAATTACCTCTATTTTCAGCACTCAAAAGTTCTGTTCACGAGAACTGACGACCGGATAATCCGATCATAATGAAATTTACAGGACATGTTGGCATTAACTAGGACCAGGCTTGATAGAAGTGATTTTGAAATGCGGGCAACCCTGTGGCAGTGGTACCATGTTGAAAAAAAAACTCTAGCGCACCTGAACCGCTAGAAACACTAATGTTCGAAGAACAGTAGAAGAATCGTGCAGGTTTTGAGTGCATATTCCACCACATGAGCTGCTTATTACGGCCAAACTGTTTCAAATGCTACGTTTTACTTTGGTCTCAAGAATGCATTATAACTCATATGGTAGAAGGTTTCAGATATTACCACTGGCATGAATTTCAACGTTTATGAGAGCAAAAACGGGTTAATTATATTCGTTATCAGTTGCTTATTTCACAAAACTTTGAAAGCAGCATCTCATATAACATCAATGAAGAAAATGCTTAGTGCCTGCAGCACTGTAACTGAAGTTGATGTTTGGGGCTGCGATCCGAAAATTTCGCAGAGCTTTGGTAATTGAAACATCGGTTATTTATTTTTATTGTAAATGTTTCCGGTATGAGTACTAACTATAAGCATTTATTGATACAAAAGTAGCACAACCGACTCGTGCTGGCAACCTCTCGCCAGTATCAAAGCCAAGAATACACATATATCAAATCTGTTTCACGTTGTTATATTACATTCGAAGTTATAGAAGTATAAAGAAATTTAAGGTTACCTGCAGCGAGTTTTTTCAAATAATCGAAAACCTAATATTTGCTGTTTATTGTCACTACAATATCATTACCATTTGAAAAATCTACGATAAAACCGCTTAATAAAGATATTTCAATTAAACACAAAACCAACAATAGCTGGCAACCCTATCGTGGCTTTTCAACCAAATTTGGCCTGAATAATGTTTATATTAGGATCCATTAATGTATGGAATTCGTATTGATTTCATGACTGCACTGGAAGTTATAGGGCAAAAAGTGTTATTTTCCTGAGCGAATTTTCAAAACCAAAGACACAAAAATTAGCATAGCTGGCAGCACCAATCAAATTTTTCAACCAAATTTCTATCAAATAGAGTTTAGAGTAAGGTTCAGCTACTGTGTCAATTTCATAAAAATCTGGAAACTTATTCGCATTTCATATGGCAAAAAGCAGTTTTTTTTTCTTTGTAATTTTTCAAGATGGCACCACTGGCAAAGAGTTGCTTACAATTCAAAATCGCTTCTATCAGACCTGGTTCTACTTAAGTCCAATGCATTCTGTAAATTTAAATTGTATCTGATAGTTGATTCATGAGTTCCCGTGAACAGAAATTTTTGATGCTAAAAATATAGGTTAACTGGGAAAGGGTTACCGTTCTTGTCCGACAAGAAATTTCCAAAGTTTTACTTTGACTGTGTAGATAAAGCATAAAATTTGTATACAGATTGTTTTATTGTAAGAAACGGACATTTTTTAGGATATTCGATGGTTTCAATATTTTCACTTCCATATTTGTATTTTTTCAAATTTAAGACACCAAAATTGTCATAGCTTACAGCTCTAACCGAATTGTTCAACCAAATTTCTACCAAACGTGGCTTAAAGTAAGGACTAGCTACTGTACGAATGTCATCAAAATCGAACGAATGAATCAGAATTTATAGGGCTAAAAGCAGTTATATTTTTTAGTAGTTTTTAAGATATCACCACTGGCACAGAATCGCCTGCATTTCGAAATCACTTCTAGCCGACCTGGTCCTATTTAAGACCAATACATTTTTGCTAAAATAAAATTGACAAAATAAATTTCAAACGTGTTTTAAATGCGAATCAGATAATGTTTTGGAATTTTTTTAGCCTCATGTGTCCGCTGGGTGCCTTAAAAGAGAACGGGAAAATTTGAAAATTTTTAAAATGCGATAACTTTTGAAAGAGCTATTCAGTCATTACGAATGAGCGTGCTGGCAACCCTGTAGCTAGGGCAAGCACTGAAAGTTAAAACCTCCAAATCATCGTCTCTCTTGAAAAAATGCCGCTTCTTCAAAAAAAGCCACTCATATGTAAAACTTGTGCTTGTGCTTTGTTTTCAAAGACATAAAGAAAATTGATATGGTATAACGAGCACGCCTGGTAACCCTTGCCCAATTTCCTATATTTTCAGCATCAAAAACTTCTATTCACGGAAACTCACGACCCGATAAGCAGAATTGATTGAAATTTGCAAATTGTATTGGTCTTAAATAGGACCAAGTCTGCTAGAAGTGATTTTGAAATGCAGGCGATTCTGTGCCAGTGGTGCCATCTTAAAAACCACTAAAAAATATAACTGCTTTTAGCCCTATTAGTTCTGATTCAATCGTTTGATGACATTCATACAGTAGCTGGTCCTTACTTTAAGCCACGTTTGGTAGAAATTTTATTGAACAATTCGGTTAGAGCTGATAGCTATGAAAATTTTGGTGTCTTAAATTTGAAAAAGTACAAATATGGAAGTGAAAATATTCAAACCATCGAATATCCTAAAACATGTCCGTTTCTTACAATAAAACAATCTGTATACAAATTTTATGCTTTATCTACACATTCAAAGTAAAACTTTGGAAATTTCATGTCGGACAAGAACGGTAACCCTTTCCCAGTTAACCTATATTTTTAGCATCAAAAACTTCTGTTCACGGGAACTCATGAATCAACTATAAGATACAATTTAAATTTACAGAATGCATTGGACTTAAGTAGGACCAGATCTGATAGAAGCGATTTTGAATTGTAGGCAACTCTTTGCCAGTGGTGCCATCTTGAAAAATAACAAAGAAAAAAAACTGCTTTTAGCCCTATGAAATGTGAATCTGTTACCAGATTTTCATGAAATTGACACAGTAGCTGAACCTTACTCTAAACTCTATTTGATAGAAATTTGGTTGAAAAATTTGATTGGTGCTGCCAGCTTTGCTAATTTTTGTGTCTTTGGTTTTGAAAATTCGTTCAGAAAAATAACACTTTTTGCCCTATAACTTCCAGTGCAGTCATGAAATCAATACGAATTCCATACATTAATGGATCCTAATATAAACATTATTCAGGCCAAATTTGGTTGAAAAGCCACGATAGGGTTGCCAGCTATTGTTGGTTTTGTGTTTAATTGAAATATCTTTATTAAGCGGTTTTATTGTAGATTTTTAAAATGGTAATGATATTGTAGTGACAATAAACAGCAAATATTAAGTTTTCGATTATTTGAGAAAACTCGCTGCAGGTAACCTTAAATTTCTTTATGCTCCTATAACTTCGAATGTAATATAACAACGTGAAGCAGGTGTGATATATTCTTGGCTTTGATACTGGCGAAAGGTTGCCAGCACGAGTCGGTTGTGCGACTTTTGTATAAATAAATGCTTATAGTTAGTACTCATACCGGAAATATTTACAATAAAAATAAATAACCGATGTTTCAATTCCCAAAGCTCTGCGAAATTTTCGGATCGTAGCCCCAAACACCAACTTCAGTTACAGTGCTGCAGGCACTAAGCATTTTCTTCATTGATGTTATATGAGATGCTGCTTTCAAAGTTTTGTGAAATAAGCAACTGATAACGAATATAATTAACCCGTTTTTTGCTCTCATAAACGTTGAAATTCATGCCAGTGGTAATATCTGAAACCTTCTACCATATGAGTTATAATGCATTCTTGAGACCAAAGTAAAACGTGGCATTTGAAATAGTTTGGCCGTTATAAGCAGCTCATGTGGTAGAATATGAACTCAAAACCTGCACGATTCTTCTACTGTTCTTCGAACATTAGTGTTTCTAGCGGTACAGGTGCGCTAGAGTTTTTTTTTAAGCAGCTCTCTTATAAGGCATAATATTTCTTGATTCTTTATTTCTTTCGCTTTAGATTTCTGCTGCTGCTTGAGGATTTGGGCCTGCGAATGCGCTCTTTGTTCAGCCAATGCGACTTTTTTGGTCAAAGAGGACTGCCGACTAGTCATTTTGGTTGTTTTTACAAAATTTCGAAGAAAATTAATATTAAACGCGCTTCGCCGGAAATTCGTTATAGATATATATATATATATATATATATATATATATATATATATATATATATATATATATATATATAAATATCTATATATACATACATATATAAATATCTATATATATATATATATACATATATATATATATATATATATATATATATATATAAATATCTATATATACATACATATATAAATATCTATATATATATATATATATATATATATATATATATACATATATATATATATATATATATATATATATATATATATATATATACACATACATATATAAATATATATCTATATATATATATATATATATATATATATATATATATTTATATATGTATGTAGATATATATATATATATATATATATATATATATATATATATATATATATATATATATTTATATATATATATATATATATATATATATATATATATATATATATTTATATATATATATATATATATCGGAAAAATGGTCAAGGGAGATAATCTCTGGAGTAGCCGATCCGATTGAGCTGAAATTTTCGGAAAACATAGATGTATACAACAGGTAGGTCCATGATTGGCTAGAATTCAGATATCTGAAATCATTTGGCGGCGGCACGCATTTTAGTGAGTTCTCAGGTACTCCTATATTTCCAAGCAGTGTAAATTTTTGTTGAAAAAAGTACTAGGAATGGAATCTTGTTATGTTTGTATTTTGCTGATGATAAAGAAATGGAAATTTTGAGCCTGGTGTAGGCGCTGAGTGCCTGCAAGTAGGCAAGCATATTTTTTCAAATTTCGATTTCCATAACTTCTAAACAAAACAATGGATCATCGTGAAATTGTTGGAGCGTATTGATGTAGAAAAGAATTTAACACACATGGACTTTTCAGTTTGTGGAGGCAACTCTGTAGCTACAGCAGGCTCCTAAAAAAATCCTTCAAATCATCGACCTTCCTGAAAATTTTTTGATATTTGAATATAAATTCAAATTATTGATAAATCTTGACTTTTGTCCAGCAAGTCAAATAAACATTTTCAAAATCCCGCGGTTAACAAGAACGGCAGCCCGTGATCAAATTTCCTCTATTTTTAGGGCTCGACAATTCTGTTCACGAGAACTGACGATCGGATTATACGATCAATATGAAATTTACAGGATATTGTAAAATTAGCTAGAACCAGGTCTGAAAGAAGTGATTTTTAAATACGGGCAACAGTGTAGCAGTGGTGCCATTTGGAAAAATCGCTGAAAAAAAGCTGGTTTTTGGCCTATAGCTTGCAATTTAGCCACCAGATTCTAACAAAATTCTTGCAGTAGGTGAACCTTAATTTAAGATAGAGTTCATAGAAATTTGATTGAAAAATTAGTAAAGGGACGCCAGCTACAGCAAGTAGTGTCTCTTAAATATTGTAAATTTACTCAGGAAAATAAAGATTTTTTCCCCTATAACTTCCAATGCAGTAATGAAATCAAAACGAAATTCATGTGATAAGTATATCTTGATGCGTTTTTAATTCTGGATGTATTTGGTTGAAAAATCGTGAAAGCGTTGCCAGCTATGATGAATTTCGTATTTTATTGACATTTCTTTATCGAGTGATGTATCATCATCGGGGCACTACAGCCCGAATTGAGCCTAAGCCTCCTTAATATTTCACCTCCATTCGTCTCGGTTCAGTGACGGCGTCCTCCAGTTCAGTGCTCCCAAAAGTGACCTGCTGTCGGCATCGATCGAATCCTCCCAGCGCTTGCGTGGCTTACCGACTGGCCTGGCTCCGCTCGCTCGCCCCTTGAGAGATCGTTTGGGGATTCGATTGTCGCTCATTCGTTCGACGTGGCCAGCCCATTGTAATTTTTGGAGTCGTATGACGGAAGAGACTTCCGGCTCGTCATATAAGGTATACAGCTCGTTGTTGTATCGGATTCGCCATCCATCTTCTTCCCGTATTGGACCGAGGATCCTACGCAAAACCCTTCTCTCAAACATATTCAAGGCCTTTTCAGATGCCTGGGTCAGCGTCCAGGTTTCGCTTCCGTAGCATAGCACAGGTCTAATAATTGTTTTATAGATGCGGAGCTTCGTATTCCTGTGTATGCATCGAGATTTCAAAGTGGGAAGCACCGAAAAAAATGTCTTACTGGCTAATTGAATCCGTCGTTAGATTTCGTCAAGCTCATTCCCATCCTTCGAGAGGTTCGTCCCTAGGTACACGAAGTTGTCTACATTTTCAAGGTTATAGTCCCCTTTCGTTATGTTTTGTCGTATTGGCGTCCGTTTCCTTGATTGAGTCATAACTTTAGTTTTTTGTTCGTTAATTTGAAGACCAATTTCTTTGGCGGTTTCGTCTAGAGCTACAAATACTTCCTTGGCGCCGTTGAACGAACGTGACATAATGTTGATGTCATCAGCGTAAGCTACTAGTTGTGTCGATTTAAATAATAGAGATCCTCTCGTGTCAACGGGGATTTTTCTGATGACATACTCAAGCGCTAAGTTAAAGAGTACCGGAGCTAATCCATCCCCTTGTTTTAGCCCAGTATTCGTCGAAAACGAGCTGGTCATATTATTCTGAACCAGCACTTGTGACGTGGAGTCGGTCATGGTCATTTTCACCAGTCGTACCAACTTTGCTCGGATTCCGGACTGCAGCATGATGTTACATAATGCAGTTCGGTTGATGGTGTCGTACGCTTGTTTGAAGTCGACAAATATTTGATGGACATCAATTTTGAATTCCCAACATTTTTCCAAAATTTGTTTGACCGTAAATATTTGGTCAGTTGTCGATCTTCCACGTCTGAAACCACCTTGATATTCACCAAGAATTTTCTCAGCGTGATGGGAAATCCTTACCTCTAAAATTTTTGTCAAGAGCTTGTTCGACGTACAAAGTAGTGATATGCCCCTGTAGTTTTCGCATCGCAGTTTATCTCCTTTCTTGTGAATGGGACATATAACACTTTTTCGCCACTCATCCGGCATCGTTTTTTGTTGCCATATGCCTGTCACCAATCCATGGATAGCTCTTAAAACGGAAATTTCGCCTGTCTTCAGGAGCTCCGCGGGGATCCCATCGATGCCCGGTGCTTTGTTGGGTTTCAAGCGGTGCATGGCCTGTCGGACTTCATCTAGAGTAGGAGGGTGAGATGAGGCACTGTCATGGTATGTACCAATTAGTGATGGCGATTCGTCAGGTGCGGGGACATTTCCGTTCAGTAGTTGTTGGAAATAGGACGCCCATCTTTCCTTCACCTGTTCTGAGCCACTTATGATGCTTCCATCGACAGCTCTACATAGACTGGTTCTTGGTTTGAAGGCCTGTTTTAAGTGCCTCACTACTTTGTACGCTTGTCGAGTGTTGTTAGCCATAAAGTTGTCATTCATGTTGTTCAGCATGCTGTCAAAATGCTTTCGTTTCTTACGTCTAATTATTCTATTAGCTACTCTCCGAAGATCGTCATATTTTTCTTTCTTGGCTCTAGTCGATCGTTCAATGTGGTTTTTGTAGGCCGCATTCTTTTCGTCCAACGCGGCTTGACATTTCTCATCGAACCATTCATTTCTGCGTTGCCCGGCTGTATATCCCACTACTTTTTCGGCTGCTGCATTCACTGCGCTTTTGATGGTAGTCCAAACTTCGTTGATAGATGTGGTGTTAGGCGTAGAAGCTAGTTCCATTTCCAGAACAGATCTATACTCGGCTTCCATCGTCTTGTTTCGAAGCTTGTCGACATCGAACTTGGGTCTTGAACTTGCTCTGACTACATACGACAGTGATATTCGACATCGATATCGAGTCTTGACTAAGTAGTGGTCGGAGTCGCAGTTGGCCCCACGGAAGGTTCGCACATCTAAAATACTAGAGGCCCACCTTTTCTGAATCAGAATATGATCAATCTGATTAAAGGTGTGGCCGTCCGGGGATACCCATGTCCTTTTGTGAATGTCGTGATGCGGGAAACACGTGGAGCTTACGATGAGATTTCTGCAACTCGCAAAGTCGATAAGTCGTTGTCCATTGTCGTTGCATAGGTCGTGAAGACTAAATTGGCCGGTGGTTCCGCAATGTGTTTCTTCCTTTCCAACCTTTGCGTTGAAGTCGCCCAGCAGGATTTTCACATCATTTGATGGCAGTGAATCATATAGCCTTTGCAGAAGGTTATAAAAGTTATCTTTCACTGCCTCATCCTTATCTTCAGTAGGGGCGTGAACGTTAATGAGCCAAACGTTAAAAAACTTTGCACGAATGCGGATCGCATACAATCTTTCATTGACAGGCTTGAAGTCGATTATTTGCGGTTTCATTTTTTGTCCACGATGAAGGCTACTCCAAATTCGTGACTTCCCGATGACTTCCCGCTTTTGAAGATTGTGAACGATCTCATGTCCATAATCTCGGCACCAAACAGTTTCGTTTACTGGACAGCGAGAATGTTTATTTTGTAGTGAGTGACCTGTTCCAGGAGGACTTTGATGGCACTGGTCTGTACAGGGTTCGCACGTTCCAGGTTCCAATAGAGTAGTCCATATTTCGTTTGCGTGGTCGTTTCCGTTGATCCAATCCAAGTATCCGAGGCGAAGAATCAGGTTCCTGAATAAGTCAAGTTTTACGGAAACGGGTTATTGGCCCATTGCCTAACCCCCAACCTGGAGGGCCAGTCTGGTTAATGTTCCCGATTTAGGGCGCGGGAAGCTCGCCCTCACCCTCCTTCGTTGCCAACATTCATGATCTGAAATGTCATGAAGGCTCCCGGCAGCCACCCGATGTGGAATTGTGAAATCACATCGTCGGGGAGGTCGAAGGTAGGATTCAGTAGCAGAGCTGTAGATGTTGTTTCCAGTAGGCATTTCACGGGATTTTAATTGCTTCTTCGGTAACCAGCACCCGATGACGCCCCCGTGGCCTATGCTACCATTTGACTGCCCGAGTGATGTATATATGTATATATATGTATATATATAAATATATATATATATATATATATATATATATGTATATGTATATATATATATATATATATATATATATATATATATATATATATATATATATATATATATATATATATATATATATATATATATATATATATATATATATATATATATATATATATATATATATATATATAGTAATAAGGTAGTGAACTGTACTACGGTTTACTCGAACATGAGTCTTGAAGTCAGCATCACTATATCTCCCTATCGTCCTTACAAAGTTCTCTACAGTGGCATGCTTCTCAAGTTCGTTCTCAGAAAAACTTGAGCAAACGCTAATGACCCTTGCTTGTTAGCTTCAACAAACTGGCA
This sequence comes from Nemotelus pantherinus, assembly GCA_963978885.1. Classification (NCBI taxonomy): domain Eukaryota; kingdom Metazoa; phylum Arthropoda; class Insecta; order Diptera; family Stratiomyidae; genus Nemotelus; species Nemotelus pantherinus. The sequence goes on from OZ022265.1 coordinate 61,466,956, forward strand.
GTCAGCTCATTTGAGTCTGATATAATGTATAATAACAAATATTAAAAACATTCCAAAACAAGATATAAGAACTATCTCCTGAATTTGCATAGCACTTTATTGTTGTCAAATATTTTATTTAAAATTTTATAGTGCACTCTGTTTTTGATAGTTTACCAGTATAAAACGAAATGTTAAATAAACATTTTATTTATACACGATAACAATTTAATTACGAATTTAGAACTGTTAATTGTTCTTAATGTGTACCATTACAATTACCAGTACAATTTATCCACCGTTTAAAAATTTAGAAATAATTACTATTTAGTCATGGCCTTATTCTATTTGTCATTTTAACTTTATGAAACTTTTACAGATAATTGAAATTGAAGACCATCAGTATTATATCATTGGCACTTAAATTTATTTCAGTTGCACCAACTTAGCCAAGACCACAGAAAATACAGCAACGTTTTCATATGCAACAACTTTTCTGCTCGGGATAGTTTGTTGGCATTTTGCCCTACCCTGGCCCTAATCGGCTTGCCCAGAGGTGCAAAAAATGCATTTTATGTTACAATGTATGTATTTGTAAAATCATAATGTATCCCCATGGTATATCGTGCATAGACACTCATCTGTGAATCAAAAAATCGAATGAAACCCGAGCCCACGCATGCGCATGGCTGTTTACTGTCATGCACATTCCCAGACATGATAACGTGACACCGCATATGTGCATTGCTCATGACAAACAATTCGGCAAACATAGAATTTTCTGATTCCCATATCACGGTGTACCGCGAAAAAAAAATGTTATGGAAATTTTGTCAGTAATTTATTGGAATAAATAGAGAAGACCCAATAAAGCTTTGGAATTCCATCTCCGAACTCAACGTGCTTAACAAATCAAAATTTCAATATCTTGGGCTCAAACGAGGTTCCAGTTGACTCTTATGCAAAAATGGAGGAGAATATGGAGGGTTTTCAACAAAAAATGATGGAAACTGGGCCTTTGGCTTCATCGACGCCAAATTCCAACTTAAAGCTGCCTCGGACACAGTTGCCAAAATTCGACGGAAACTACTTACGATGACAAGATTGTCACGATTTATTCACATAGCAGATTAATCAGAGCAACTAAAGGCCAATGCAGAAGCTTTTTTACTTGAAGACGAATCTTGTAGGGGAAGCAGAATCCATGATTAAGCACTTATTAGTGTGTGACAAAAACTACGAGCCTGCACGGAGGCTTATAAAGTCACGTTATGAAAATAGACGATTATTATTGAGCTCAGCCATCAGCAAGCTAGTATCACAGCTCACAATTAGTAACGAATCGGCCGGTAGCATTAAGGGACTGCACGACGATACACAGACGTGCAGCAGAGCCCTTCAAGCTTTAGAGGTCAGTGTAAAAATATGAGCCCCGATTCTGATATTTATGCTTTTAAAGAAACTAGACAGAACAACACATGCGTGAAACGAGCTTTAGCATGTACTCAAAATGAAGGTGGCCATTTTGGAAATTTACTGTAGCTCAAACATTTTGAAATAAAGCATAAAAACCATTATGAAATTCTTACAGTTCAAGCAAAGAGTGTAGATCGAAAACAAGTTCCACTTTGTGGCATACTCAGTTTTTAAGCGATATGTATTTTCGCTTACTACTTGCAAAACGATAAAACCTAAGTCATAAATATGTATGCAACTTTTGTAGCCAATTATTTCGCCTATAAGAATATAAAATTAAAATGGCATATTTCAATGAGGTTTTCTGCGAAAAACGACATTCATCACAAAATTTTCGGGGGAAACGTGCCAAAATTTTGTGTTTTGAAGTAAATATCTCAAAATTCCTAACAGTTACAATTAAGGGCGTTACATCAAATCAAAAGTAATTTGGTTTTATAAAAAAAAAACTCTAGCGCACCTGAACCGCTAGAAACACTAATGTTCGAAGAACAGTAGAAGAATTGTGCAGGTTTTGATTGCATATTCCACCACATGCGCTGCTTATTACAGCCAAATTGTTTCAAATGCCACGTTTTACTTTTGTCTCAAGAATGCATTATAACTCATATGGTAGAAGGTTTCAGATATTACCACTGGCATGAATTTCAACGTTTATGAGAGCAAAACATGGGTTAATTATATTCGTTATCAGTTGCTTATATCACAAAATTTTGAAAGCAGCATCTCATATAACATCAATTAAGAAAATGCTCAGTGCCTGCAGCACTGTAACTGAAGTTGGAGTTTGGGGCTGCTATCCGAAAAATTTGCAGAACTTTGGGAATTGAAACATCGGTTATTTATTTTCATTGTAAATGTTTCCGGTATGAATACTAACTGTAAGCATTTATTGATACAATAGTAGCACAACCGACTCGTGCTGGCAACCTTTCGCCAGTATCAAAGCCAAGAATATATAACATCTGCTTCACGTTGTTATATAACATTTGAAGTTATAGCAGTATAAAGAAATTTAGGGTTACCTGTAGCGAGTTTTTTCAAATAATCGAAAGCTTAATATTTGCTGTTTATTGTCACTACAATATCATAACCAATTGAAAATTCTATTGTGGCTTTTCAACCAAATTTGGCTTGAATAATGTTTATAGTAGGTTCCATTAATTGTATGAAATTCGTATTGATTTCATGACTGCACTGGAAGTTATAGGGCAAAAAGTTTTATTTTCCTGAGCGAATTTTCAAATCCAAAGACACCAAAATTACCATAGCTGGCAGCACCAATCGAATTTTTCAATCAAATTTCTATCAAACAGAGTTTAGAGTAAGGTTCAGCTACTGTGTCAATTTCATTAAAATCTGGTAACTTATTCAAATTTCATAGGGCAAAAAGCAGTTTTTTTTCTTTGTAATTTTTCAAGATGGCACCACTGGTATAGAGTTGCCCACAATTCAAAATCGCTTCTATCAAACCTGGTCCTACTTAAGTCCAATGCATTCTGTAAATTTCAGCTGTATCTGATTATTGATTCGTGAGTTCCCGTGAACAGAAGTTTTTGATGCTAAAAATATAGGTTGACTGGGAAAGGGTTACCGTTCTTGTCCGACATGAAATTTCCAAAGTTTTACTTTGAACGTGTAGATCAAGCATCAGATTTGTATACAGATTAGTTTAATTGTAAGAAACGGACAGTTTTTGGAAATTCGATGGTTTAATGTTTTCACTTCCAAATTTTTATTTTTTCAAATTTAAGACACCAAAATTATCATAGCTGGCAGTTCCAACCGAATTTTTCAACCAAATTGCTACCAAAAGTGGTTTTAAATAAGGTTCAGCTACTGTGTGAATTTCATCAAAATCGAACGATTCAATCAGAATTTATAGGGCTAAAAGCAGTTATCTTTTTTAGTGATTTTTCAAGATGGCACCACTGGCACAGAATCATCCGCATTTCAAAATCACTTCTATCAGACCTGGTCCTATATAGGACCAATACATTCTGCAAATTTCAATTAATTCTGTTCATTGGATCGTGAGTTTCCGTGAACAGAAGTTTTTGATGCTAAAAATATAGGTAAATTGGGCAAGGGTTACCAGGCGTGCCCGTTATACCATATCAAATTTTTTTTTTTGTTTATGTAAACAAAGCACAAGATTTATATATGGGTGTTTTTTTTTTGAAGAAGCGGCAGTTTTTCAAGAGAGACGATGATTTGAAGGTTTTCACTTTCAGTGCCTGCCCTAGCTACAGGGTTGCCAGCACACTCATTAAAAGCTACACAAATCTACAACTAAATAATATCAATCTGTCCTAAAAATTTCGTTATGATTAAATAACTCTGTCAAAAGTTATCGCAATTTAAAAATTTTCAAATTTTCCCGTCCTCTTTTTAGGCACCCAGCGCACACATGGGGTTAATAAATTCCAAAACATTATCCGATTCACATGTAAAACAGGTTCAAAATTTATTTCGTCAACTTTATTTTTCCAAAACTTATTTGTGTACGGAATAATAGGTATATTAAAAATATCACTAAAATGGCCGCCGGCGCCAAAGGGTTAAAGATTATTAACTTTTTGTGAGACCTGGCACTATTCTGCATATACACCAATGTGTCCTGAAAATTTCAGCTCAATCGGATGGCGCGTTCCTGAGATTTTTTCACTGAAATTTTTTGATGATATATATATATATATATATAGAAATATGAATTTTTGGCCAAAGTGATTTTAATACTAATGTTCTTCTTCGAACATTAGTAAAAACAAGCAACAAAATTTTGCGTTATGATTATTAGTTTTCAAGACATAACGATTTAAGTGAGTCAGGGTACATGTCCGAAAAACGTTTCTTGACCACCCTGTAACTCCGCAGATTTTGAAAACCGGACCACCCTGCAAAATGATTTTTTGTTCAAAATATATCAAGAAATGCGTCCTTACAAAAGTGTCCACCGAGTACCAAACACCCTATATATATATATATATATATATATATATATATATATATATATATATATATATATATATATATATATATATATATATATATATATATATATATATATTTTATTTTATTTTATTTATTAGCCAAACAAGGCATAAATACATATAAATGCATACAAATTAATTATTTGAAAAAAAGCAAGTGTACGGTACAAATAAATAACACATAAATAAATAATTGAATAAACAGATAAGTTTGAAATAGAAAATAAGTAAATAACAATGAAATAAAAGAAAAACAATTAAAAACGATAATTAAATAAGAGCGTAAAAATTATGGTGTACAAATGGCTTGGATAAGGGAAGACTTGAAGGATAGTTTGGAAATCGTTGGGGAATAAAGGTTGCTAAAGCCATTGAAGACCCTGCAGCATCTATTCACTGGCTCATTAGCTGCATAGATGGTGGAATGTTGATATTCCTTTAGTTAACGATTGGACCTGGTGTTCCATAAGGGGATATTTATCACAAATTTACTATTGAGGAACTCAACTCTAATAACGCCTCTAATTACGTCAAATGTGAAGCAGGCCGATATCATCATTCTTCTGGATGCAAGTGAAGTTAAGTTTAAATGACCCAATCTAAACTCATATGGGGGTAAATTTTCGAAATCGTAAGGGTTGTACAGATCTCTTAGGGCGAAAAGTAAAAATTGTTTTTGAATGGACTCGAGTCTGTTATTGTGAATTTCAAAGGCTGGGCTCCAAATAATACAGGCGTATTCAAGAAGAGGGCGTACAAGTGCAGTGTATAATGATCTTGTGGCCCACAAGTTTTTAAACTCTTTGGCACGTCGTTTAATAAAGCCGAGCTGCTTATTCGCGCGGGAAAGAATTTTGTCGTAGTGCAAGGTGAAACGAAGTTTCACATCCATCACAACACCGAGATCAACAACGCTATCAACGCGATTTAATAAGTTGTTGCCGAGAAAGTAAGTGTTCTGCGTAACCGTGCATTTACGGCTAAAACTTATAATTTGGCACTTATCAATATTCAGCGAGAGCTTGTTTATATTGCTCCATTGAACAAGAGAATCAAGCTTGGATTGAAGAAAAAGTGCATCAGATTTAGATTCAATGGTGTGGTACAGTTTGAGGTCGTCTGCATAAAGTAGGTGAGGTATGTTTGGCAGGACGTCAGATAGATCCGAGATGAATATGTTAAAGAGAAGTGGGCCAAAATGACTACCTTGTGGAACACCAGAGGTAGCAAATATATTTTTTGATAAAATTCCTTGAAATTAAACGAGTTGGATTCGGTTGTGGAGGTAGGAACTGAGCCAGCTTAGTAAAGATCCGGCAAGTCCGAATTTGTGCAGCTTAAGGATCAATATAGAATGGTCAACTCTGTCAAAAGCTTTGCTAAAGTCAGTGTAGACTGCGTCAATTTGATAGCCTTTTTCCATTTTACACAAAACGTCCGAAACTAGGATTGTCAAGTTTGTGATAGTTGAGCGACCTTTTCTAAAGCCATGCTGTTGCTCATTCAGACGGGAGTCAACTAGTGGGGAAAGTTTATTGTATACAACCTTTTCAAAAAGTTTTGGAATGGAAGATAAAATGGCAATGCCCCTGTAATTTTCGCCGCAGCGTCTATCGCCATTTTTGAAAATTGGTGTCACATATGAAAGTTTCCAACAGGATGGGAAAACACCGGATGAAAGTGACCTGTCAAAGAAAATATGCAGGGGTGTTATTAGCTGCTCTACGCACCTACGCAGGAATGACAGTGGAAGGAGATCAGGACCAGGGCCTTTGTTGCAATCGAGCTCCAAGATAGCTTTACGTATTTCATCGCGTGAAATTTTAATTTGGCTGAGAAAAGTGGTTGGTGCTGAATTAGAAGGAGAAACATTTGAGTTAGATGGGTCTGATACATTGAAAATTCTCTGGAAATTATCTGCGAATAAATCGCAGATATCTTTAGGAGAAGCAGAGGTGATATTATTATCGGACATTGACAATGGATAACCGGTGACTTTCCGCTTCATATTTACAAAATCAAAGAATTTTTTTGGGTCGTGGATTATACTTTCACCGGTTTTCTTAATATAATTGGCATAAGCATCACGGGACTTTGTCGAGAATTTCTAAGCTACTTCATTATAAGCTTCCTGAATAGTAGGATTAACATCAATATTTTCCTTTATTCGCTTATAAAGTTTGTTCCTGAGATTTCGCAAAAGCCTAAGTATATATATATCCATATATACATATATATATATATATATATATATATATATATATATATATATATATATATATATATATATATATATATATATATATATATATTATGTATATATATATATATATATATATATACATAATATATATATATATATATATATATATATATATATATATATATATATATATATATATATATATATATATGTATGTATATATATATATATATATATATATATATATATATATATATATATATATATATATATGTATATAGAATATATATATATATATATATATATATATATATATATATATATATATATATATATATATGTATATATATTCTACAAGAAAAAATGATAAAGGGAGATAATCTCTGAACTGGCTGATCCGATTGAAATAAAACTTTCGGAAAACATGTTATAGACATCTAATAACAGGTAGGTCCGTGTTTTGTTGAAATTAAGATATATTTAACTCTTTGGCGGCGGCGGGCCTTTTGGTGTATTTTCAGGTACCCTTATATTTCTATACAGAGTACATTTTTGCCAAAAGAAAATATTGGAAAGAAAACTTATAATGTTTTATGCTTGCTTATAATAAAAAAACTCTAGCGCACCTGAACCGCTAGAAAACTAATTTTCGAAGAAATTTTCTTTGAGTGACAAAAAAGTGTGGAAAGACGTAAAACACTGTTTTGTAGAATTATATCAACCATTCCTTATCCAAAGCAACAAAACTCAACTATAAAACAAATGATGAAAATGTTCAGTGCTGGCAACCCGAACGAAGTAGTCCGAACGAAGTAGTCCGAACGAAGCGTCCGTTCGGCAGTCCGAACGAAGCAGCAATAAGTTTACCATAACAAACTCATACTCAAATCAACTTATCCTCTGAATTTAATTCTCATCGCAGGATTTTATCGAAATTTTCAGCGGTTAAACGTTGTTTGAGGCTGCCATCCGAAAAATGTTCAAAACTCGGAAAATTTCGAAATTGGTTTCTTATTTTTATCGCAAATGCTTTGCATATGAGTACGTAATTTGAAGCATCTGTTGGTGCAATATTTACGAAAATGGCTAATGCTGGTTACCCTGTGTAAGCAGCAAAGCAAAACACATACCAAATCTGCTTCACGTTAAGTTAAACCCAACCAGTAAATTTCGTTTCAATTGAATCACTGCGCTGGACGTTATACGGGTGAAAGGAATTTTAGGGTTACCACCCTCAAAACTTTTCAAGTTTTTAAAGCGTTAATATTTGTTATTAATTTTCATTGCAGGATCATTTCCATTTGCAAATCTAAGGACATAATCGCTCAGTAAAGAAATTCCACAAAATTACAAAAATTTTCATAGCTGGCAGCCCTTTCATGATTTTCGTACGAAATTTCTACGACATTTGGTTCATATTAAGGTTCATTTACTGCGTGAAGTTTGTTCTGATTTTTACACTGGACCGGAAGTTATAGGGAAAAAAGCTTTATTTTGCTGAGCAAATTTGCAAGATTTAGGAGACAAAAATCACCATAGCTGGCAACTCTATTCTAATTGTTCAGCCAAATTTTCACCAAATGTTACATAGAGTAAGATCCAAGTATTGTATGAATTTCGTCAAAATCTGATGGCTGAATCGGAAGTTATAGGCCAAAAACCGGTTTTTTTTCTCAGTGATTTTTCAAGATGGTACCACTGGCACAGGGTTGCCCGCATTTCAAAATCACTTCTATCAGACCTGGTCCTAGCTAATACCAACATGTCCTGTGAATTTCATTATGATCGGATAACCCGGTCGTCAGTTCTCGTGAACAGAACTTTCGAGTGCTGAAAATAGAGGTAGTTTGGTGATGGGTTGCCGTTCTTGTGCGAATCGGAATTTGGAAAACTTTAATCTGACGTGATGGACAAAGATTTAGATTTATCAATGATTTGAGTTTTTTGGCAAAAAGCAAAAATTTTTCAGGAAGGTCGATGATTTGAAGGATTTTTTTTTAAGAGCCTGCCATAGCTACAGGGTTACCTACACTGTCTTTAAAATCCATGTGTGCTAAGTTCTAGCCTACATCAATACGCTCTATCAATTTCACGATGATCGAATGTTCCTGTCAGAAGTTATGACAAATCAAAATTTGAGAAAAATTCCTTGCCCACTTTTAGGCACTCAGCACCCACACACGGCTCAAAATTTCCAATTCTTTGTCATGGGCAAACCTAAAACATAATAAGTTTTTATTTCCAATACTTTTTGTTACAAAAATTTTACACTGCTTGGAAATATAGGAGTACCTGAAAATTCACTAAAATGCCCGCCGCCGCCAAAAGGTTAAAGATAACTGAATTCGAACAAGTCATGGACCTACCTACTATATACATCTACGACATCCGAAAATTTCAGCTCAATCGGATCGGCCACTCCAAAGATTACTTCTATTAACCGATTTGCTGATATATATATATATATATAAATAAAGAAATATGAATTTTCGGCGAAACGAGTTTAATACTATTGTTCTTCGAACATTAGTAAAAATGGAAATTTTGAGCCTTGTGTGGGCACTGAGTTCCTAAAAGAAGGCAAGGATATTTTTTTCAAATTTCGACTTGTCATAGCTTCTGATGAAAACAATGGATCTTCGTGGAATTTGCAGAGCGTATTTATATAAATCAAAACTCAGCACACGTGGATTTTTAAGACTGTGCGGGTAGCCCTGAAACTACAGTAGGCTCCTGAAAAAAAAAATCCTTCATATCAACGACCCTCCTGAAAAATTTTTGATTTTTGAAAATAAATTCAAATTATTGATACATTTCAACTTTTGTCCACCAAGTCAAATAAATATTTTCAGAATACCACGGTAAACAAAAACGGCAACCCATGATCAAATTACCTCTATTTTCAGCACTAAAAACTTCTGTACACGAGAGCTGACGACCGGATAATGCAATCAACATGGAATTTGCAGGACATATTGGTGTTAGCTAGGACCAAGTCTGATAGAAGTGATTTTGAAATTCGGGCACCACTGTGGCAGTAGTGCCATTTCGAAAAATTGCTGTGAAAAAAAACTAGTTTTTGGCATATAGCAACCGATTTAGCCAACAAATTTTATGGAAATTCTCGTAGTAGGTGAACCTTACCCTAAGACAGATTTCATAGAAATTTGATTGAAAAATTACTATAGGGCAGCCAACTGTGGCAATTTTAGTCTCCCTAATATTTTTTTACGAAGATATTCCAAGTTGATTAAACCCCTAACGGCATAAAAGACGCAGCATGATGATAATACGACTCTCCTTGAGACAAGTGTTGTCAAATTTAAGAGCTTAAGTATGTAACTATAAGTTGAAAGACTTTTAAAATCGTGTGGATTATAGAGATCTCTCAATGCAAAAAGCACGAACTGCCCTTAGACAGATTTCAGCTTATTGCTATGAATTCGAGTAAAGGGAGAACTTACGACATAAACAGAGACCTTGCAACACATACGTTTTTGAATTCTTTCGCACGTCTTTTAATGAGCTCCAATGATTTTTCCCATATTATAAGTGTTTCAAGTGGCGTTTGGTATTCTGAGACTATGGATTTAAAACTCAAATGTACCCATTGTATCGACTTTTGCGTAGTGTTCCCGATCCCAACGATTTCTTGGCCCTCGCGATTGCCCTTGAGACCCAGTTTGTTGCAGAACTTCTCCGCGATTAAAAGCAGCTGGGATCCCGAGTCTAGCAAGATTCCAGCTCGGATTGGTTTTCCATAACGGTTGTCGATTGAGACCTCTGCCGTCGCCTCAAGAACATATGGCTTAGCGTGTTTTGGATAGTGTGCAGCGAGTGTTTTATTTGCTGCTATAGCTTTGCTGATTTCTTTGACGCTGAAATCATGCGCTTTTGACTCTTAATGAAGTAGTGTATGATGGCGTCTTCCATATTTCAAGTAGCTGCGCGATGTGCACAGTTTCGTAGTTTGACCAGTTGAAATATAATTGTCATTTGCCTACAAATTTTTTTCTCTCGGTTGCTTCCGTATTGATAAAAAAACTAAAATGGTGAAGGGAACGTGCCCCATTACACATCTTGCAACTGTTATTGGCTGTGGTCAAAGCCATTTTGGGAACCTTGGTTGATTTACTACCTATTGCCTTTAGAGCCTGGAATCTAAACTCTGAAAACTTCAGAAACTGATCCATTCTTGGTAGGTGTCTTGGAGATTTCAGAGACCGTTCAAAAGCTACATGTGAATGTTCTGTCTAGTTTCTTTAAAAGCATAAATATCAGAATCGGGGCTCATATTTTTACACTGACCTCTAAAGCTTGAAGGGCTCTGCTGCACTTCTGTGTATCGTCGTGCAGTCCTTTATTGCTACTGGCCGATTCGTTACTGATTGACAGCTGTGATTCTAGCTTGCTGATGGCTGAGCTCAATAATAATCGTCTATTTTCATAACGTGACTTTATAAGCCTCCGTGCAGGCTCGTAGTTTTTGTCACACAATAATAAGTGCTTCATCATGGATTCTGCTACCCCTACAAGATTCGTCTTCAAGTAAAAAAGCTTCTGCATTGGCCTTTAGTTGCTCTGATTAATCTGCTATGTGAATAAATCGTGTCAATCTTGTCATCGTAAGTAGTTTCCGTCGAATTTTGGCAACTGTATCCGAGGCAGCTTTATGTTGATATTTGGCGTCGATGCAGCCAAAGGCTCAGTTTCTATCATTTTTTGTCGGAGACCTTCCATATTCTCCTCCATTTTTGCATAAGAGTCAACTTTTCATATTCATACTTCTCAGCTGCTGCCTCACTTCTGTTGCAGCCGTATCGATCCTGGTATTAAGGTCTTCCAATGTTGATACTTCTGTTATATAGACAAGTTGCTTCATCCGTCTTCATGCAAAAAAATACATAACTGTTAGATTGGGAGATCTCGCAGGCCAGTGTATTGGTCCATTTCTACCGATCCAGCGATTGGTATAACTGGGATTCAACCAATCTCTGACTGGTCGGCTATAGTGAGCTGAAGCACCATCGTATTGGTAAAACATGGAAGCCAATTGTTGTAGCCGAACATCCTCCAATAAGTCCTGCAGATCATGTCTTAAAAAATGTAAGTAATTGGTACTATTTAAAGTAGCCGAGTGCCTAATAGGTCCAATTAAATTGTTACCAATCACTCCTGCCCATAAATTTACGCTGAACCTATGCTGAAATGATGAAGTTCTTCTGGTGTGTGGATTGGTCTCAGCCCACGTATGTAAAGTATGAAAGTTTGTCATACCGTCCCTGGTAAATCAGGACTCATCCGCCCAGAGAATGGTGTTCAAAAAATTTTCGTTTTCTTATTGTTTCTCAAGGAGTCAATTGCAGAATTCCATCCTTGTTGGCAAATCGATTAGTAGCAGCTCCTGCACTGGTGTGTGATGAAAGGGATGTAAACGGGCTGCTTTGAAAACACTCCAAACTTTCCACGTAGACACGTTAAGCTGCAACGCCAATCGTCGTATACTGATTGATGGGTCAGTTTCCACTGCAAGCAGTATTTCTTCATCGGTCCGTACAGCGATTGCAGGTGCAGGGTTTGCGTTTACTCGGCTCGTTCGAGCACTGCGAGTTTCCCGAATTTTTGTCTATAGTTGTTGAAACACTTTCGATCCAGGAATCCGTCGATGATGATATCTCTGTTGATACAAAAATTGCGCCGCTTTTGAACTTCCCTGGTACTCTTCATATGCGTACATAATATCTGCATATTCTTCATTAGTGTAGTGAAACATTTTGAATTTATTTTTGAAATTTTTGGTAATATCTTGTAGTTTGGGTAGTGAACTGAAACTAACAAAAATTTGAAAGTGGTTCTATTTTTATGGGATCTTAAATTTTTAACTTATTTCATTAATCAAGGCGAAGTACTGTACCCGATTTTACCTGTCACATCCAGGTAGATGCGTTATTTATATTGAAATGAATTTTAATTTAGATCATTTTATTGATTGTTTAAAAAGTAATTAATGGGCAGTAAAAACACTTAAGTACAAATAACAATTTAAACTTTTCTTTTCATCGAGGGCCACTTTACGGCATAATTACTTTTTAAGCGATCCGTGTTTTCGCTTACTACTTGCGAAATGGTAAAACCTAAGTCATGAACATGTATGCAGCTTTTGTAGCCAACAATATGATCTATGAAAATAAAAAATTAAAATGGCCTCTTTTTATGAGATTTTCTGACAAAAACGACACTGAACACAGAATTTGCGGGGTAGAAGTGCAAAAATTTTGTGTTTTGAAGTAAAAATCTCAAAATTACTGTTAGTAACAATTTAGAACAATACATCAAATTAAAGATAATTTGATTTTATAAAAAACAAGTTACAAAATTCTGCGGAATGATTATTAGTTTTCAAGATATAAAGATTTAAGTGAGTCGGGTTACAGGTCCGAAAAACTTTTCTTGACCACATTGTAACTCCGCAGATTTTGAAAAATGGACAACCCTGTAGAACGATTTTTTGCTCAAAATATATCAAGAAATGCGTCCTTACAAAAGTTTCCACAGAGTACCATACACCCTGTATATATTTATATATATATATATATATATATATATATATATATATATATATATATATATATATATATATATATATATATATATATATATATATATATATATATATATATATATAGATATAGATATATATATATATATATTTATAGATATATATATATATATATTTATAGATATATATATATATATATATATATATATATATATATATATATATATATATATATATATATATATATATATGTATATATATATATATATATATATATATATATATATATATATATATATATATATATATATATATATGTATATATATATATATATATATATATATATACACACATATATATATATATATATATATATATATATATATATATATATAAATAAAAATGTATATATATAAATATATATATACAGTGGTGGCCAAATAAAATGCGACACCTGTGAATATCACCACATAACGTCTCTTCAGAATAATCGCCGAGCTTAAATGATACGAACTGGTGTTTAAGAATTTAACTATAGTCTTACACGTTAAATGTAAAAATAACAGAAACAAAAAAAATACTTTGTGGACAGTACAGCCACTTTTCCGTTTTATGAGCAAAAGGATCATTTTCGCAAAAAAAGTGTTGCATTGAAAATTATCCATTATTTAGGACTCGTAATAGGAAATTTGAAGGAAAAGTATTAGTAGGGAAGTTAAAACAATATTCTTTATTTAATTTAAGAAAACTAGTATTTCGTATTTCCTCCACGAGCCCGGATCCCAGCTTCAATCCTTCGAGGCATGGATTTTATCAAAGACTGTCAGTATTCAGTGGCTATGTCGTCCTCCCAAGCTTTTTTGGTGACGTTTTTGAGTTCCTCTTTGGTCCTGGGTCTTCGACTCGTCAGTTTTCTTTTGAGTTCCGCCAAACAATTCTCGATTGGGTTCAAATCAGGGCTGTTTCCTGGCCACTCTAGTGTCGAAATTTCCCTCTCTGCGACAAATTCTTTAACCTATTGGAAACCAAAACAATTTTTTTAAGTTTTTGGTTTTTTTTACTGCCGTATTGAACTGTTGTTTCTAAAACAAACCACAACTTACCTTACGAGCGCGATAACATGGAGCAGAGTCATCTTGGAAAATTATATCGTAAATGACTGGGAAGAGCCTATCCATCGACGGGATCACATGGTTGTCAATCACGCTGATGTAACTGATCGCATTCATTGATCCTTCTAAAAACACCAAATCTCCAGTGCCGAAATAAGAAATGCAACCCCAAACCATGTAACTCGGAGGGAACTCGTTTCGAGGCACAACACAGTCTTTGTGCAGTTCCTCTCCGATTCTGCGACGTACATACTGCAGTCCATCGGATTGGTTCATGTTGCATTTGGATTCGTCGAAAAGGAGTACTCTTTTCCAGTCATTTTGCGACCAATTACGATGAGATTTGGCAAAATTCAGCCTCGCTGTTCTAATTTTCACCGTTAAAGATGGTTTTTTTCAGGGTCGTCGAGCTGATAGACCAGCTGCATGTAGCCTTCTTCTCTTAGTTCTGTCACTAATCACTATTCCCATCGCTTCCTGGAAGTCCATGTTGACTTCCCTAGCGGTTTTTTTTCGGTCACTGAGGCTTATGTTCTTGAGATGCCGGTCATCTATGGGGTTGTCTTTTTATTGTCAAATCTTGTTCCTGGTGTCCGCTAAAGAGATCCCTTCGCGTTTTTTTCTAAAATTCTCGCCACAGTCCCGTGGTGACGACAAATTCTACTGGCTATAGCCCTGGTAGAAAGCCCTTCGTTGCTTAACATCACAATACTCACTTTTTTTCACTCAATAGCTGTGGTGCCATGTTTACTCGTCAACGGTCAAACTAGACTGAACGAGTGACCGAAGTGGACTCTGTCACGATACTTGAACAAAAAGGTATGTAATTAGCCCCGCATGGGATTTTCCCAGTAAATTTGGTTTAAAAGGGCCACAAAAATACGATTTTCTAGGTAATTTCGCTTGTTTGTATGTGTCGCATTTTATTTGGCCACCACTATATATATATATATATATATATATATATATATATATATATATATATATATATGTATATATATATATATATATATATATATGTATATATATGTATATATATATTTATATATATATACATGAATATATATATTTATTTATATATATATATATATATATATATATATATATATATATATATATATATATATATATATATATACAGTGGTGGCCACGAGTTTAGCTTTTATATATACAGTCTGTCAAGAATGAGTTTACACATAGGGAAAAAATTCAATTTTTCATCTTTATAAAATACTACTTTTTGTTTATGTAAATAATTTTTTTTTTCTTGATTATCGTTATTTGCATTATTTCCAACCGATATATACAAAAAAAAGTACAGCTTCAATGCAAAAAAAAAAACAAAAAGAACAACGAAAACAATTATTACAATTCTTGAAGTGTCAAGAAACTCTTTACACAAAAGTTTATTTTTTGCATTACTGCAACGATACGGTAAATTTACCATAATTTTTGGTCTGTATTGTAAAGCTCTATAAATTTGATCATTAGTGTGTGATAAGTTTTTGGCTAATACGCATAAATAAGTGAGATATTGTGTTTGAAAATGCCAGGCAAAAGATTATCCTTTGAGTTAGTTCAGATGATATACTATAATCACCAATTAGGTAAAAGTGCACAGAAACTGTCGAAAATGTTTTGTGTAGCACGAATGGCAGTCTATAACGTTATAAATCGTGCTGAAAATGAGAATAGATTGGAGCCAAAGTGTGGAGGTGGCTCAAAACCAAAAATATCTAAACGTATAGAGCGCCTTATGATAAGGAAGCTTGATAAAAACCCCTGGATTTCAACCAGAACACTTGCTAGGGAACTCAAGGAAGAGTGTGATGCTGCTGTTTCCCATGAAACAGTACGACAGGCCATCCTACGAAATAAGTTCTCATCAAGAGCTGCACGAAAGAAACCACTGTTTTCTGCACTAAACATCGAAAAGCGTTTTTCTTTCGCTATGATGCACCTTTTTCAACCCGTTGACTTCTGGGACGACGTCATACTCTGTGATGAGACGAAAATGATGTTGTATTATAATGGTGGATCGGCTAGAGTGTGGCGCAAGCCTTTAACATCGTTGGAAAATCGAAATATCATTCCGGCTGTAAAATTTGGTAAGTTGTCCGTTATGATTTGGGGTGCTTCTCAAGCAGAGGAGTAGGAGACTTGGCATTCATCGAGTCAACCATGAACGCTTAACCACATTTGCATATCCTTAAAACATATTTGGCAAGCAGTGCGCAGAAATTCGGGTTTATGCATAACAGCAAACCAAATTTTAAGCTTTACCAGGACAACGATCCCAAACATAAGGCGAACATGGTGCGAATGTGGCCCTTATACAATTGCGGAAAAGTGATGGATACGCCAGCCAAGAGTCCGGACTTAAATCCCATCAAGAATTTATGGGCTTACTTAAAACAACAAGTCGCTAAAAGGCAACCCAAAAACCGAACTGCCTTAAAAATTGCGATTCTCGAAGAATGGCAAAAAATACCAACCACGTATGACCTGCAAAAGTTGGTTCATTCAATGAAAAATCGGTTGCGATGTGTGGAAGATGCCAAAGGTGGCCATACCAAATGTTAAATATACCAAATAATATTAAATATCCTGTAAATATGTAAATATTAAATACAATAATAATTTGTGTAAAGAGTTTCTTGACACCAAGAATTGCAATAATTGATTTCGTTGGTCTTTTCGTTCTTGTTTTGCATTAAAGTTGTACTTTTTTTGTATATATCGGTTGGAAATAATGTAAATAACTATAATTAAGAAAAAAACATTCATTTACATAAATAAAAAGTAGTATTTTATAATTAGAAAGATGAAAAATTGTTTTTTTTTCCTATGTGTAAACTCATTCTTGACAGACTGTATATAAATATATATATATATATATATATATATATATATATATATATATATATATATATATATATATATATATATATATATATATATATATGGATATATATATATATATATATATATATATATATATATATATATATGATGAATTTTCAACGAAACGAGTAAAAATAACCATTTCCCGTAGTTCATTCGATTATGAATGAATAGTTGCTATACAAATAAAAATAGTTAAACCAACCACGTTATTCGTTCAGTGTAGCTCAAATTTCTAATTCTTTTCTTTTTCAATTTTGGTTTTTAAATTTTGCTGGTATCAGTCTATTCAGCTCGATTTATCAATTTTTACTGTGCGTAGAAAGAAGTTTATAAGAACACTATAATAGTTATAAAATCCAAAATACGCAAACTTAATAACGAAGCAAAAATTAAAACAAAACAAATAAATCATCAGCCTATCTTAGCTTGAACTCAACTATTTTTTTACAACAAAAGATACCTAATAATCAGTTGTAATGGTATTCAAAAATGAATTTTTGAAAGCAGGTACGATCCCATTATCATTGACGGCTGCCTTGAGAAAAGTCAAACGAACTATTGAACTATACGAACACATTTCATATTTATAAAGTTTTAAGAACTATCAAAATCATTGAAAGTAGCTTATCAATAAAAAATTGAAACTCGTTTACTTAGAATGTAGTGTTTTTCGCCGGCGCTCAAGGCGAAATTTATTTTTTTAGTAGCTGCATCAGTAATTCAAGCGAAATTTCTTTAAATTTTAATCCACATTTATTTTGCTCGCGTGAATTACGTACACTCCTAATTTTGCTAGCATTTCTTTTTCATGCATACATATATTCTTCGAAATTTTGTAAGACCACCTTTCTTTCGGCAACATGCTTCATAGCTTGGTTTGTAGTCGTAGCATAGCAAAAGATCGTAACAGTTATTATGTGGTTTCTGGGACGAACGGTTGTTGTTATCGTTGAGTTCGCTGTGGGCTCGATTTTCGGAAGTGGTTTGTGAAAAGTGTATTTTTCTCGTGTTGTTAGCGAAAAAAGTTAAATTAAGTGCTGGACTCTATAAAGTGCATTCCAGTATTAACGATACCAAAGGTGAATGAGCTAGCCCACTTTTATCAGTGTTCATTTGGAACTGAGAAGAAACAATATTTATTCTTCGCGTATGAAAGATTGTACCCTTACGTACTAAATGAATAAACAGGTGTATCAATTGAAAAATAGTTACATTAAATATTTTGTTTGGTTAGGAATATAACTGAGTTTAGTTCAACACATATTCGCTTTTTGATATAAAAAAAATATTTTTATTATAAAAATAAAAATGATATGACCAGACAGTACATTCAAAGACATTAGTGCTACTTGCAACCGGTTTTCTAGCGCTACAAGAGTGGATCCAAACAGTTAATATTATCAATTAAAAGATTAATTGATATAGTTAAGGTGAACGTATACATGCATCCATGCAATACTGTGATAAAACAAATAACCTGAGTGATTTGAAAAATATTACAAGCTTGTAATGCTACCATTCGGAGTTACGGGCGTTTGCATATCAGGATACACATCCGTTTATTTCATTTCTGACTATGACTTCTTTATAGATGTATGAAGGCCAAATGCAAGATGCTCCAAGATATGTCCATTAGCGGTAAATCAGAAATAGCAATTATTACAAAATTTACTGCATTAAAGAGGCCTCAACTTGAGCGAATTTACACAATTACTTATTGTTCTTAATTTAACGTGACAGTTTTAGCTAATTGAACATACTTTCTGTCTTGGATTTTTTACTTCAATTACGCTTTTGGCTACTAACCAACCCAATACGATGCATACATTGGCAGTCTATCCTAGTTTTTCAGTACGTTGAAGCATTTTTTGGGAGCTATGATACATTTTATATGTATGCTATATAATCTCCGTGCTCTATTTGTATTAATGTTCGAAGAATATAAGTATTAAAATCTTTAAAATAGAATCTACTGATTATGTGTATACATATATATATATATATATATATATATATATATATATATATATATATATATATATATATATATATATATATATATATATATATATATATATATATATATATATATATATATATGTTTATAAATATAAATATATATATATATATATATATATATATATATATATATATATATATATATATATATATATATATATATATAGATATATATATGTATATATATATATATATTTATATATATATATATATATATATACATATGTACATATATTTATATTTATATGTACATATACATTCATATATATTCGTATATATTTGTATATATATTTATATATATATATATATATATATATATATATATATATATATATATATATATATATATATTTATATACATATATATATATATATATATATATATATATATATATATATGTATATATATATATATATATATATATATATATATATATATATATATATATATATATATATATATATATATGTATAAATATATATATATATATATATATATATATATATATATATATATATATATATATATATATATATATATATATATATATATATATAACAGGAACCATTTCTTGGAAACGACCCATCGAATTGAGTTGAAACTTTGGAGCTATATTTGTGTATATGCAGAATGGGTCTAAATCTCACCAAATATGACAAATTATCTTTAACTCTTTGGCGCCGGTGGCCATTCAAGTGATATTTGAAATATAACTATAATTCTATCAGCAAAGAATTTTCATTAAAACTGAGTTTGCAAAACGAATTTGGCTATGTTGAATGTTTCAAATGCGAATACTTTGGAAATTTTTAAACCATTGTGTATACTAGGAGCCTAAATTAAGATCAAGAAAATTAGAAAATTTTGAATTGCGATAGATTTTGGTGTAGGTATCTTTATGAAACTTACAAGATTTATTAACGTTACTAAGCTTTAAACTCGTGTAGTTTTATATGAACGTAAAAGTGTTTCTTCAGTTTTGATAATACTGGATCATTTATTGTTGCTATTTTAAATTCATTTAGTCAAGCGTCCATTATAGAAAGAGATGAAGTGAGAAGATTACAGTTTAGAATTGTTTCTTCGTCTATCTCAGGTAAAGCAAATCTTGATAAAGGTGCACGAGAAAGAGTCTCGGCGATGTATAAGTATTTACCTGGCTAATAATTAACTTTGAAATCATATGCTGTGAGCTTGAGCATAATTCGTTGCAGTAGAAGGAGAACTTTGTAAAGAGGTTTTTTAAAATAAGGAGACTAAGGGTTTGTGGTCGGTTTCGACTGTGACTGTATGGCCATAGACATACTGGTGAAATTTTGTGCAACCATACAAAATTGCAAAAAGTTCCTTCGGAATTTGTGCATATCCCTTCTGTGACTCCGTTAAAGTAGCAGACCCGTATGCAATTGGTTTTCCACCTTGTGATATTAAAGCTCCGACTGCATCTTTAGAGGCATTTGTACTTAGAGCTATCGGCTTGTTAAGATTAAAATATGTGAGTGTCGGACTATTCGTGAGGGTTTTGTTTAGATTGTTAAATTCTCTATCATGTGTCTCATTCCAATGCCAAAATACATCTTTTTTTAATAAATCTCGTAAGTGACTAGTTTTTGACGGCAAATTATCAATATAACCTCCCAAATAATTAGCCATTCCTAGAAATCTCTGTAGATCAGATACAGATTTAGGATGTGGCATAAGACATAGTGCTTCAATTTTCATTGAGTCAGGACGCACTCCATCTTTATTAAAACTATGTCCTAAATATGAGATTTCAATTAAACTAAATTTAGATTTTGACCCGTTAAATTTAAGGCCAACTTTTCTAGCTCTTTCCAGCACTAGCCTTAATGCAGAGTCATGTTCAGCCTTAGTTTTACCGAAAATTAAAAAATCATCAATATAAATTATTAAATTTGGAATATCTGAGAACAAGCTTATCATTTTGACATGAACAATTTCTGGGGCAGCATTTATTCCAAAAGGTAAGCAAAGAGATTTGTATTTACCGAATGAAGTAATGAAAGTACATAGCTTAGATGAATATTCATCGAGTGGTATTGCCCAGAATTTGAATTCAAAGATGTGAAAACTTTCGGATGACACAACTGAGCTTTGATGTCATCTAATTTCGGAAATTGAAAATTCGAACGCATGATTACTTTATTTAGGCTTCGCGGATCAAGGCATATTCTTAAACTTTCAGATCGTTTTTTAACAATTACGATTGGATTTACCCACTCAGTAGGTTCACTTACTTTAATGATAATATTAATATTTTCAAGCCGTGACAATTCATCTTTGAGAGGATTGATCAAACTATAAGGTATTCTTCGGGGAGGCACAATAACAGGGAATGAATTGGGACGAACTTTTAAATTTACCGACTAAAGGAAGACGTTCTCCACTAAATGTTAGTATTACTGCTGTGGGTGGCCTAAACACTGAAGATTTCAGCTGCAGCTGATTGAATTGCGATAAACTCATTACGTTCGGTTGTGCTCCCGTATCGAGTTGACAGATGACTTTCCTCCCGTTGATAAATATTTCGACATTGAACTGCTACTGAGATTATTACAAGTCAATGTGCCCAAAAACAAAGTCTCGTCTGGCTGTAATTGACTGCTGTTGTTGTGTGGATCAATACTCTTGACCATGAGTGATGATCGGCACATTGATGCGAAATGATTTTTTTTTGTGGCAGCTGTGACAAATAACTCCCAATGCAAGGTCCCTAAATCTATGTGTTTGACCACAATTGCGACATTTACCATGATTTAACGGGATATTATTAAGACTGTTTGATCCCGTTGTACTGCTTGTTTGAATTTGGCTTCATTGTTGATCTTTTCGAGTTGGTTGACGTGTTCTAAAGCTTTGCATTGGTGTTTATGACTTTGAATAAGTATGATGTTGAGGTTTATTCATTATAGAAGAATATGACTGCCTTGGTTTGTGTTTGTGAAGAGCTCCAATAACTGCATTATCAGATAAATGTGGTGACGCAATACCCTGTTGAACCTGCTGTGCATGTGATTTAGTTAACTCTAAATTTTTTGCAATTTCCACTGCCTTGTCTAATTTGATGTTTCCTTCAGCAAGCATTCTCTCTTTTATGGGAATGAAATTTTGGCATAAGCCACAAAAAAAAATATCTCTGACTAATTCTTCACGTAACTCACTGAACTCACAGGTTAGGCTAAGATTTTTTAGCGCTGTGATATAATCGTCTATAGACTCACCAAATCTTTGATTTCTGCAAAAGAACTTGTGGCGCTCAATCGCAATATTTGCCTTTGGCAAAAAGTACTCTTAAAATTTGGCGATGAGTTTATTGTATTTGACAGTATCCACATTTAAATTGAATGAGTTACAAACTCGAGGCGACCCTGAGCCCATTCAATGAAGTAGTATGGCAATCGTCTGAGAAATCTTCAATTCCCGTAGCACGACCGTAAATTTTAAATTGAGTTACCCAGTTATTCTATGTCATAGGTAGATCTGACGAATTCTATTCTAGTGGTGGCGTGGCAAATGAAGTAAATGATGGATTGATGACAGCCAATTTGTTATCCGTAGAAGGACCAGCCGTGGGTCTTTGATTCGCACTTAATGTTGACTTTTCTGGTGGCATTATCGTATATATAATTCAAATTTTTTTAAAACACACCTGACACCATGTTAAAGATGGAGTGAACAATAAAAGTTATTTAATTATTTAACATATTTATTCAAATTAAGTACTGAACATAAATTTGGCTGTGCACTGAGTCGCTGTGAACACTTATACAACCTGTTCTTATGTATGGGTATTGTTGATAGGAATGATAGTTAACAGGTATTACAACATTTAGAAAAAAAAGCAACTAATACATAAACCCTATGCTTTGTCTACACAGGCAAAGTAAGACTTTTGAAATCCCATATCGGACAAGAATGGTAGCCCTTCTTCAATTTATCTAAATTTTAGCATCAGAAACTTCTGTTCACGAGAATTCACGACCCTATAACCAGATTTAATTGAAATTCACAGAATGTATTGGCTTTGAGTAGAACCAAGTCTGATAGAAGAGCGATTTTTAAACTCTGTTTCAGTGGTGCTATTCTGAAAATCAGTTAAGAAAATAACTGCTTTTTGCCCTATAAACTCTGATTTGGATACGAAAA
The DNA here is from genome assembly GCA_963978885.1 of Nemotelus pantherinus. Taxonomy (NCBI): domain Eukaryota; kingdom Metazoa; phylum Arthropoda; class Insecta; order Diptera; family Stratiomyidae; genus Nemotelus; species Nemotelus pantherinus. The sequence continues at coordinate 61,490,373 of OZ022265.1, forward strand.
TTTGACGAAATTCAAACAGTAGCTGAACTCGGCTCTACTCTATTTTAGCTACAGTTATTTTGGTTTCTTGAAGTTTTAACATTTGTTCAATAAAATAAAGCTTTTAGCTCTATATTCCTTACTACAGTTATGAAATCACGACGAGATTCATATGGCGAATTGGCCTTTTTATAAGTAATACTCAGTAGGAATTTGGTTATAAAATCACGATAGGGCTGCCAGCTATGGTTGTCTTTGTATTTTTGCCATATCTTTTGTAGGCGATTTTATCACGAAATTTTCAAATGGTAATTATCTTGCAGTGACAATAAACAACACATATTAGTATTTGGAAAATTGTAATTTTTTTGAAAATGGTTACTCTAAATTTCTATGTATCCCTTTAACTTGCAACGCGGTGATTGGATCGAAACGAAATTCGCGGGGAAGTTAACTTCAACGTGATGCAGATTTAGAATATTTGTGGTTTTGGTGCCGTTAAAGTGTTACCAGCGCGAAGATTTTTTCATTTCTGTATCAATAAATGCTAACGTTAATGATTCATATAGCGAAAATCTACAATGAAAATATGTAGCCGATGTTTTAATTTTCCAAGTTCTGGAATTTTTTCAGATGGCATCCCCAAACATCATTCTTTCGTTGAAGTCACCGGATGAAAACGATATGAATAGGGCTCGTTGATTTTAATGGGGTGCCGTTGAGGTAGTCTTTTAGTTACAGTGTTTACAAAGGGTTGAACATTTTCTTCATTTATGTAAGAGCATATGCTGTTTTAAAATTTTTGTAACGAAATGAACCAAAATTGAATATAATTAGCAATATTTGACTTCCTTAAATTTTGAAATTCATGCAAGTGGTAGCCCTGAAAATTTTTCAAGTTAAAGGTTTCAACACATTCTTGTGATCAAAGCAAAATATTCTGATAGAACATACATTAAAAATGTCTAAGGTTCTTCTACTGCTCATCGAACATGAGTGTTTCTGGCGGTTCTGTTGCGTTAGAATTTTAATCTTTTGTTCTTTTGATTATATCTGGCTTTCACCAGTAATAATCGTTTTGGCCAAAAATTCATATTTCCATACATATATAAATATATATATATATATATATATATATATATATATATATATATATATATATATATATATATATATATATAATAATATATAATATCAAAAAAACTCAGTGACTATTTCTCGGGAACGCGCCATTCGATTGAGCTGAAACTTTCAACACACATTAGTGTATATACAGAATAAGTTTATGTCTGATTAAATGTTAACTATCTTTAACCCTTTGGCGCCAGCGGCCATTCTAGTGATATTTTTATTATACCTTTTATTCTGTCCACAAATAATTTTTGCAAAAATGAGATTAGCAAAATGAGTTTTGAACGTTTTTTAATGTGAATCAGATAACGTTTTGGCAGTTTTTTGACAGAGTCTTATCAGAGTCTTATGAAGCTTTCAGGACATATTGATACTATTAAGTTGTAAATTTGCTTTTGATGAGCGTGTTGGCAACCCTGTAGCTAGGGCAGGCACTGAAAGCGAAAACCTTCAAATCATCGACTCTCCTGAAATATTGCTGCTTTTTAGAAATAGAGCAACTCATATATATATATATATATATATATATATATATATATATATATATATATATATATATATATATATATATATATATATATATATATATATATATATATATATATATATATATATATATTTATATATATATATATATATATATATATATATATATATATATATATATATATATATATATATATATATATATATATATATATATATATATATATATATATATATATATTAGTGATGGGCGATTGCGAGATATTTTAACAATCGAGATAATCGCAATCGGCGCCACAAAACAATCGAGATAATCGCAATCGAGAGAATCGCAATCGATGCGCCAAAATAATCGAGAGAATAATCGAGACAATCGAGATAATCGGGATAATCGAGACAATCGAGCGATTCAAGATAATCGAGACAATCGAGCGATTCGAGATAATCGAGCGATTCGAGATAATCGAAACAATCGAGCGATTCGAGATAATCGGCCGATTCGAGATAATCGAGCGATTCGAGACAATCGAGGCAATCGAATAATTGAAAGAGCGGTAGAGGCAGTTTTTGCCAAACTATGGCCAAAAAACCCCTTACTCCCCTACAAAACCGAAATGTTTGTATCACAGCAATAGGTCTTGGCCCGTTATGTCCGAAACCACTCTAACCCAAAATTGGCCGATTTCAGGTACTTTTGCCCTAAAAACTTTTTGAATATTTGAATAAAATACTCGCAAGTACGAAAATACTGGATACATGATATGCTTTCAAACTGCACTATCTAAAAGCAGATTTTATTTTAACATACTTAACAGCATGACAAAATTCAGCCTCATATAATATTTGATCATACACTTTGATCAGACTTAATAGTTTTAGCAAAACTACCAGCCATTTTTACATGATAAATGCTAGCCATACAAATTTCCATGCATATCTGATCATTACATTCCATATGTATACACACGTAAAAAAATCTACTAAATAGTATATCCAATCCATTCAAATCTATTCTTCACAAGTGGTTCTACAAGCGTACTGTGTATACTGGTGTGCTTAAACACTAACATGCCCACCGCCACCAAAGAGTTAAAGATATCTTAGTTTTAACTTAAGATAAACATATCCTTTTATACATCAATATTTCCCAAAAAATTGCAGTTTGATCAAATAATAACACTTAATATATTTGCTGAAATATTTGAACATTTTTTTATTGGCTGCGCCAACGAAACGTGCTTTATGGCTCACTCAATTGCCGTCAACCGATTGCCGATGACTTGACCGACCGAATGATCGATTGCGAGATGTTCGATTGTCTCGATTGCCTCGATTGTCTCGAATCGCTCGATTATCTCGAATCGGCCGATTATCTCGAATCGCTCGATTGTCTCGATTATCTCGAATCGCTCGATTATCTCGAATCGCTCGATTGTCTCGATTATCTCGAATCGCTCGATTGTCTCGATTATTTCGAATCGCTCGATTGTCTCGATTATCTCAAATCGCGCGATTGTCTCGATTATCTCGATTGCAACAATCGAGTCGAACTTAAATAATCGGGATGTTTCGAGATATTTGAACAATCGAAACAGTCGAGTTTAATATCTCGCAATCGCGCATCACTAATATATATATATATATATATATATATATATATATATATATATATATATATATATATATATATATATATATATATATATGCTTTATCTCTATAGTCAAAGTAAAACATTTCAAACTTTACAACGGGTACGGCGGGTAACTCTTCCCCAATTTACCTATATTTTAGCATCTAGAACTTCTGTTCACGGGATCTCACGATCCAATAATCAGATACAGTTGAAAACTACAGAATGTATTGATCTATAAAGCAGGACCAGGGCTGCTTGAAGCGATTTTGTAATTTGGACAATTCTGTCCCAGTGGTGCCATCTTGAAAAATCACTAAGAAAAATAACTGCTTTTGGCCCTATAAATGCTGATTTAGTCACCAGATTTTGATGAAACTCACGCATTCGCTGAATCCTACTCTGAACCACGTTTGGTTTGAAAAACTCATTTGGAGCTGCCAGCTCCAAATAATTATCGTTTTAAATTTTGAAAATTCGCTCAGGAAAATAAATTTCTTTGCCCTATAGCTTCAAGTGCAGTCATGGAATCATAACGAAATTCATATGGCAAACTGAACTTGTTGTGGATAAAACTTAGCGGAAACCTAGTTTGAAAAAAAATCATGGGGTGTCCAGCTATGGTTGCTTTTGTATTTTTTTTTGCAGATCTTTAGTAAGTGATTTTAGCATACAATTTTCAAACCATAATGATCTTGTAGTTAACATAAGCAACAAGTTTTACGATCTAGAAAGTTTTAAAACTTTTGTGGGTGGTAGCCCTAAATTTCTTTGTATCCCTATAACTTCCAATGCAGTCATCGAATCAATCCGAAATTTGCAGAGTAGGATGACTTCAACATGGGGTAAATGTGACATATCTTTGCTTCGGTGCTAGCAAAAGGTTGACACCACAAGGCGTTTTTGTTTTTTTTTTGTACCAATAAATCTTTACATAAACATTTGCAATGAAAATAAGTAAACAATAGTAGCGTTTACAGCAGACGCTTAGGCCGTGGACTATACACAAAATTCCACCCCAATTATTTACCACACCTGCTGTAAACACTCAGTACCTAACCCAAATGATAGGTCAGTACACGATTTCAAATCACCTGACCTAAAATAGGTCGCAGACTTTATTGCCGTAAACACTCCCGACCTAAGCCTTGATTTTTGCACGATTATTAATATTATATGTACGTTGACATTAAGCTCGCAACCCTCTCGTTTGACTCAAAATTATTTTGATAATCACGTTTGAGAGACATGTGAAAAAATAATTACAATGTATGAACTAAAATTAAACTAAACGACAGCTGTCACGTACACACGAGGACAAAATTAGACCTGACCAAATAATTAGGTAAGGTAGATGTAAACACTTAAGAACTAAATTCACTTAGTCCGCGCTTATTTTCTAAGGTCTGGGCATTTTTTAGATGGCAGCCCCAAACACCTTTCTATCGCTGTAACTTTCGATGAAGTCATAAAAATTAAATTAACTTAGGGTCTATGATTACTTTGGGTGTACTTAAGTAGCTAGTGGTAGAATACACACTCAAAATCTCCACAAATTATCTACTATTCTTCAAACATTAGTGTTTCTAGCGGTTGTGATGCGCTAAGGTTTTTTTTCGGCTAGTTGAATTTCGTGTTTTCAAGATTATGATAAAAGTTATGTTTATTTGAAAATTCGAAAAAAGATTTGTTGGATTTGAGAAGCTTACCGTATATTTCGTCGTTCCTGTTGTCAACAGTTGCTACTATTGACCAGAGGTAGTTAATGGATTGGGCCACTTGAAATACATCCTCCACTACCTTAATTATTTGATCAGCTCTAGATATTCTGGAAAGAATTGGTGTCAATAGTCCCTGATGCTGACTGAGTCTTGCATTGCTTTTGCCAATGCCAAGTTGACGAAAAGGCAGATCAGACCATCTTCTTATCGCAGCCTATTAAATGTGTTGATTAGTCTGGTTAGCAATCCAGTTAGTTTAACGTGGCTTATTATGTTGGTCAAACTTCCTTATTTCCTATATTTTCTTATTAATTAACTTTCGTTGCCTAATATCTTAAGATTTTACACAGCTCTGCCCTCACTTTCCTATCAATAAACGTTTTGAAGTGAATAAATAGATCGCAAAGAGGAATATTAGTTTGCAGACAATTAATACCAATGTTTTATTAATTGAGTTTGTTAAAATTTAGTAGACTAATGTATCTTTTTACATCTTATATGCTCAGTGGTTATATATATATATATATATATATATATATATATATATATATATATATATATATATATATATAAATATTGTCGCTGTAAAATCAAACCGGTATATCGGCAAAATGCATATTTTTCACCAGAGCGCTTTAAAATTTTCGCGTGTGGGCTGTACCCTCGTAAATGCATACCGGCACAACACCATTAGGCGAATTTTTATTCAACTACATGATATGCCAGTGCGATTAAAAATACATTTTTTGAGACTAAAAACTCAAAAACTCAATTTTTACACATATGCCGGTTTGATTTAACAGCGACGATATATATATATATATATATATATATATATATATATATATATATATATATATATATCTATATATATATAGATATATATATATATATATATATATATACATATATATAAATATATATATATATATATATATATATATATATATATATATATATATATATATATATATATATATATTTATGTATACATATATATATATATATATATATATATATATATATATATATATATATATATATATATATATATATATCATAAATATGTTTCTATCAAAAAACCTCAGGAACGCGCCATCTGATCGAACTGAAATTTTCAGGATCTCTCAGGTCTCTCCATTTAAGTAATATTTTAAATATACCTATTATTCTGTCAACAAACAACTTTTGCAAAAACAAAGTCTATGGATTGAATTTCGAACGTATTTTTAATGTGAATATGATAGTATTTTTGAAATTTTTGACCGTATGTGTGCCCTAGGCGCCTAAAATAAGATCGGGAAAATTTGAATATTTTTGATTTGCGATAGCTATTGACTAAGTTATCAAATCACTGTGAAACTTGAAGGACTTGTTGACATTCTTAAGTTGCAGATTTATACATTCGTGTAGTTTTATGAACCTTTTGGCAACCCTGCAGCTACGGCAGGCATTGAAAGTGAAAAATTTTCCATAGAAATCTCATGCTTTGTTTATAGCTTATCTTTTAATATTTCGCATCGGGCAAGAACAATAACCCTCCTCCACTTTACCTATATTTTAAGGACCAAAAACTTATGTTCACAAGAGCTCACGACCCAATTACCAAATACAGCTGAAATTCACAGAATGTATTGGCTATTTAGAAGAGTCAGCTCTGATAGAAGCGATTTGGGAATGCGGGCAGAATTGTGCTAGTGGTGCCATCTTGAAAAATTATAAAGAAAAAATATTACTTTTTGCCCGATGAATTCTGATTCAGCTGCCAGATTTTCATGAAATTGACACATTAGCTGAATCTTACTCTTGCCAATGTTTGATAGAAATTTGGTTCAAAAATTCGGTTGGTTCTGCCAGCTATGGTAATTTTCGTCTTGAATATATTATCAAATAAAAAATTTCCTTCAATTGAATATATTTTCAATTACAAATTGGATATATTTATGTGCTCGATTTAGTTTTTTCACATATCCGGCCAACAAACATCTTTTTTACGGTTGCCCAAATGTCATTAACATACCTCGCCCATATGTGAGATTTTCAAAGAAAATTACTATTAGAACCACTTTGCCCAATCTCATATATATATATATATATATATATATATATATATATATATATATATATATATATATATATATATATATATACATATATATATATATATATATATATATATATATATATATATATATATATATATATATAGATATATATATATATATATATATATATATATATATATATATATATATATATATAAATATATATATATATATATATATATATATATATATATATATATATATATATATATATATATATATATATTTATATATAAATATATGTTTATATATAAAGAGTAGTCGCATATATGTATATATATATATAAATATATATACATATATATATATATATATATATATATATATATATATATATATATATATATATATATATATATATATATATATATATATATATATATATATATATGTATATAGATATATATATATATATATATATATATATATATATATATATATATATATATATATATATATATATATATATATATACATATATGCGGCTACTCTTTTCACACGCACCTACATGCTAGTCCGACGTAATTTGGTAACTGAACCGACTCGATAAACGCTTCTGAAAACCACTGTGTTTGTCAAACGACGCGTTTAACGCTTCGGTGGAACCGCCGTGTGTGTTATTGGCGCTAGAATTGAGATTTGACAGCGTCCATATAATTTCCACTGCAAAACGGAAAGACAATCAAAGTCGCTTTTAAATTTTCGATTAGCACAAGAACGGCAGCGCATCTCCAAATTACTTATATTTTCAGCGCTTTAAATTTATGTTCACAACTGACGACCGGTTAATTCGATCATAATGATATTTAAAGGACATTTTGGTTTTAACTAGGACCAGAAATGCGAGCAGCCTTGTGGCACTGGTGCCATCTTCAAAAATTACTAAGGAAAAAAACTGCTATTTGGCTTATAACTTCCGAGCCAACCATCGAATTTCAACAAAATTACTCTATATCACATTTGGTGAAAAATCGGTTCAAAAATTAGAATGGAGCAGCCCGCTATGGTGGTTTTTGTCTCCTAAATCTTGTAAATATGGCCAGCAAAATAAACCTTTTTCCCTATAACCTCTGGTCCAATCATGAAATCAAAAAGAATTTCATGCATTTTATGGACTTTACTGTAAACCAAATGTCGTAGGAATTTCGCTAGATGTTACCATTTCTGTATTTTTTTCGAAATTTCTTTACTAAGCGATTATGTCATTAGATTTGCAAATGGGAATGATCATGCAATGACAATTAAAAACAAAAATTTGCGTTTCGACAATTTGAAAAGTTTTGAGGGTAATAACAATCGAAACTAAATTCATAGAGTGGGTTTAACTTATCGTGAAACAGATTTTGTACATTGTTTTGCTTTGCTCTTAAGACAGGGTTTCCAGCACTAGACACATTCGTATATATTATTTCAACATATGCTTCCCATACATACTCATATGCAAATATTTGCAATAAAAAAGGAATCAATTTTTAAGCTTTCCGAGTTTGGAAAATTTTTCGGATGGCAGCCTCAAACAGCATTTAATCGTTGAAGCTTTCGATCAAATCTTGGTATCAGAACGAAATTCAAAGGATAGATTGATTTAAGCATGAGTCTGTTATGGCAAACTTATTACGGCTTCGTTGGAAAAGTGTTGCCAGCGCTGAACATTTTCATCATGTATGTTATAGTTGGCTTTTATTGCTTTGGAAAAGGAATGGTTGATGTGGTACTACAAAAAAAAATGTATAACGTCTTTCCACATTTTTTTGTCTCGCAAAGACACTTTATTCGAAAATCAGTTTTCTAGCGGTTCTGATGCGCTAGACTTTTTAAAGATCACTACCGTACTAAACTTGCACCATTGACTGAATTTCCATAATTTAACTTTAATACATGTATATGCGCATGATAGCGCTGTCTATTGTAATGATTGTAATCATGTCAAAAAACGAGACTAGCTTATGAATCAATTTGTCTTGAAAGATTTAGCCGGTCAAAAGTTCTCGGACTTTGGAAGTGAGAACCACGTCTTCTAGTGAGGCTCTGACAATTGCCAAATCATCTGATTGATAATAGGCGTGTTTTTTTGCTCCTCTACCAGGCAGAGAATAAAGTATACGCATTGGAAACAACAACACTTCTGTTGCAGTGAATTCACTAGTACAGAGATTCTACTCCTCATTGGTAGTTCACGTGCTAAACTATAGAATGTGCTGATAGAAAAAAGAAACGCTCATGAGAAGTTGCCTTTTTTACTGTAAAGTGGCTTTGGGTTTTTCATGGCTATGTTGAATGTTTTGGTAGCTAGGAAATCAGAGAAAGCCCTCATAATGTGTAGAAAGTTAAAAGAAGTAATTTTCTATTAGTTCCTTTTCTATTTTCTATCGGTTGTGGGAGTGTATAATCATTATTTTCTCCCTTTATTTTCAGCTGTAGTGTGCTACCACAGCAAATACAGCAACCTATGTCAGTCTTAGCGAATGCACTTCTGTTTTATACTAGATCGTTGTTTTTGCGGCATAGTTATATTCTGTTCTGTATCGGAGCAAAAAAACACGCCTAATGGTATTTGCGGATCGTTCTATCATCAAAAGTGGGATTAACTAATATCCAATCATCCTGATTATTTTCGTCTTTTCAAAAATAAAATCATTATGAGTGAACCGTGAGGTGTCCCGTTGGTCGATGATGTTCCCTCCTTACCCTGACTTCAACGACCCTAAGTTTGTTCGAGGAACTGATAAGAAAATAAATTCTTGATCACAATTCTTGACAGCCTGTTCTACACGATTTTAGGCTATATGATCTAGACAAGTGATGCGACGGTGTAGATGAATATGTGAAGCAAAACGTGTGATCGGATGTCGACATTATGTCTTGGGTTAGTTTGGCATTGCTTGGTCGCGCGAAGACTTGGTATTCGATTTACGGTCAAGTCGCTTCCTGGAATGATATGCGTGAATGACTGCAAAATGCATTTTCGGGCGAGATCGATGTTTGAAACTTGGTAAAACAAGTCGTAGCGTATGAAAGCTTTGATGCCGAGTCATACACAGAATGTGCTTTGCAAAAACAGTTGCCAATTCGAAAGTTACCCTTTTTCAATCGCCTTAGTTAAAGTTACCCTTTTTCATATTGCAGAATAAGCCTTCGAAGCCGAATCAAATTGGAATTGTTTTTTGCGGGATGATTAAAATTGAAAAATTTCTAATTTACATTGAAAATTTTATTTTTCTCTTTTTTTCTCATCAGACATCAGCACACAGTGCATACTTGACTGAAAACGATCGAGTTTCCCGGATCAATATTCTCTGCTTTGATAAGCTTTAGAGACGATATACGCTGTCTATGCTGATTTATAGACAAGAAGGGAACCATGATCACAATTAAATGATCTTTACAAGTAAATTATATCGATGGATATAAGTCGGAGATGTTAAAATTTGTCACAACTAGCGTAAATACAAGTTAATGATTTTCAGCTGCGGTGACACGATCAGGAGCCAAATGGGATTGGATTGAGAAAAGCGCTATAGCGCGACAGTATATAATATCACACCTTGTCAGCCATTTATGAACATAGATTAGTTACCGAGCTGCACTTCGATGTCAGCGCTTTAGGATACGGTGCAGTATTATTTCAAAAGCATGGAAATGAACTTCGAGTTGTGGCATACTTCAGCCGGGCGACAAAGCCGAAGGAGAGAAATTATCATAGTTACGAGCTAGAGACCCTTGCTTTTGTTAATGCTTTCCAACATTTATGAGTATATCTACTAGGGATAAATTTTACTCCAGTAACGGACTGTAATGCTTTGAAAGCGATCAAAACAAAGCGTGATCTTTTACCACGTAGTTCAATATCACAAAGGCAATCAAATGCAACATGTCGATTATTTGAGTAAAAATCCTCCATCACATCACGTTATGCATATTACGAATTTAACAAATAATTGGCTACGCGTAGAGCAGTAAAGAGACCCCAACACTCAGGACATTTTAAGGAATTTGTAGGATGACCGAAGTGATCATTACGAATATATACAAGGCATTTTACGGCGGAAAGTTGGTGAAACAAAAAAACTTTATGTTCCTCGACAATGTCGTTAAACATTAATGCAGGATGCATATGAAGATTCGCGCCATGCTCCAAACTCCATGAATGTTTTTGGATGCCAACAATGAGAAAAAAAGTCACGAAATTTATTTCTCATTTTATCAAATGTTTAGTTGCTAAGAGTCATTCGGGAAAATTTCAGAGCCAACTGCATCCAATGAAAAAACCAGTATGCCGTTCCACAGGATACATATGGATTGTACTGGACCCTTTGACCACTCAGTTAATTACCCTCACAAATATTACTAGTAATAGTAGACACTTTTACTAAATTTGAAATATGAAACCTCTTTTAACATTGGAAATACAAGAAACAACAGCTGTACTACAATACTTTATTACACTCTTTGGGCCACTACGAAGAGTTTCAGCACCAGAGGATGTAATTTTACTGGAAATACTTTTTCTTACTGTTGTAAATCCAATGGAATTGAATTACATGTAATCTCACCTGGAGTGAGCCGATCCAATTGACAAGTTGAGACTGAGAGGTACATAGATACATAGACAAAATATTTGTGCCGATTGCAACTAGCTTTGAGTACAGCAATGAATAAAACAAGAGGCTATTCAGCATTAAAAATATTGACCGGGGCAGGTATACTAACACCACGATTAAACGCACTTGTAAAAGATTTATGCATCGAATCTGAATTAGAAAATATTGACAATATCCGAATGTTAGTAGAGAAATGTATTCGTAGCAGTGAAGAAAAGCAGAAAACCAGATTCAATAGATCTAAGGTGACACCAAGTCCTCTTGAAGTAGAAGATAAAATAGTAAATCGCAGAAGACAATCTTGTAAATCAAAATTAGATGTTTGCTTTGAGGGAGTATATGAAATCTTCGAAGTACTTCAGACGGATCTGGAGAACAAGTCGTAAACATGAGCACTCAAAAGTATTAACCGTGGCACCGCGATAACTTTTGAAGCTTATACCACCAGTTGAGTTACAAAAAAAAAAACTCTGAAACCGTATCAATTGTGAATTACGAGTAATAAAACAATTATTTTATCGATCTTTATATTTCATTTTGTTTTTAAATATTAATCACTGAAACTAGTCGAATGTTTTCTTATTTAGAAACGAAAAAACCCTAGCGCATTAGACCTGCTAGAAACGCTAATGTTCGAAGAACAGCAGAGGATTTGTGCAGATTTTGAGTGTGTATTCTACCACTAGCTACTTTTCCTACCTGAAACTAAGTAATAATAGAATCTTAGCTAATTTTAATTTCGGTGACTTCATCGAAAGTGCCAGCGATAGAAAGGTGTTTAGGGCTGCCATCTGAAAAATGTGCAAATCCTAGAAAATTTAAACATTGTTTACTTATTTTCATTGCAAATGTTTGCGATGGAAATACTTAATGCAAATATTTATTTGTACGAAATAAAAAACCCGCAACGTGCTGGCAGCCCTGTGTTAGCACCGAAGCAAAAAAATATGTCATATCTCCCTCAGATTAAATCAACCTGCTCTGCGAATTTCGTATTGATCCGATCACTGCATTGGAAGTTATAGAGATACAAAAAAATTCACGGTTACCATTCGCCAAAGTTTTCAAATTTTCTAGATCATAATATTTGGTGTTTATTTTCTTTATAATATCGCTACGATTTGAAAATTCTATGATAAAATCATTCACAAAAGATTTGCCAAAAAAATACAAAGAGAACCATAGCTATCATCATTTTCAACCCTAACAACCCTATCATTATTATCCAACGAAATTTCTACTGATTATTGCCTACAATAAGTATAATTTGCTATTTTAATTTTGTTATGATTCCATGACTGCAGACCGGAGCTTTTTGACTTTAGGGGTATGTAGACTCATTGCGATTAATTTAGTAAAAATCAACAACTAAGCTGTATTAATTTGACTGTGTATTCAAATTAAGTACCTGGCCCAGTGCACCAATAGTCGTCGAAGCCAGCGCTTGTTGTTCGCAGAATAATAGAAAAAAAACTCTAGCGCACCGGAACCGCTAGAAACACTAATGTTCGATGAACAGTAGAACAATGGTGAAGACTCTGAGTGCATATTCTCCCACACGTGCTCCAACCTGTTTCGAGTGCAAAATCACTTTGATCTTAACAATGCATTTAAACTCAAAGGGTGGAAAAATTTCAGGAAATTCAAGATTAAGGAAAGCCAAACACTGCAAAACTTTGAAAGCAGCATAGCAAAAGAAAAACAAAGAAAATGCTTAGTGCTTGCAACACTTTGCCAGCACTGCAACTAAAAGTCTCCCACAATTGCCTCACGTTAAAATCAAATAACTCTATCGATTTCGATTTTATCCGATGATTTCGTCAAAAGTTACAGGTTGTACGATTACGTGCAATTATTATTAAAGTTATATTTTACATGCTTATGCATACGCGTACCCTACTTGCATTATTTCAATTACCTTGCACAATAATGTATAGACAGCAAAAATCAGCGTAGCTCACCGCGAGCCAATTATTTGACCCAAATTAAGTACCGATTACGTAAGTATGCTGTCTTGTGTACGGTAATTGCTGATCTGCGTGTGCATATGCATTTTTTGTGACATCGATAATTATATTTATTTAAATGAATGTTAATCACTAAGTAAGCTCAGTTCGATAATATACTTGCTCAGAATAAAGTGTTTTTGTCTTACATTTGGTGCTTCGAACCTGTGTTACTAGAATCAGTGTCTAGTAAATATTTTGTAAAACCAGTGTCTAAGATTTAAAAAAATAAATAATTTTTTTAAATTGTAGAACCTGTGTCTACAAGAGAATATCAAACGGAAAAATTTGTAGAACGGGTGTCTACAAAATAAAGTGTTTTGTGTTGCTGCGTGTGTTTGTTCTTACAAGGAAGTGATTGATTTTGGTAGAGCTATAAGCAAACCAATAGTTATGGAGGAGTTAGTAAAAAGTCAGAAACCCATCGTCACAAAGATCCAGAAGATACTAAATAATTTCAAAAAGGATTCATAAGAAAGAAAAACGAAACAATACCTTGAAACTCGGCTGCAGCAGGTGAATACCTTGTGGTCAGCAGCAGTAGATGGGAATGGTTCCATTGAAAAACACCGTGCAATCAGTCCCACTCATGCATACTTCACGAATAAGTGTTTCGAGACATTGGAGATGCTTACGGAAGAGGAACAAGAGCAGCTGGAGACTTCATCGCGAAATGCGTTACGAAGAACCAGTGAATCGAATTAGATTGTCGACCAGCATCGTTTAACTATGAAACAATTAGAGATTATGGATTCTTTTAAGCAAATGGCTACTAAAGTCTTAGATAGACTAAATTTAGAAAAGAATATGGGTTACTTTACTCAGACCATTAAATTAATCACTGATTACTGGAACCGTATATTGCACGACCATATGGAGATTGTTGGTATGGGAAAACGTCGGGACTCTTATTTTGACTAAAATATGTTCAACGAGGCTGAAGATGAATATCATTCTATACTGGTCTAACTCCAGGGGAAATGTTTCGAGATGGGTTCCAATGAAAATTCAAGTGATACGAGCGTACCGCAGACGAAAGCTATTAAACTTCCTCAAGTAGAACTGCCCAAGTTTGGAGGCGAATATTTGCAATAGAAAGCATTTCGTGATCTTTTTATGGAAGTTATACATAATATCGAGTCTATTCGATAAGCACAGAAGCTTTATTATTTGAAATTTAACCTTAACAGAAAGCCTTATGAACTTCTTAGACATCTACAAGTACACTGAGAAAACACATGGCGACAGACGCCATAATTTATAGACTTCTGGCGCCATGTACATAGTCGACTTAGGGATTGTGATAAAATATAGCGCCACACGCCATAATACATGGCGAAAAGTACATAGGCCTACACGCCATGTACTATAGTCGTCCACGCCATGTACATGGCGTGGCGGACTATATTACATGGCGTGGAGGACTATAGCACATGGCGTGGAGAACTATAGTGCATGGCGTGGAGGACTATAGTACATGGCGTGAAGGACTATACTGTATGGCATGGAGGACTATACTGTATGGCGTGGAGGACTATACTATATGGCGTGGAGGACCATAGTACATGGCGTGGAGGGCTATAAGCATAGCGTCTGCTCCTATGCGTTATGGCGTGTGGCAGAAGTCTATAAATTATGGCGTCTGGCGCTATGTGTTTTTTCAGTGCATCTGATGTGGAAAATACATATTTGCCGAGCCCGATTATGGGGACGGTCCCGCCGGCGCTCGTGCAACTTTTGATTGGAGTGGGTTTTGAGCACGAGTCAGCGCGATTTCGTGACGAGCTGTCAAATGCCGTCCACATGTTGGCGGTCTCGTCTGACTTCGGCCTCGGCTAATATATATTTTCTACATGAAGATGATGCAGCCAACAAAAGGCCACGAGCCTTCTACCTTCTAAGTATCTGAAGGTAGAGCAGTTGATGATAGGTGATGGAATTCACCTATCATCAACTGCATCAAAGACGTCAAGAAGCTTGCTGATATTTATACATCTCTTCACACAGCATGGTTGTTAGTTATAATTGTAGTGCCATGAGCCATATTACATGGCTTATGGCACTATGTAATATGGCGTGTGGGGCCATAATTTCTGCGCCATGTAATTATGGCGCTGGGAGCTGTACTGCATAGCTCAGGGTACTATATACATGGCGTGTGGCACCATAAATGCTGCGCCATGTAACATGGGACCACGCGCTATGTAGATTCTGACATTATGGTGCTGGGAGCCATATTGCATGGCTCAGAGTACTATGTGCATGGCGTATGGGGCCATAAATAATGCGCTATGTTACATGGCTCTAGGCGCTATGTGGATTTTTTTCAGTGTAACTTCAGAAAATTACAAGGCAGCTTGGGAAATTTTGGACGGAAGATTCAATAATGAACGAATACTTGTAAATGCACAGCTAATGACTTTATTGAACCAATCGGATGTTAGTAAAGAAACTGCATACGAAATAAAGCGATTACATGATGTTACTAGTGAATGTCTGTTGGTTATCAAGAATTTGGGAATAGACACCAAAGGCTGGGATCCGATGCTAATTTTCTTGCTTACCCGAAAATTTCACAAGTAGACGCATCGGCTTTACGAACATTCTTTGAAATTTCCTTGAGAACTACAGACCATCCACGAGTTTTTTTACGTTTCTCGAAAACAGATTTCAAACATTGGAAGCATTACAGGTCAAGGCAAAAATGTCTGATATGATACAAATCAAAAGTGTAAAGGTGTGCTACAATATGATGCAGCCGATGTGTCCGGTATGCCAACAACTACCCAAAATATACCGATGCGAAAAGTTTGAAAAAATGACTAGTCAACAGAGAATAGATACTATGAAGGCAAACAAACTTTGCGAAAACTGTTTGGTCGCAGGGTATTTTGCAAGCATATGCAAGTCCTGGTGAAAATGCAAGGTATGTCAGCGAAAACATCATACTCTTCTCCAAAAAGAAGAATACAAGCAAAAACAGGTAGAAACGGTCAAAGGAAGATTATCAAAAACTGACAAATCAATGGCAAACGAAGTGATGTGCCATTTTGGATCCAAGTCTAGTATCGTATCAGGTTAAGTTTTATTAGCGACGGCATTAGTGCAGGTACAACATAAGAACGGGAAATTGATGAAGCTAAAAGCACTCATAGACCAATGATCAGAAGCAACATTCATATCAGAAGAGGCTGTGCAACGCTTGGAGTTACCCAAACAGAAAACTCACGCACTAGTATCTGGGGTCGGAAATACAAACTACGCAGTAGTCAAGACTCACACATCGTTGATGCTAAAACCTAGATTCTTGACGAAGTTTGTCTTACATGAAAATGCATTGATACTTAATATAATAATAATAATAATAATTGACCGGGTTTTTACCAACGGAGAGGATAACGTCATTGGATAGAAAATATCTAGCAGACTTGTCGAATTGATATAATTTCGGATACGGATGTTATTGGTGAAATAATATCGAATGAAGTTAGGAGAATGCCGTTTGGAAAAATAAACGCTCAGAATACAAAACTTGGGTGGATTTTGTCAGGCGTAGTAAACCACCAGAGTAAATCAGCGACGATTAAATGCTGTGTGACGAAAACTAATATCGATAAGAAACTGAGCAAATTTTGGGAAAGTGAGGAGATAGTTCTTGAAAAGGTGATGACTTTGGAAGATATCGAATGCGGAATGCACTTCAAAAGAAACTATAGTCGTACAGAAGACGGGAAATATACTGTTCGAATGCCATGGCTTACTGATCTTTCTACAATAACGGAAATACAAGAATTACGGGAGCTAGCCCTTGCTAGACTATTCCAACTGGAACAAAGGTTTAAAACAGAAAGCCAGCAGGAACAGATGTACAGAGATTTCGTTCATAAAAACATTCGTCTTGGGCATTTGGTTCGAATTTTAGAAGATGCTAGTCCAAAGCACTACTTATCTCACCATGCAGTTTTTAAACATGATAGTCTCACTACAAAATTGAGAGTTGTGTTTGATGCTTTGGTAAAAAAAATACATTGAAAAGTTTGAATGTCATACAACTTGATCGACCTTCTTTTAAGATATCAGGGATTAAGATTTAAAGTGTATTCTGTGGCGAGATACACTAAAAAAGCGAATAAAGGAATACAAACTTATGACTGTCACCTACGGAACTGCAGCAGCTCCGTTTCTTGCTATACGTACCCTACGGCAATTAGCGATCGATGACGGTACTAAATTTACTGTTGCGTCAAAGATAATTCTACGAGACGCATACATAGATGATATTGTTTCGGGGGCTGATACCTTTGAAGAAGCGTATACGGCTTGCAATCAATTTATTCGTTTGTTAAATGGAAGGGGTTTCTCAATCTTAAGAAGTGGAATAGTAATGATGCAAGACTTTTATGGCAAATACCTGCTGAGCTCAGGGATTTCGCTAATTACATTAAATTCGATTAAGGAAATAGGATTAAAGCCTTAGGGGCCCATTGGTATGCGAAGGCTGATCAGTTCAAGATAAAAGTAAGTATACTTCAGGATCCTATCAGTGTGACTAAATCCTCTATACTATCAGAATCAGCTAGGATATTTGAACGAATAGGTCTTCTATCCCCAGTAACAGTGAAAATTAAGTTAATGTTCCAGCAACTTTGGTTACAAGAGATTGAATGGGACCATTAAATTTCACAAGAAATACTGAATGATTGGAAGAGAATAAAACACAATCTGTCAAAATTGGTGAAAATAGAAATACCGAGAAGGCTCGGGTACAGCAGGTCCAACATGGTCTGTGAAATTCATGGATTTTTAGATGCCTCGGTTTATATAAGGACTATTGTGCAATCCAAAGAAATTTCCATCAGATTATTAGCTGCAAAAACCAAAGTATCACCATTACGAATGAAAATCACATTACCAAACGTGGAATTAAATGGTGTTCTTTTAGTGTCACGTTTGATAAAAGAAGTAAGAAAACGCTTGGACATTGTGAATATAAGGTGCTATGCTTGGGCAGGTTCTACAGTCGTGTTAGCTTGGTTAAAAGCTAACCCACATCTATGGGCAACATATGTTGGGAACCGTGTTGCAGAAAATCAGATTATGATTAGTTCTGAAAGTTGGTTTCATGTACGTTCTGAAATCAATCCCGCGGATATTGCATCACGCGGGTGTTACCCCGAAGAACAACCGGACCACAAACTATGGCGGAATGGCCCCAAGTGGCTGCAATCACAAAAGTTTAGATTTCCTGAAGTGCAGGCATAGATACTGAACTTGAAATAAACTCAAAAATGAAGAAGAACTCCACGAGAATAGCAAAGGTGGAATCTACAATCTTGGAACAATCACTGGCGAAATATTCTTCTTTAACGAAGCTTTTATGAGTTACAGCACCCTGCTATCGTTTTATATATACTACAAGATGTGATGCTTTCAGTATACGAAAATAGCAAAAAAACGCCAAGCGCTCGTAACACTTTGCTAACATCAACGCCAAAAATATGTCACATCTGCCTCACATTGATGTCAATCTACTCTGCGAATTTCGTTTTGATCCGATGACGGCATTAGAAGCTTTAGAGTTGCAAAGAAATAAAGGGTTACCAGTGGCAAAAGTTTTCAAATTTTCGAAAACTTAATATCTGTTGTTTATTGTCACTACACGATCATTACTATTTGAAAATTTTACGGTTAATTTGCTTAATTACGATATTGCAAACTAATACAAAACCAGCAATAGCTTTCAACCCTATAAAGGTTTTTTTTACCAGACTCCTTCTAAATAATGCCTATATTAAGTTCCATATGTCATATGAAACTCGCTTTGATTTCATGACTGCACTGGAATTTATAGAGCAAAAAACTGTACTTTTCTGAGCGAATTTTCAAAACCCAAGACACCAAAATTACCAAAATTGGCAGCACCAACCGAATTTTTCATCCAAATCTCTACCAAAGACGGCTTAGAGTAAGGTTCAGCTACTGTGAATTTCATGAAAATTTGATAACTGAATCAGAACTCATAGAGCAAAAAAAGAGTTTTTTTCTTTCTAATTTTTCAAGATGACACCGCTAGCACAGAGTTACCCGCATTTCAAAATCGCTTCCACCAGATTTGGCCCTACTTATGCTTAGTACTATATTCTTCAAGAAACGAATTCAACGGTCGAATCCCATACAAAAAGAGCTTTTCAATTCGTCAGTAAAGCTCTTTTTGTATGGTATTTGACCGTTGAATTTGTTTCGCGAAGAGTATAGTACTAAGCATTAGTACCAATACATGCTGTGAATAGAATTTATATCTGATAGTTGGATTCTGATAGTTCTCGTGAACAGAATATTTTGATGCTAAAAATATAAGTAAATTAGAGGAGGGTTACCGCTCTTATCCGATGTGAGATTTCAAAAGTTTTCCTTTGGTTGTATAGACAAAGCATAAGATTTCTATATGAATTGGTCTTCACTGTAAAAGACGAAAATTTTCATTCGAGTCGATGGTTTGAAGGTTTTTACTTTCAATGCCTGCCACAACCGCTGGGTTCCTAGTACGTTCATAATATATATATCTACAGCTATGTAGACATATCTACAACTATGTAGCAACAATATGCCCTGTAAGTTTCGTAATGATCTGATAATCTGGTCAAAATTAATCGCAATTAAAAAATTTTCAAACTTTCCCAATCTCATTTCAAGGCGC
The DNA here is from genome assembly GCA_963978885.1 of Nemotelus pantherinus. Taxonomy (NCBI): domain Eukaryota; kingdom Metazoa; phylum Arthropoda; class Insecta; order Diptera; family Stratiomyidae; genus Nemotelus; species Nemotelus pantherinus. The sequence goes on from OZ022265.1 coordinate 61,510,730, forward strand.
CTAGCGCAGACATAAGGTCTTTGTTTTTGCAAAAGTGGATTGTTGATAGAATGATAGGTATATTAAAAATATCACTGAAATAGCCGCCGTCACTAAATGGTTTAAGATTATTTAGTTTTTGTGAGACCCGGCACTATTTTGTATATACACCAATGTATCCTGAAAATTTCAGTTCAATCGAAGGGCGCGTTCCTGAGTTTTTTCACTGGAATTTTTTGGTGATATATATATATATATATATATATATATATATATATATATATATATATATATATATATATATATACATATATATATATATATATATATATATATATATATACATATATATATATATATATATATATATATATATATATATATATATATATATATATATATATATATATATATGTATATATATCACAAATATAAGAGTTACTGGATTAGAAATTGACCGAGAGAAATGTGCGAATATCCGAATTTGCTTACTGGTTTGAGAATGAAGTTCTGGTGTGTGCCCTACACAGTTCATATCGTAACGCTCATGTAAAAACCACGAGAGATCGCCATTTTGAACGTCGTTTGACATTTTTTTCTCCGAACCGGCGAGTGGAGATTAAAATGCTTTTTGTGAATGAAATTAATTTTGATTTCACATAAAAAAAAACGAAATTGATGCCAAAGGTTAATTTTACTTACCCGAAATACGATATCCCCTGCGACGCACTTTGGTAACTACTTTTGCAGCCTAGAATGCGGCACTTCTTTATAGCACTATTGCATAATTTTTGACCGCTTATTTATTCGCAAAACCGACACAAATTATTGCGCACAAACGTAGATAAACTTTTCCACCGAATACGCCAAAAAATTTTCAAATTTTCTTTCACAAATTTTGACTGAAAGTCAATGTAATCTGCCCCGATACAAATCAAACTGACATTAACGTTTTTTCCGTGTTGCCCGTTGCACGCTTTCACAACGATCTGGTGTTCACAGCATTGAGACACAGCATTAAGGCTTTTCGGTTGTGAGTGCGGTACAAAGAGGCTCACTGAGCGGAATTTTGGTGAGAGAGCAATGTTGCGCGTGTATGCACGTATGGGTACACGGATAGCCATTTTGTATCCACTTTCTTTCATATCTGTGAATTTAGGATGTAGCACTACCACGTACCTTGTGGCACTTAACTGTAATAGAAAAACTATATCCTGGACGCGACAATAAAGTACGAGCCGAGTCAGACTGTCGAACGGATTCAGCTTCAAGAGGTCTATCCAGCTTCCCCACCCATTAGAAATATCTTCACATTACCGGCCGCCGGAAGATGTTCAAAATTATATTGTTAATTTTGTATTCCAGTAAATACTTAAATGAATTCATCATAATGTTCTGCTTTTGTTTGTATTTATTCTCTTTGTATGAATAAATTACTCTAAATTTTATAATGAACTGTAATACTACTCTCATATTGTATTTAGCATAACTAAGTTACTTAGTCTTCTTTGAACCTTTAATAAATAAACGTGTGTTTACAACCGTACTGCGACTTACTTTACCATATACCTGGTGCTTAATACTATTTGAATTTTATTTAAGGTGTATTGTATGAAAAAACATCAATGTTCGATGAACAGTAGAGAAATTGTGCAGATTTTGAGTGCATATTTTACCACACGTAGTCCAACCGGTTTCAATAGCAATGTATTGCTTTGATCTCAAAGTAGTGGAAAGGTTTTCAGAGTTGTCACTCTAATGAATTTCAAAATTTAGGAAAGTCAAACACTTGTTACTTTTATTATTATCGGTTGCTTATCTTACAAAACTTTGAGAACAGCATCTTCTGTGATACAGAGTGTTTTTTTACAGGTGTAGAACTTTCAAATAAAATAACATACGAATAAATTGTTTTGATTGCCATAAAATTTATTTTATTGATTTTATTGATTTTGGGTATGTGAGCGTCACGACTGGCGTGAAGGAAGTCCAAACTAGAGGGCCAATTTTAGTCTACTTTAACTAATAATTGAGGCCACATGCCGCCAATAACGCGGTGAATGTTGTCCTCCAAATGGTCAAGCGTCTCGGGCTTGTTGGCGTAGGCGAGTGATTTGACGTATTCACACAAGAAATAGTCCAGCGGTGCTAAATCACAAGATCTTGCAGGCCAGTTCACAGGTTCAAAACGAGAAATTATGTGCTCGTCAAATGCTTCTTTCAATAAGTCGATGGTTGCATGAGCTGTGTGGCATGTCGTGGCATCTTAGTGAAACCTGAGGTAACGATGTTTGGACAGCCGCTTGTGGCTGCTTATGGTTAATCAAATTAACGACCCATGGTTAATCAAATTAATTGTTCTAATGGACGATTATGTCGACCATAAGCTTGACGGAGTTGACGATGAGTTTCTCGAACAGAATCGTTTTTTCGAAATAAATCTGCAGACGTTGCTCAGGCATAAACCTATTCATAACAAAATGGCAAACTAAACTTACCATAAAACGCATAATATCTGTCACACCATACGTATCATAAAAAAGTGTTGCCAACTTAAAGCTCTATACCTCTAAAAATAAAACACCCTGTAAAAACGAAAAAAATACTCACTACCACACACTAAAAGTCTACCACAGCTAGTTATCCTCAAAATCAAGGTATCGATCAAACTTGTCCTCATCCGATGATTTCATCGGAAGTTACATGGATAGAAAGGTCTTTGAGGCTGCTATCCAACAAATTTAAAGAACTTAGAAAATTTAAGCATTAATTACTTCTTTTCATTGTAAATGTTCGAGATATAAGTGCCTAATGTAAGCATTAACTGAAGGGAGAATAAATAATAAAATTGCCAAAAATATGTAACAGCTGTCTCACGGTGAAGTCAACCTACCTTGCGAGTATCATTTCAATCCAATGACAGGATTGGCAGCTATAGGGGTGCAAAGAAATTTAAGTTATCACTCCAGAAGTTTTCAAATTAACGAATTCTTAATATTTATTGTTTATTGTCACTACAAGATCATTGTGATTTGAAAATTTATCAGAAAATTGCTTACTCAAGATATGACAAATAATACAAAAACAATCATAACTAGCAACCTTATCATGATTTTTCAACCAAATTTCTCCGAATATTGCTTATAATAAGTTCCATTTACTATACACATTTTGTTTCGATTTCATGCCTATACTGAAAGTTATAGGTGAAGAAGCTCTATTTTCTGAGCATATTTTCAAAATTCAAGTCACACAAATTATCATAGCTGGCAGCTCCAGCCTGATTTGAAAACCAAATTTCTACCAAACGTGGTCTAGAGCTACTGTGTGAATTCCATTAAAATATAAGTGAAAAATAACGAAAAAAATTTACCAAATACAAGTTAAAACTAATAAAATTCCTGAAAATTTAAAACCAATTACTAGCGTGATTAAAACAACTCGATATAATAACAAAAATGTAATAAACCTAAAACCGAAATAGTTTGGGCGCCATTTGTTGCGGTAGCGACCGTTCACAAGCAAAAAAAAAATAAAAAACAATTATTCTAACACATATTTATCGCTTTTATCGTTTTTTTATTTATTATAATTTTTACATGATTATTTTGTTCGGGAGTTTTGTATTGCATTGCTAGATGTTCGGGTGATGCTTGCTTAATAGAGATATGGATTACGGGAGATGGCAGTAACGGAATGACCAGCTGGGAAAACTGATCTAGATGGTTGCAAGGAGTTGCGTTTTGTGGCTTGAGGTTTATTTTTGGCTTGGAGTCGAGTTTTTTTTTGGTTTTAGCATTGGATCGTGAAGGTGAAAAAAGAATAAACCATCCGCTTGAAGTTGCGTTTGTTGGCGAAAAAAATTTGGTTTTTTTTGAACGCGCGGTGCAGTTTTGGCTTTTCGGTGAGATTGAAGTTTATTGATGTTGTTCGAATACATTCAAGAAATTGGAGTATTTTCAACCGTTGGTGCGGCTGTGCACAGAAGTCAGTTTCTTAAGTCAAATGAAATTTAATTATTGTGTTTCCCGAGCAAGAAAGATCATTTGAAGTGCAGTGACTAGTATTTGGGATCTAACTAATTAGTTATGAAACTGTGCTCAATTGACAAGTGATCGGAAAGATATAGTGGAATCAAGGTTCATACTGATTCACCATAAATCAAAAGTGGTTACAGAGCAAAAAGTAGGTGACAGAGATTTTTTAGAATTGAAAGTTTTGGACTGGCGCGATCGAAACTGACATTGTATTTAATGCTGTGGTTGTATGACAATCGTTTGAAGTGAATTGCAGCCGAGGACCAGTGAAGCTATAATAAAAAGTCATACCGCCGTCATGCGAAAACAAAATCATTATACATGGCCTGGTTTCAATGAAATTAGAGCACGACTCTGCAAAATACTATTCATGGATAGACCGCTATGGTTCATGCAGTATGGCCGCTTGGGTGTAACCCGAGAACGCGACTTATCGTTTTCACATGAATGGATGCGTGATCAAAAGTGCATATGCGGGTATATGGGTCAAGTGGCGCATGATTATTAGTAGAAATGTGTCATGAGAAAGTGAAATGCTTCGGGTGAAGTATTTGTAGTACATTAAGAATTATTCAGGGCATGCTGGATTTTAGCAATTAAGTATGTTTTGTCGAAAAAGTATATAAGAAAGGAATGAACGAAGGAAAAATATTATTGATATTCAGAAAGAAAGGTGTTATCACTGTATAGATACACCCCTGAATCAACAACAAACTTTGTGAGGTATTCCTTGCAAAGATTAGGGAAGAAGCACGGCAAATGTCCAAGGCTAGCTTCGACATGGTGCCAACAATAACTGCAGCCTCGCCGCTTTGGTAGGTTTTCAAGATTTAAAGTAGAATTTGCTATGAGGTTATAGATTTGGCCTTACTCTTAGCAAAACAACAATTGAGTCTCCCGATGATCATCTTTCATTACATGAAGAACTAACTTCATTTCATGGCGATCCTAAAAAATCGAATCTTGGAATCGACATAGGAGATTGGGACGACGTTCAAGAAACTGATGAAGAGACTGCGAATGAGGAATACGTTTCCGAATCACGATCAGCTGTAGTAGGTGTATCACCGCTATATCAGCCAACGACGATAGGCCAAGTCGGACCCACACCGAGGAGAATAGAAGAGTTTAAGTGACAGAGCAAGGAGATAGACGCTCTGGTTAGCATCCCCAATTTTATTGACAATTTGATGACAACTGCTTCTCGTCGAAAAGCAGTCAACTCTGTTAGGCATTTATCCTAACATAACACCTTCTTTAAATGGACTCAGACTCTTTTACCCCAATTGTAGTGGTATGAGAGGGAAATTAAATAAATTATATCTTGACGCAAAATCCTGCAACTTTAATTTACTCGCCTTCACAGAAACATGGCTAAATGATTCCGATAAGAATGAAAAGATCCTTGATAGCAGTTGGACAATTTACAGAAGCGATCGTGACTATTGTTCCACAGGTCAAACGCGAGGCGGTGGGGTTTTGCTGGCGGTTAGCAACACACTTTCAAGTGAGATTATTGACACCACCCCCAATGTATTGTTTCAACACCTTGTTATTCGTGTTTCTTTGAATAACCATTTCCTTTATATTAGTTTGGCCTATATTCCACCCAGATCGGACGAATCAGTTTACAACCATTTCTGTGAATTAATATCTTCCATTACAACGTCTCTGAATGAAAAAGACAAAATAATATTCCTAGGGGATTTCAATCGTCCCAACTTATGTTTTATTCCCGATGAAAACGACGCATTTCTTCTCCCTGTTAACCTCTCAGATTCTAATGATTTCAACCTTGCGAGTACTTTTTGTGGCAACGATTTGCAGCAAGTCTCTCCAACTCCCAACCAAAACGGTCATTGGTTGGATCTTGTGTTTACAAACGCCTATGACGAAGTAGTGGTAAGTCCAACTAATGATGCAGAGCATCTCTTTTCAAATAATTTACACCACACTGCACTATCAGTTGAACTTCCCACTCCTGATTCTATTTACTTAAAGACGTACAATAATTCAATTGTATATGACTTTCTTAACGCTGACTACGAAAGTATTCACCATGTACTTGACTCTATAGATTGGACAAATACTCTTTCAGCGCTAGATCTTGAGGAAGCCATTTCCACTTTTTACGATAAAATATTTGACGCCGTTGAAAGATATGTTCCTAAAATTAAAAAAAAGAAAAAATTGTCTGAACCATGGCTTGAAAGGGAACTTAGGCATTTGCGAAATCATAGAAACAAACTATATAAACGATTAAAGGAAAATATTGATGTTAATCCTACTATTCAGGAAGCTTATAATGAAGTAGTTAAGGAATTCTCGACAAAGTCTCGCGATGCTTATGCCAATTATATTAAGAAAACCGGTGAAAGTATAATCCACGACCCAAAAAAATTCTTTGATTTTGTAAATATGAAGCGGAAAGTCACCGGTTATCCATTGTCAATGTCCTATAATAATATCACCTCTGCTTCTCCTAAAGATATCTGCGATTTATTCGCAGATAATTTTCAGAGAATTTTCACTGTATCAGACCCATCTAACTCAAATGTTTCTCCTTCTAATTCAGCACCAACCACTTTTCTCAGCCAAATTAAAATATCACGAGAGGAAATACGTAAAGCTATCTTGGAGCTCGATTGCAACAAAGGCCCTGGTCCTGATCTCCTTCCGCCGACCTTCCTACGGAGGTGTGTAGAGCAGCTAATAACACCCCTGCATATATTCTTTGACAGATCACTTTCATGCGGTGTTTTCCCATCCTGCTGGAAACTTTCATATGTGACACCAATTTTCAAAAATGACGATAGACGCTGCGTCGAAAATTACAGGGGCATTGCCATTTTATCTTCCATTCCAAAACTTTTTGAAAAAATTGTTTACATTAAACTTTCCCCACTAGTTGACTCCCGTCTGAATGAGCAACAGCATGGCTTTAGAAAAGGTCGTTCAACTATCACAAACTTGACAATCCTAGTTTCGGACGTTTTGTGTAAAATGGAAAAAGGCTATCAAATTGACGCAGTCTACACTGACTTTAGCAAAGCTTTTGACAGAGTTGACCATTCTATATTGATCCTTAAGCTGCACAAATTCGGACTTGCCGGATCTTTACTAAGCTGGCTCAGTTCCTACCTCCACAACCGAGTACAACTCGTTAAATTTCAAGGAATTTTATCAAAAAATATATTTGCTACCTCTGGTGTTCCACAAGGTAGTCATCTTGGCCCACTTCTCTTTAACATATTCATTTCGGATCTATCTGACGTCCTGTCAAACATTCCTCACCTACTTTATGCAGACGACTTCAAACTCTACCACACCATTAAATCTAAATCTGATGCACTTTTCCTTCAATCCAAGCTTAATTCTCTTGTTCAGTGGTGCAATATAAACAAGCTCTCGCTGAATATTGATAAGTGCCAAATCATAAGTTTTAGCCGTAAATGCATGGTTACGCAGAATACCTACTTTCTTGGCAACAACTTATTAACTCGCGTTGATAGCGTTTTTGATCTCGGTGTTGTGATGGATGTGAAACTTCGTTTCACCTTGCACTACGACAAAATTCTTTCCCGTGCGAATTAGCAGCTCGGCTTTATTAAACGACGTGCCAAGGAGTTTAAAAACTTGTGGGCCACAAGATCATTATACACTGCACTTGTACGCCCTCTTCTCGAATACGCCTGTATTATTTGGAACCCAGCCTTTGAAATTCACAATAACAGACTCGAGTCCATTCAAAAACAATTTATACTTTTTGCCCTTAGAGATCTGTACAACCCTTACTATTTCGAAAATTTACCCCCATATGAGTTTAGATTGGGTCATTTAAACTTACCTTCACTTGCATCTAGAAGAATGATGATATCGGTCTGCTTCACATTTGACGTAATTAGAGGCGTTATTAGAGTTGAGTTCCTTAATAGTAAATTTGTGATAAATATCCCCTTAAGGAACACAGGTCCAATCGTTTGCTAAAGGAATATCCACATTCTACCATATATGCAGCTAATGAGCCGCTGAATAGATGCTGCAGGGTCTTCAATGGCTTTAGCAAACTTTATTCCCCAACGATTTCCAAACTATCCTACAAATCTTCCCTTATCCAAGCCATTTGTACACCATAACTTTTAAGCTCTTGTTTAATTATCGTTTTTAATTGTTATTCTTTTATTTCCTTGTTATTTTACTTATTGTCTATTTTAAACTTATTTGTTTACTCCATTAGTTATTAATTTATTTATGTGTTATTTATTTGTACCTTACACTTTTTTATTTCATTTTTATTTTACTTATTGTCTATTTTTAACTTATTTGTTTACTCCATTAGTTATTTATTTATTAATGTGTTATTTATTTGTACCTTACACTTTTTACTAATGTTCGAAGAAGAACATTAGTATTAAAATCACTTTGGCCAAAAATTCATATTTCTATATATATATATATATATATATATATATATCATCAAAAAATTTCAGTGAAAAAATCTCAGGAACGCGCCATCCGATTGAACTGAAATTTTCAGGACACATTGGTGTATATGCAGAATAGTGCCAGGTCTCAGAAAAAGTTAAAAATCTTTAACCCTTTGGCGCCGGCGGCCATTTTAGTGATATTTTTAATATACCTATTATTCCGTACACAAATAAGTTTTGCAAAAATAAAGTTAACAAAATAAATTTCCAACGTGTTTTACATGTGAATCGGATAATGTTTTGGAATTTTTGAACCCTATGTGTGCGCTGGGTGCCTAAAAAGAGAACGCGAAAAATTGAAAATTTTTATATTGCGGTAACTTTTGACAGAGCTATTTAATCATTACCAAACTTTCAGAACATATTGATATTATTTAGTTGTAAATTTGTGTAGCTTTTGATGAGCGTGCTGGCAACCCTAAAGCTAGGGCAGGCACTGAAAGTGAAAACCTCCAAATCATCGTCTCTCTTGAAAAAATGCCGCTTCTTCGAAACAAACCCACTCATATGTAAATTTCGTGCTTTTTTTACATAGACAAAAAAAAAATTTGATATGGTATAACGGGCACGCCTGGTAACCCTTGCCCAATTTACCTATATTTTTAGCATCAAAAACTTCTGTTCACGGAAACTCACGATCCAATGAACAGAATTTGTTGAAATTTGCAGACTGTATTGGTCTTAAATAGGACCAAGTCTGATAGAAGTGATTTTGAAATGCGGGCGATTCTGTGCCAGTGGTGCCATCTTGAAAAATCACTAAAAAAGATAGCTGCTTTTGGCCCTATAAATTCTGATTGAATCGTTCGATTTTGACGAAATTCACACAGTAGCTGGACTTTATTTTAAGCCACGTTTGGTAAAAATTTGGTTGAAAAACTCGGTTGGAACTGCCAGCTATGATAGTTTTAGTGTCTTAAATTTGAAAAAATAAAAATTTGGAAGTGAAAACATTCAAATCATCGAATATCCTAAAAATGTCCGTTTCTTACAATCAAACCAATCTATATACAAGTCTTATGCTATATCTACACGTTCAAAGTAAAACTTTGGAATTTTCATGTCGGACAAGAACGGTAACCCTTTCCCAGTTAACCTATATTTTTAGCATCAAAAACTTCTGTTCACGGGAATTCACGAACCAATAATCAGATACCATTGAAATTTACATAATGCATTGGACTTAAGTAAAACCAGGTCTGATAGAAGCGATTTTGAATTGTTGGCAACTCTGTGCCAGTGGTGCCATCTTGAAAAATTACAAAGAAAAAAAAACTGCTTTTTGCCCTATGAAATGTGAATTATAAATCAGATTTTCACGAAATTAACACAGTAGCTGCACCTTACTCTAAGCTCTGTTTGATAGAAATTTGGTTGAAAAATTGGTGCTGCCAGCTATCGTAATTTTTGTGTCTTTGGATTTGAAAATTCGCTCAGGAAAATAAAACTTTTTGCCTCATAACTTCCAGTGCAGTCATGAAATCAATACGAATTTCATACAATTAATGGAACCTATTGTAAGCATTAGTCAGGCCAAATTTAATTGAAATGCCTCGATAGGGTTGCCAGCTATATTTGGTTTTATGTTTGTTTGCAATATCTTTATTTAGCAGTTTTATCGTAGAATTTTCAATTGGTAATGATATTGTAGTGACAATAAACAGCAAATATTAAGCTTTCGATTATTTGAAAAAACTCGCTGCAGGTAACCCTAAATTTCTTTATACTCCTATAACTTTGAATGTAATTAAACAACGTGAAGCAGATGTGATATATTCTTGGCTTTGATACTGGCGACAGGTTGCCAGCACGAGTCGGTTGTGCTACTTTTGTATCAATAAATGCTTACAGTTAGTATTCATACCGGAAACATTTACAATGAAAATAAATAACCGATGTTTCTATTCCCTAAGCTCTGCAATTTTTTCGGATCGCAGCCCCAAACACCAACTTCAGTTACAGTGCTGCAGGCACTGAGCATTTTCTTCATTGATGTTATATGAGATGCTGCTTTCAAAATTATGTGAAATAAGCAACTGATAACGAATATAATTAACCCGTGTTTTTCTTTCATAAACTTTGAAACCCATGCCAGTGGTAATATCTGAAACCTTCTACCATATGAGTTATAATGCATTCTTGAGACCAAAGTAAAACGTGGCATTTGAAACAGTTTGGCCGTAATAAGCAGCTCATGTGGTAGAATATGCACTCAAAACCTGCACGATTCTTCTACTGTTCTTCGAACATTAGTGTTTCTAGCGGTTCAGGTGCGCTAGAGTTTTTTTTGTTTGTAAATAATTGGATATTTCATATTTTTTTATGTATGTATATGTATTTATGCCTTGTTTGGCTAATAAATAAATAAATAAACAAACACGACCCCGTGGAGGACGGAAGACAAGGTTGAAGGCAAAAAGGGCTAAACTGCATCGGCTACTGAGAATTTTCGTTAGGCAACAGAAAAAGTATTTCAAGAGGAAGCTACGTGAGCTGAAAGATGGGGAATAACTGCTCTACGGAGTAGGTGACAGTAATACAGGAGTATCAGCAATCATTAATAACGGCAGCGATTTTTTTATAATAAACATAATAAACAATATGTGACTAAACGCTTGAAAAGGATTATTGATGTTTAAAAGAATGTAGTGCTAAGAATATATTCAAAAAAAGAATACATAAATATAATACTTAAATACAAAAACTTTTGTGAAATTTATGGTTCCTTGTGGTAAGAATTTTTAGGACCTTAGGAGATTCACCTTAGGAGATTTGATTTTGAAAAATGAACAGGCTTTAAGAAATTTGAAGAAAATTTCAAAGAATTTGTACAAATTTGAAACGTTATTGGAAAAATTAAATTATCTAAAGGGGCGTAAGGAAAGATTTAAAAAAATAATTGGTGATTTCAGTGATGAAAACTCTGAAGTTCTAAATATCAAGCTAAGATTTAAAGCGATATCAGCTTTATTTGAGGGAGAAATCTGGCTACAGCTTGGTGAACAAGGATATTCTGCGGTCCAACAAGAGTGCGACATCACCAAGGAATTAGAGACTAGTTTACAGGTTTTAGAAAGCAAGGTCACGATGTCTGATTTCAATCTGGAGACTGCTCTGAAAATATTTCCTACTTTCAAGGGAAAGTATTAGGAATTATAATCTTTCTTGAAAGTAGTAGAGTTGCTAACTGGGAAAAGCCAACTCATAGGTTTCGTCATCAAAGTCAAGCTTACCGCGAAAGTGAGATTATCTTTAGTTAACACCTCAATCAGCACCTTTGATTCTTTGAAAGCTGAACTGTCTAGCAGGTTTAGGAATAATAAGACGGTTCCACAGATACATTCAATGCTCAGTAGTAGTGTTACTACATATAAGGATAGAATTTTATCTTTGGTAGATGAGCTAAACCAGTTAAAAACACAAGAACTAGGTAACCAAGCCACAGAACCAGAGAAAATGGTAATTGCACAAATTAATGATACGTACGCATTAACCATTTTGAAAAGTGGACTCAATGACCAACTGAAAGGAACATTATTTTCTGCTTGGCCCAACACTTTTGCTGAGGCAGTATCTTTAGCGCAAGAGATTGAGACTCCAGAATCGCCAGCCACGAATAGCGTAATACATATTCATAGTAATAATAGAGATAACATTGTGTAAAGATATAGAAATAATAATAAGGGAAAAAAAACAACAATGGTTATAGGAATCAAGATAGTCGAAGAGATGTTAGAAATAATAGATACGATACCGTAGGAATTCTAATAATAATAGAAATACAGGTGGCAGACGAAATCATCATAGGAGTAATGATGATAACACTGGAAACAGACGTAATTACCGTGAGTGTAACGGTTATGGTAACAATCATAGTAGCAACCGCAATGACAATGCTAGAAGCGTACACGTTGTGTCGGACCAGGGAAACGCCCTAGGTTCCGGAGAGGGTAAAAGGAACCTCCCGGAATAAATTACGTGAATACGAGAAGTAGAATTTTTAGAATATCAAATGGATGTACGAATTTCGTAAGAATTTACAGCTGCGAAGCAAATAGACAGCTACCATTTTTAATAGATATGGGTGCAGACGTATCAATCTGTAAGGTAGGTGTGTTTAAGGCTTTAGAACATAGAGTAGATGGCAAGGATAAAATTAAGCTTACTGGGATTACTAAAGAAGCAACCACGTCTTTAGGTACTTTAGAGAGCTACCTTAGATTTATTAGTTGGGAATAAACAAATAACAGAGATATTTCATATTGTGGACGGTAATTTTCCGATTAGAACTGATGGGATTATCGGTAGAGATCTGTTGGTTAGTTTCATGAGTAAGATAGATTATGAGACATTCACCATATTTTTTAGTGTGTCAGACGAGGAAATTGTGTTACCTATGGACACAAAACGTCAGAGTCATTCAGAAATCAATATATCCGCGAGAACTGAAGCGATAGTTCCGGTAGATGTAAGCATCGATGAAGAAAACATTGTAACAAAAGCGATTCGAAAAACTACTGGAAGTATTAGATGAAGACAACTTAGACAAAAGGTCTATGGATAGCTTGCTTGAGACAATCAAGGAGTATCAAGATGTTTTTCATTTGGAAGAAGAGAAGTTGGCAACAAGCAACTTTTATAAACATAAGCTTCATATGGTAGATAAAAATCCAGTCTATATTAAGAATTCTAGGCTACTTCAGGCACAATCCTACAACAGGGCAGAGATTTGGAGGATAATGATATTATTGAACCATCAGTAAGCCCGTACAATTCACCACTTCTGGTTGTACCGAAGACGACCTCAGATGGTAAAGCTAAGTGGAGACTTGTAGTGGATTTTCGTAGACTAAACGACAAAATCATCAATGATAAGTTCCCATTGACAAGATTGGAAGACGTTCTAGATTACTATTTCTCAACATTGGATATGACTAGCTCATTCCACTAGATCGAGTTTGAAAAAAAATCTAGACCTGTAACCGCGTTTTCGACTAATGATGGTCACTATCAATTTAAGAGACTACCATTTGGGTTAAAGATATCATCCGACTACTTCCAACGAATGTTGACAATAGCTTTGAGTGATTTGAGCCATGAAGCATTCCTATATGTAGATGACGTCATAGTCTTTGGATCCACTACAATGACAATCTTCGCATAGTATTACAGCGAATGGGACGGTACAATTTTTTATTGAACCATAGCAAGTGTCACTTTTTGAAATCGGAGGTAGTGTATTTAGGTCATTTGGTAGCCAGTGAGGGTATTCAAACCGATCCATCTAAATTTAGAACAACAAAAAAAGTACCTGGTTCCAAAGAATGCAGATGAGGTACGTAGATTTGTTGCGTTCTGCAATTACTATAGGCGTTTCATTCCGAATTTTGCCGCAATCGCCAAAAATTTGAAGTCTTTATTAAAGAAAGATGTAACTTTTGAATGGACAGAAGAATGTCAGCAAGCGTATGAAGCCCTTAAAAATAAACTGATACAACCACCAATTTTACAGTATCCGAATTTCGAAAAACCATTTATTCTTACTACTGATGCATGTAACTACGCTTTAGGCGCTGTATTATCACAAGGTGAAATTGGATATGATTAACCTATTTCGTATGCAAGCAAATCACTAGCTAAACATGACATTAACAAACCAGTTAAAGAAAAAAAGTTATAAGCCATACATTGGGGAATACATTTTTTCAGACCTTATCTCTGCGGAAGGAAATTTGTACTTGTCACAGACCATAGACAACTAGTATCTTTATTCACTCAAAAAATCCTTCATTTAAACTCACCAGAATTTGAGTTGACTTACCGGATTATGATTTCACGATAACATACAAAAAAAGGCAGCATGAATACAAATGCTGACACCTTGTCAAGAATTGCATTGGATTCAGACTCTTTGAAGGCAAAGATACCCCCAGTTGTAGATGGAAAATAAAACGAAGGATAAAACAGTCTAGCGCATCAAAACCGCTAGAAAACTGAATTTCGAAGAAATTATCTTTGAATTTCAGTGCTAGCAACACTTTTCCAATGAAGCAGCAATAAATCTATCATACCAAGCTCATACTTAAATTAACTTATCCTTTGAACTTTGTTCTCATCGAAAGTTTCAGCGGTTAAACGTTGTTGAAGGCTGCCATCCGAAAAAATTACAAAACTCGGAAAATTTTGAAATTGATTCCATATTTTTATTCCAAATGCTTAACGTTTGATTATGTAACTTGAAGCATCTGTTGGTGCAATATTTACGAAAATGTCCGATGCTGGTTACCCTGTGTTAGCAGCAAAGCATAATACTCGTTATTACCAAATCTGCTTCACGTTAAGTTAAACCCACGCTGTGAATTTCGTTTCGATAGGAGCACTGCGCTCGAAATTATATGGGTGAATAGAATTTAAGGGCTACACCCTCAACACTACAAATTTTCAAAACGTTAATATTTGTTGTTAATTTTCTTTCCAGGATCATTCCCATTTGCAAATCTAATGACATAATCGCTTGGTTACAAAAATAGTCATAGCTGGCAGCCCTTTCATGATTATGTTACGAAATTCCTACAACATTTGGATTTTATTAAGGTCCACTTACTGCATGAATTTCGTTTTGTTTTCATGACTGGACCGGAAGTTATAGGCAAAAAAGCATTATTTTGCTGAGCGAATTCGCAAGATTAAGGAGACAAAAATCACCATAGCTGGCAACCCTATTCTAACTTTTCAACCATATTTTCATTAAATGTTGTTAAGAGTAAGGTCCAAATATTATGTGAATTTTATTGAAATTCTGACTGCTGAATCGGAAGTTATAGGCCAAAAAGCTGTTTTTTTTCTGAGTGATTTTTCAAGATTGTGCAACTGCCACATTGTTGCCTGCATTTCAAAATCACTTCTTTCAGACCTTATCCTAGCTAATAACAATACGTCTTGTGAATTTCATTATGATTGGGTAAGCGATCGTCAGTTCTCGTGAGCAGAAGTTTTGAGTGCTGAAAATAGAGGTAATTTGGTGATGGGTAGCCGTTCTTGTGCAAACCGGAATTTTGACAATTTTAATTTGATATGATGGACAAAAATTAAAATTTATGAATGATTTGAAGTTTTTGTCAAAAAGCAAAAATTTTTCAGAAGGGTCGTTGATTTGAAGGTTTTATTTTCATATATATATATATATATATATATATATATATACATATATATATATATATATATATATATATATATATATATATATATATATATATATATATATATATATATATATATATATATATATATATATATATATATATATATATATATATATATATATGAAAATAAAACCTTCAAATCAACGACCCTTCTGAAAAATTTTTGCTTTTTGACAAAAACTTCAAATCATTCATAAATTTTAATTTTTGTCCATCATATCAAATTAAAATTGTCAAAATTCCGGTTTGCACAAGAACGGCTACCCATCACCAAATTACCTCTATTTTCAGCACTCAAAACTTCTGCTCACGAGAACTGACGATCGCTTACCCAATCATAATGAAATTCACAAGACGTATTGTTATTAGCTAGGACCAGGTCTAATAGAAGTGATTTTGAAATGCAGGCAACACTGTGGCAGTTGCACAATCTTGAAAAATCACTCAGAAAAAAACCAGCTTTTTGGCCTATAACTTCCGATCCAGCAGTCAGAATTTCAATAAAATTCACATAATATTTGGACCTTACTCTTAACAACATTTAATGAAAATATGGTTGAAAAGT
Organism: Nemotelus pantherinus; assembly: GCA_963978885.1. NCBI lineage: Eukaryota > Metazoa > Arthropoda > Insecta > Diptera > Stratiomyidae > Nemotelus > Nemotelus pantherinus. The sequence continues at coordinate 61,527,000 of OZ022265.1, forward strand.
TAGAATAGGGTTGCCTGCTATGGTGATTTTTGTCTCCTTAATCTTGCGAATTCGCTCAGCAAAATAATGCTTTTTTGCCTATAACTTCCGGTCCAGTCATGAAAACAAAACGAAATTCATGCAGTAAGTGGACCTTAATAAAAGCCAAATGTTGTAGAAATTTCGTAACATAATCATGAAAGGGCTGCCAGCTATGACTATTTTTGTAACCAAGTGATTGTGTCATTAGATTTGCAAATGGGAATGATCCTGGAAAGAAAATTAACAACAAATATTAACGTTTTGAAAATTTGTAGTGTTGAGGGTGGTAGCCCTTAAATTCTATTCACCCATATAATTTCGAGCGCAGTGCTCCTATCGAAACGAAATTCACAGCGTGGGTTTAACTTAACGTGAAGCAGATTTGGTAATAACGAGTATTATGCTTTGCTGCTAACACAGGGTAACCAGCATCGGACATTTTCGTAAATATTGCACCAACAGATGCTTCAAGTTACATATTCAAACGTTAAGCATTTGGAATAAAAATAAGGAATCAATTTCTAAATTTTCCGAGTTTTGTAATTTTTTCGGATGGCAGCCTTCAACAACGTTTAACCGCTGAAACTTTCGATAAGAACAAAGTTCAAAGGATAAGTTAATTTAAGTATGAGCTTGGTATTCGTTGGAAAAGTGTTGCTAGCACTGAAATTCAAAGATAATTTCTTCGAAATTCAGTTTTCTAGCGGTTTTGATGCGCTAGACTGTTTTATCCTTCGTTTTATTTTCCATGCCCCTTGTAATTGCTAAAAGTTTACGTTTTGCGGTTTCATCTATAACTGGGGGTATCTTTGCCTTCAAAGAGTCTGAATCCAATTCAATTCTTGACAAGGTGTCAGCATTTGTATTCATGCTGCCTTTTTTTGTATGTTTTCGTGAAATCATAATCCGGTAAGTCAACTCAAATTCTGGTGAGTTTAAATGAAGGATTTTTTGAGTGAATAAAGATACTAGTTGTCTATGGTCTGTGACAAGTACAAATTTCCTTCCGCAGAGATAAGGTCTGAAAAAATGTATTCCCCAATGTATGGCTTATAACTTTTTTTCTTTAACTGGTTTGTTAATGTCATGTTTAGCTAGTGATTTGCTTGCATACGAAATAGGTTAATCATATCCAATTTCACCTTGTGATAATACAGCGCCTAAAGCGTAGTTACATGCATCAGTAGTAAGAATAAATGGTTTTTCGAAATTCGGATACTGTAAAATTGGTGGTTGTATCAGTTTATTTTTAAGGGCTTCATACGCTTGCTGACATTCTTCTGTCCATTCAAAAGTTACATCTTTCTTTAATAAAGACTTCAAATTTTTGGCGATTGCGGCAAAATTCGGAATGAAACGCCTATAGTAATTGCAGAACGCAACAAATCTACGTACCTCATCTGCATTCTTTGGAACCAGGTACTTTTTTTGTTGTTCTAAATTTAGATGGATCGGTTTGAATACCCTCACTGGCTACCAAATGACCTAAATACACTACCTCCGATTTCAAAAAGTGACACTTGCTATGGTTCAATAAAAAATTGTACCGTCCCATTCGCTGTAATACTATGCGAAGATTGTCATTGTAGTGGATCCAAAGACTATGACGTCATCTACATATAGGAATGCTTCATGGCTCAAATCACTCAAAGCTATTGTCAACATTCGTTGGAAGTAGTCGGATGATATCTTTAACCCAAATGGTAGTCTCTTAAATTGATAGTGACCATCATTAGTCGAAAACGCGGTTACAGGTCTAGATTTTTTTTCAAACTCGATCTAGTGGAATGAGCTAGTCATATCCAATGTTGAGAAATAGTAATCTAGAACGTCTTCCAATCTTGTCAATGGAAACTTATCATTGATGATTTTGTCGTTTAGTCTACGAAAATCCACTACAAGTCTCCACTTAGCTTTACCATCTGAGGTCGTCTTCGGTACAACCAGAAGTGGTGAATTGTACGGGCTTACTGATGGTTCAATAATATCATTATCCTCCAAATCTCTGCCCTGTTGTAGGATTGTGCCTGAAGTAGCCTAGAATTCTTAATATAGACTGGATTTTTATCTACCATATGAAGCTTATGTTTATAAAAGTTGCTTGTTGCCAACTTCTCTTCTTCCAAATGAAAAACATCTTGATACTCCTTGATTGTCTCAAGCAAGCTATCCATAGACCTTTTGTCTAAGTTGTCTTCATCTAATACTTCCAGTAGTTTTTCGAATCGCTTTTGTTACAATGTTTTCTTCATCGATGCTTACATCTACCGGAACTATCGCTTCAGTTCTCGCGGATATATTGATTTCTGAATGACTCTGACGTTTTGTGTCCATAGGTAACACAATTTCCTCGTCTGACACACTAAAAAATATGGTGAATGTCTCATAATCTATCTTACTCATGAAACTAACCAACAGATCTCTACCGATAATCCCATCAGTTCTAATCGGAAAATTACCGTCCACAATATGAAATATCTCTGTTATTTGTTTATTCCCAACTAATAAATCTAAGGTAGCTCTCTAAAGTACCTAAAGACGTGGTTGCTTCTTTAGTAATCCCAGTAAGCTTAATTTTATCCTTGCCATCTACTCTATGTTCTAAAGCCTTAAACACACCTACCTTACAGATTGATACGTCTGCACCCATATCTATTAAAAATGGTAGCTGTCTATTTGCTTCGCAGCTGTAAATTCTTACGAAATTCGTACATCCATTTGATATTCTAAAAATTCTACTTCTCGTATTCACGTAATTTATTCCGGGAGGTTCCTTTTACCCTCTCCGGAACCTAGGGCGTTTCCCTGGTCCGACACAACGTGTACGCTTCTAGCATTGTCATTGCGGTTGCTACTATGATTGTTACCATAACCGTTACACTCACGGTAATTACGTCTGTTTCCAGTGTTATCATCATTACTCCTATGATGATTTCGTCTGCCACCTGTATTTCTATTATTATTAAAATTCCTACGGTTATCGTATCTATTATTTCTAACATCTCTTCGACTATCTTGATTCCTATAACCATTGTTGTTTTTTTTCCCTTATTATTATTTCTATATCTTTACACAATGTTATCTCTATTATTACTATGAATATGTATTACGCTATTCGTGGCTGGCGATTCTGGAGTCTCAATCTCTTGCGCTAAAGATACTGCCTCAGCAAAAGTGTTGGGCCAAGCAGAAAATAATGTTCCTTTCAGTTGGTCATTGAGTCCACTTTTAAAAATGGTTAATGCGTACGTATCATTAATTTGTGCAATTACCTTTTTCTCTGGTTCTGTGGCTTGGTTACCTAGTTCTTGTGTTTTTAACTGGTTTAGCTCATCTACCAAAGATAAAATTCTATCCTTATATGTAGTAACACTACTACTGAGCATTGAATGTATCTGTGGAACCGTCTTATTATTCCTAAACCTGCTAGACAGTTCAGCTTTCAAAGAATCAAAGGTGCTGATTGAGGTGTTAACTAAAGATAATCTCACTTTCGCGGTAAGCTTGACTTTGATGACGAAACCTATGAGTTGGCTTTTCCCAGTTAGGAAACTCTACTACTTTCAAGAAAGATTATAATTCCTAATACTTTCCCTTGAAAGTAGGAAATATTTTCAGAGCAGTCTCCAGATTGAAATCAGACATCGTGACCTTGCTTTCTAAAACCTGTAAACTAGTCTCTAATTCCTTGGTGATGTCGCACTCTTGTTGGACGTCTTCCGCAGAATATCCTTGAAGGGTAGTTGATTTGAAGGTTTAAGTTATATATATATATATATATATATATATATATATATATATATATATATATATATATATATATATATATATATATATATATATATATATATATATATATATATATATATATATATATATATATATATATATATATATATATATATGTATATATAAATATATATAAAGAAATATGAAATATTTTCGGCGAAGCGAGTTTAATACTGAATTTTCTTTGAAAATTCAGTAAAAAAAAAGAAGAAACCTGCAGCGAGGGAAACCATGTAAGAAGCTGATCAATTCTATTGTTGGGATTGCACTAGCTTGTCGGATATCACCCGTGTTACAAAGCTGAAATATTCCTGCACGGTGATAAAAATAAAGGTATAGATATTGTACGTACAAATGATGTTATTCAGGTATATTGTAGCGATATATCTATAGTCCAGTCAACAGCGGTAAAAAAATGAAAAACTGTGGAATTTTGAGAATCAAGGTCGATTTTGCTGAAAATTTGGATTTAAGCTCTACTAACCCTCTTCTTCAAAATCTACCCTGTGCCGAATCGGGCTTTTTATTTTTAGGGGTTAAAACTACCCCTTATTGCAAAAAAATTTAAAAAAATAGATATTAGCACATATTTGGTTAAAATAAAGTTTAAAATATTTATTTGTAGACTACTCGACACTTTCAAAGGAATTTTTTATTAATCAGACATATGTAACCCCCGTAAAACATCCCCTAAGGGGTAGTAACTTTGAAAACTAGTATTAAAAATGTTTTATATAATTTTAAATGATTGAAAATTGTGTCATTAAATTTGAATTATTGTTAGAATGAAATTATTGTTTTGAAAAATACTTCAACCCTTATAAACTACCCCCTGCAATTATGATATATTAAAAAATATAAAAAAAAAATTTTTTTTAGAATTAGAAATAATTGTAAACTGCATCTATTGAATTGAGAATATTTTATTAAATCAGACAGATGCAACCCCTGAAAATAATCCCTTAAGGGGTAGTAACTTTGAAAACTAGTATTAAAAATGTTTATTATAATTTTAAAGATTATATGTATATATATGTATATATATATTATATATATGTGTATACATGAACACACATATACCAACACAGATGTAAAAAGACCGGTAAAATACTTTCACAATGTGCCAGCTGTTGCTTGGATGTAGCTACGCTTCTCTTTCCTTATTCTTAAATGCTCCAATATTCGTGCTGCAAATTTTTAAAATAAAAAACAGTTTGTTTTTCGACGATAACTCCTGTATTTTTTAAGCTAAAAACTTTTTAAAAAAAGCATTTTGTAGAGAAATGGAAGGGCTTTAACGTCATGTTTATTAAAAAAATGTTCATTCCTTATTTTTTAAAAGGGGTGAATTCAAAGGGGTTGGGTGTGCCACAATTATTGCATGAATGCAAACTTTGAACCGCCATATCTCCTTCAATTTTTATGATAAAAAAATATAAAAAAAAGAGAATATTCAATAAAATAATGCAACAATTAATATTTGAAACAATTTTTTGTGTTATAAATATTTTTTGACTTATTTAAGAAAAATGAATTTTTTTTTCAAAATTACAAAAATTTCGATTTTCATTTAAACAATAATTTTTTCTAAACTAAGCATTTCAAACCTGTCAGATCATATGGATTATACCAATTATACCTAAATAAAGTTAATTGCAAGTAGGGAGCTATTAATTTCTATTAGGGTTGGAATGACGAGGGTTGATTTCTTGCATTTAAAAAAAAAGTGGATCATCACTTTATTTTGGTCATAAGTCAATTCTTTTGCAAAAGACTTTTATTAGAGCTCATTTGAAATGGTTTTTAATTTACTTTAAAAAATGTTAGTTGTGTTTTCTCCAAAAATTTCACCATATTCGATATATTTGAGTTTGAAGGTTCTCAATTTCGGGGTTCTTCGAAAATGAGCATCCTTCAAAGAGCAATAACTCAGTCGCTATTAGGTCTACATAGATCTTTCAGGCACGAATGTCTTTGCTTTTTTATAAGCTATAACTTTGATTTTTTCTCAAATGATTTTTTTGGTAAAATTGAATTTTTTCACGTTATTCATCAAAAACGGTTAAGAAAAGGGGTTGTTTTTAACGAAAAGTGTACAGTTTCAATCGCTAATAAATCGGGAAGGATCAACTTTACAAAAAAACTTTATAAAACAAAAGTTGCTAAGAATTGGTCAATTTATCGACTTCCATGGTTAATTTGTTTGAAAAAATTTTCATCCCCTAGATGGGGTGGTTTTCACCCCAAGGGCAAAAGCCCGGTTCGGTACAGGGTAGATTTTGAAGAAGAAGGTTAGTAGAGCTTAAATCCAAATTTTCAAGAAAATCGAAATTGATTCTCAAAATTCCACGGGAAAACGGCTGTTGACTGGACTACTAACGTGAAATCAGTTTTCGTTAATGCAAAGCTAACAATGAATAGGGTTACCAAGAGAGACGAACATAATGAAAATAATAGTGATAATTCACATTCAGAATACGTTTTGATTATGAAGAAATTATTAAATTTTGCTAGACGTAACAAAATGGAAGAACTCTCGTTATCAAGTGATGACATTATATTGAAGTCTATAGACAAAAAAACATTTAAAAAAATATTTAACCTGTTGCAACAAATAGGTAATGATAATTCGCATATGAAGTTACAAATAATGATATACAGGCCACCCACTAATATAATGAGTAAAAACGCCCAATTAAAGCTGATAGATGAATATCATAATTCACCACACGGAGGACATTTTGGGATCCGCAAAACTTTGTTGAAGCTGAAACAGCGATATTGCTGGAAAAATATGAACGGTATGGTTAAATCCCACATAAAAAATTGCACACCTTGTCAAATGAACAAACAAGTGAGGCGTACCAGAGAAGAAATTTATGAAAACTAACACGCCAACGACGAGTTTTGAGACAGTGCAAATAGATACTGTAGGTCCACTCTGAATGTCTAATAACTAGTGATATATTTTCACTTTGCAATGTGAACTGACTAAGTTTGTAGTAGCATTCCCAATAGAGAATAAAGAAGCACAAACTGTAGCTGTAAGTATAGTTAGTGAATTTATTTTAAAATATGGACATTTTAAAGTAGTTTTAAAGTAGTTAAGTCTGATCTAGGCACTGAATTTACGAACAAGCTTATGAGCAATATCTGCGATTTGTTGAAAATAAAACAAGTATTCTCAACACCATATCAGCACCAGACACTACGTGTAGTGGAAAGGAACCATCGGGTATATAAACGAATGCATGTATTCTTTTGTTGAAGACAAAGAATGGAATAAATGGGTTCCGTATTATGCTTTTGCTTACAATACGATACCAAATATCGATACAAACTATACTCCATATGAGTTAGTTTTTGGTAAACTCTCATATTTACCAAATGGCATGGTCGATAATCAAGATATGTTTTACAATTTAGATGATTATGCAAATGAATTAAAAGCAAGGTTAAGGATGTCTACAAGTAAAGCACGGAAGATCATTGAAAATATAAAATCAAAAAAAAAACACAAAGCAAATAAATATAAATTCTTTGAATCTAAAAATAAAAGACTTAGAACTTTTTAAAAATGAAAATAGAAAAAAACATCAACCACCATATAAAGGTCCATACAGAGAATTGGATATAGACCATTGTAATGTCATTATAAGCATAGGAGGAAAATAGGAGGAAAATTGAAGAATTAGAAATTTTGTTAAAGTTTAGAAATGTTAAGAACCATAATCTTTATGATTGAAAATGTTATAATGTGGAACTATAGAATTAAGTGATAATTGTGATTAGTCTTCATTTCTTTATGTTAAATGAATCCTTTTCAAAAAAAAGGTAAAAGTGTAGTGATACACATTCATATGCCAGAAATAAATCAATAAGAAAATAAATCGATAAATGCACATTTAGATCAAAGAAACGCAAATGCAGTGATCCACTAATTCACATATCGTAATATGCAAATAGGTGAATCACATGCACAATTTCACACGTGACATACCTTGTACCTGCACTAAGCCACTCGTGACTAAAAAAGAAAAAAAAGCATACCACCGTCATGCGAAAACAAAATCATTGAACATGGTCTGGTTTCAATGAAATTAGAGCACGACTCTGCAAAATACTATTCATGGATAAACCGCTATGGTTCATGCAGTATGGCCGCTTGGGTGTAACCCGAGAACGCGACTTATTGTTTTCACATGAATGGATGCGGGATCGAAAGTGCATATGTGGGTACATGGGTCAAGTGGCGCATGATTATTAGTAGAAATGTGCCATGAGAAAGTGCAATGCTTCGGGTGAGGTATTTGTAGTTCATTAAGAATTAATTAGGGCATACTGGATTTTGGCAATTAAGTATGTTGTGTAGAAATAGTATTTAAGAAAGGAATGCACGAAGGAAAAGTATAGTTATTACTCAGAAATCAAGGTGTTATCACTGTAAAGATATACCCCTGAATCAACAACAAACTTTGCGAGGTATTCCTTGCAAAGATTAGGGAAGAAGCACGGCAAATGTCCAAGGCTAGCTTCGACATGGTGCCAACAATAACTGCAGCCTCGCCACTTTGGTAAGTTTCAAGATTTAAAGTAGACTTTGCTATGAGGTTATAGATTTGGCCTTATTCTTAGCAAAACAACAATTGAGTCTCCCGATGATCATCTTTCATTACATGAAGAACTAACTTCATTTCACAATGCAGTGATCGGACGAATACGAAATTCGCAGAGCAGGTTGACTTCAACGCAAGACAGATGCGACATAGTTTTTGCGTCGGTGCTAGCAAAGGGCTGCCAGCACGAGGCGGTTGTTTTATTTTCGTACAAATCAATGTTTGTTTTAAATATTTCCGTCGCGAACATTTGCAATGAAAGATCTGCACATTTTTCAGATGGCAACCCCAAACACCTTTCTATCGCTGTAACTCTCGATTAAGTCACCGAAATTAAAATAAGCTTAGATTCTTTTATTACTTAGGGTTTATTAGTTTCAAGTAGGAAAAGTAGCAAGTGGTAAAGCACACACTCAAAATCTGCACAAATCCTCAACTGTTTTTCGAACATAAGTGTTTGTAGCGGTTCTGATGCACTAGAGTTTTTTTTCTTCTTAATTTTTGTAGATGGCACCACTGACCCAGGGTCGCCCATTATTGAAAATTGTTTCTATCAGACCTGATCTGACTATCAGGTAGAGCAAAAATGTTGGATGCTTAAAATAAAGATCAACTGGGCAAAGGTTACCGTTCTTGTTCGTAATACAATTTAAAAGGTTTTTGTATGTAGACCAAACATAAGATTACTATACAAGTTCCCTTTAACTAATGTTCGAAGAATATTAGTATTAAAATCGATTTGGCCGAAAACGCAAATTTTCATAGATATATTTACGAGTATATATATATATATATATATATATATATATATATATATATATATATATATATATATATATATATATATATATATATATATCATCAAAAAATTTCAGTCACTATTTCTTGGGAACACCCCGTCCGATTAAGCTGAAACTTTAAGATACATTTGTCACGCAGAATAGGTTCAGGTCTGATTAAATGTTAATTATCGTTATTTTTTTGGGGCCGGCGGCCATTTAAGTGACATTTTAGATATGCCTATCATTTTATCAAAAAATAGTTTTCAAAAACTTAGTTTGTGAAATGAATTTTAACCCTGTATTTGCGCTAGGTGCTTAAACTGAAATCGGAAAAATTGAAATTTTTTGAGCTGCGATAGCTTTTGACAGAGCTATTCGAATCATTAGAAATTTCCAGCACATATTAATGTTACTAAGTCGTATCCTTGTAGGAAAAATGGCAAGGCGTTACTTGAGAATTGATTCTGGAAGTACTACATTATTCATGAAGCTCCATTACTAACAATGTAATTGAGTTTGTCGAGTAAGCGATCAAGTAACAACTTACCCACTGCATTACCTTTTTTAAAAAGTAATGCAGTAGGTAACTTGTTGCTTATTTTTACGAGCAAGTGAGGCTGCGTAGCCGCAATTTTTGTAAAAATACTGCGGAATTCTTATGCACGCAGTTCGGCAAAAATTGTATTTTTCAACAGTGCGAGTTATATTGTGCAAGTGATGTAAACGCGTATTCGATT
>OZ022265.1:61544444-61576944 GCA_963978885.1 Nemotelus pantherinus
AGACGGCTGGTACTTCTATGCGAAGGTCGTCAATATCGGGAAGCAGCTGTTATTATTGGGCGTTTAGGCCCGTCACTTCTAAAATCTTCTGTTTCCGAGCTTCCTATTGACTTACTAATTGAAGGATTGCCACACAGCGCCTACTTACTGGAATCAATATATTTCAGGTGAAAGCGTTTGATATACTTGAAATCTGTTTGAAATAATTTTACTAAACATTTTAGGTTAAATGCTCTGAGCCTGATCCCCCGGCCATCTATATCTACAGAAACCATCATTTGGCACTTGGTGCGATTATTTAGTAGCCCGCATGAATGTGGTTTGCGGCAACGATGCTCAAAACTGCTCCAGGCTATCGCCCAGTGGCAGCCACAGCTACGTAATATATTATTTGATCGACGAAAAGATCTAGATTTGGCAGTTCAAGGACTGGGATCACATGGTCTTACAGCCGATCGCACAGGAACACTTATTTCGTTACATGTAGCTTTGAAAAATGAGATCCAAAATCATATCGATATCTTTAAGACTGCTATGCATAAGCTAGATGAGCTAAGTCAAATAACAGTGAGCCCTGACCCAGCGCACTCTTCGCATCAACGCCTCCTTGCAATCACTTATGAGGATATTCAGCAACGACTGATCGATAACAAATCCTTGCTCACCATTTTGGACAAACCGTCGACGAAGCAACTTCAAACTTTGATTGAAAACCTGAATGAGCGAGTGCAAAATGATAAAGCAGTACTACAGAGCGTTGGTCAGATCAGGAGGTTAGAACCTCTTTCAAATATTGACAAACGGCCTGCGGCTGGTCTTTTGATGAACTTTTCTAGAGGCTGCGATACAGTCATGAAACTGATGGGATCTGAATTACCATCCAGTCCAAGTAGTGAAAGTATTTGCAGTGACGGATATCATTCGGACTTTGAACAGATTACCGATGATCCAAGGTATGATGGTCTATTTATAATAATACCTAGCTCTTAAATTATGGTGAAGTATAGATCTAGCAATATCAAAATTACAGTTAAAACATTTACCGTAACTTGAAGGTTCGAATAAAAGAAACGAGTTTTCAAATAAAGCGATAAATATCTTCATTAGTATTCAATCAAAGCAATACCAGTTGTCATCTTAAGATAATTTGCTGTGAATAAAATGCACACATGGCTTTACTAAATCGCGAACCTTGTTTCATTCTTCTGAATCGGGTATATCAATTGTAAAATTCGGTCATAAAGTCTTCGGCTTTATTTCACTGTCTTTGCATATTGCAAACATATTGTAACGAGAAAAGATTATTTATTAAACAGCGCTTTTAGGTTCGAAGTGAACGTTCTTATATGAATTCAAATACTTAAGCTATATTTAACACGAATTCGAACTCCTTTTTTAATATTCACTTTAGTTTAATTCAACTAAAGATATAATTTATTCACTTGTAATTCATAATTTTAAATGCTTAACGTTGTTTTTAGCAACGAGATTCTGCAACTATATCGCGATCTTTACTATCGTAAAAGAGCTGATACTTTGGATGCGTTGAATAAATTGCCCCAACTGATACTTGTACGGAACCTGAAAGAGAAAATTTTGTTTTCGATTATTGTGGTAAGTACCTTTCACCATCTTGTGTGTGCTCGTACCATATTATCTTTGGTTGTTCTGAGAGAAAACCTGTTTCGGATTAAACCTGTAGAAATGGTATGAGACGTGAAACTGCTCGCAAGTTTGCCGCCTATCAGTAGGTCAAATGATTTCGACTTTGCTGTTTACTTTTACGTGAAAAACTATGATTGCTGCATTCTCTATAAAATAAAGATGCCAGCATTACCACGCATTGCGGCGATGGGTCTCTGCATCTTTTCCTAGATGTATTTTTATAGTTTTTAAAAGAAATTAATGGTGAAAATGATTTTCGATAGGAAATTATGTTTGATCTTCATTGCAGCTTTCATTCCGCGCCTGCATTACTCTGCTCAATCGCAAACTAGCAGAGGTACGCCAAGTGTTAATGTCTACTAGCGAAAAATTTTCGCAGATATTGGACAGGTCCGTTAAGCACTATTTGAGTGAGACAGGTGGCAGCTTTCGACTTGAGGAAATCGAAGACCATGTGACCAGTCAGGTAGAAATTATGTTGCACGAAATGATTTTCATTCAATTTATTTTGATATTTCAGGTATTGTCAACGCTACATGAGTATCCGCAACTAGATACTTGTTCTGCCTTGCAACGTTTCATTAGCGACAGTGTACGGGTGTCATGGATAACGGTAAATGCGGGCAACCCTTATTATATGGACAATGACTTCACTTTAGGTAAGAAGACCTACATCATGATAAAATAGTATTTACACCAAGTAAAATATACGCATGTACACAATTTAGTGTTCCTAATTCACTTAAACAGTTAAGTGCTGGTTGAAAGGAAGACGTAATTATTTAGCATGTGTTCTTCATATTACTTAAAATTCTCGCAGATATTTTTGGGTTATTCGAATGCCTGTTAGCCGAATATATTCCGTTTGCCGTGAGCCACCGCGATGAGCACACGCAAAAGACAGTGTAATAAACATCATTATTAATTGCTACGACGCCAAGCTTATAATTAGCTTGCAATTAGCAGAGAATAGGCCGTTTTCTACGACATAGGTAGATTATTCGTGGTGCGACATCATCGACGAGAAAAAGGACGATTGGATTACTTCATGTAGACGAACCGATAATTAACTTGCAATTAGCCGAGAATATGCCATTTTCTGCGACACAAGTAGATATTGTGGACCCAAAGGAAGGCAGTTTTGTGAAAACCAAATCGGAGTAAGAGTTAGTTTTGAAACACATGTGCTTGCGTTGCTGTGTTAGTGTTTTATTATCTTTTGATTTCATTTTTTCTTGTTTCATAATAACAAATAATATTTCCAACATTGCGAGGTAAACGCAATCTTTGGGTTAGCCAAAGGCTAGGCTAACATTTTATAGGCACACGCGATAAACCAGCATGTTTACCAAAGTGACCAATATATATATGGATACACCCCTCGTCGCTTCTGATTCACAGCACGGACTGCTCTATATTAATTCAGCGCAATTTCAATTGCAATCTGAAATATCAATGAAATTGAATACACTACCAGATGAGCTTAAGAAAACGCAAGAAGAACTAGCTGAGCAGCACCGTCTCAATGCTGATGTCATAAACAAAATAATGAGCGTCTCAAAAAAGAAAGCTTCAAACATCATCTTCTGAGGCAACCTCTTCCTCAAACTCGGAGAAATCCAACTCTTTGGGCACGGAAGATACTTCCAGTTCAGAAGACAGTTCTTTTGATATGCCGATGTTTTTGGAAAGCCAGAAATCAACTGTTGAACCTCCCATAGCCAACCCCAACCCAACTAGAAAACAAGCTGGCGTAGTAATTAATTCCCTCTCAAGTGAAGACGTTCCTTCATTAAATCCATCAAAACAGCTTAAGAAAACAAACACCTTTAAACCTTCGGCTCCACCTTAAACAGTAGATACCCCCCTTAGCCTTCTGAATTCCGCTCCATTGGAAGAAACACAAGAAACCCTGAATGTGGTCCCAATTATTCTTTGCCAGACTGAACAATGGACAGGACTAGGACAAGTCTTGAAACAACATAACGCCGAGCTTTTCCAGCAAAGATGGTTTATTTGGGCATTTTAATCATGCCAAAAACTTCTTTCGACCACAAGAAAATTATTTAGATCTTCACGGAACTAAAAGTGCAGTAGCACACTTACTATACGGACTACTAAACGGACGGAGTCATACGGACTCACCACCGAAGAGATTAAATTAGACCTACAAAGGTAGGGCTTTAATCCAATACAGGTATTTTATCTCAAAACCTGGAGCCACCAGCTTATCAAAGTTCTTCTTGCAAGGATAAAACATATTTACAATAATCAAATAAATGCCACAGCTGCCAGCAATTTGCCCACTTCTCCAACAATTGCCACGCACAATCCAGTTGCGTAAAGTGTGATGGCCTTTATCACCACACGTACTGTAATAAGCACCCGAAACAGAAACTTAAATGTGTTAACTGTGGCATGAAGCATCCCGCAAACTATACTAGTTGTCCTTGAAACCCCAGAAACATCAAAAGGACATTTACTCAAATAGCCCGAGCAAATTCTAGCACAGCCTAACCAGCGGCAGTTTATAATAGTATCCTGAACCCTCAAATCAAAACCACAATTTCTCCAGAAGAATTGTGGAGGTCACGCAAGTTGCTGATGAAGAATTTATTAGAGAAAATAATTCCTGACATTTTTAATACTCAAAAATCCCCAGCGTTCTCTCAATCATCTAAATGAATAGAGATGATCGAACTTCTATCCTCACATTAAATGCAAATTCCATTCTCGACCAAAAATGTGAGCCCATACAATTCTTCAGTGAGCGGAGGGTTGACACCATACTCATTCAAGAAATCTTTCTCAAAACAAGTAGTCAGCTCCGTCTCCAAAACTATCATGTGTATAGAAATGATAGACTGACAGGCTGTGGAGGAAGCACTGCAATTCTCATAAGAAGGCACAATAAACATCATGTTTTAAACTTCTCACCCCTTAAGAGTTGGGAAGCTACTGCGATTAAATCAATTGCAATCAAGCTTTCTTGATTTTACTGCTATCACCCCATATAGACCTCCTCCCAATGCAGAAAGCCTCAGATCACTTTTCGTTCTTGAAGGCTCTATCTTCCTAGGTGGAGACCTCAAAGCACACAATCGCCGCTGGGGATACAGATTTGCAGCAGAGTCTGCATTGAACCTATACATCCCTGAGGAACCCATCCAATTTAATCAACTGCACAGTCACATATAAAGTATCGGAATACCTAAAAACATCCCCCGAAATGTCCAGATCAGTGTTCTCGATGAACTGCCATTGGATCACAAGCCCGTACTCTTTCAAATGAAGGACGTTTTTATTGTCCCTCCGAAAACAGAAAAAAATTGCATCAATTGGCAAGCATTCTGTGTCTCCCTGGCTAATGATAACTGAAACAATTATTAACCTAAATAAATCAACAGAAACCCTTACCATGAGCATTTCTTAAGCAAAAGCCCAATATAAATCTACAATCCCAATTGACAATAAAATAGATCATAACGAGCTCCCGCACTCTATCGAAATTCTCATTATAAGGAAAAATCAGATAAAGAGACGCGCCAGAAGTACGTGAGACCCAGGATTACGCAAAGAGGTAAACCGTTTAACAAACGTTGTTCGCGATGAAATCAACCGATTTCAACGTGAACATTGGAAGCTCTTCTTGAAAACTATCGAGCCCAGAAGTGACTTATTCTGGAGAAAATAAAATATTTCAGGGCAAAAACAAACCTAACATGCCTATCGTCCATTGAACTACTGGTCTGAAATTCAGCAATTCAGCCAATACCCTTGAGTTACAATTTCAACAAAAGTATCAGACGACGATCTAGAAAACGAAATTCTAATTGACCAATTGAGAATACTGAATTCAAGGACCTAAAGCAAAGACTCAATTCCTCCCACCAATATAGAGGAGGTCAAAAGTTCGGCATGCTTTATCAATAAGCGCAAAGCCCTCGGCCTCGATAAAATCATCAAACTCTACCTCAGTCACTTACCCAATTTCATCTTGCAGAACATAGTAGATATCATAAACTGCATTTTCCTTCTGAAAAAATAATCAAATTGTTGGAAACAAGCCACGATAACAGTCCTCCCTAAACTTGGAAAAGATTAAACATTCCCCTAAATCTTGAAGCCTATTAAACCTGTTTTGTCTCTGACTAAACTAAGAAAACACATTTTTCTCTCTCGTTCAAAGGCGATAGTACAATTCAAAAAGTCTAGCGCATCAGAACCGCTAGAAAACTAATTTTCGAAGAAATTATCTTTGAGGGATTTAAAAATGAGTGAAGACGTTGTACACTTCTTTGTAGTATCATATCCACCATTTCTTACTCAAAGGAACAAATATCATTTTCTGTCAGCATTTCCTATAACGCAAATGATGAAAATGTTCAGTGCTGGCACCATTTGTCCAACACAGCAGCAAAAAATCTACCATAACATGCTCGTGCTTAATAAACTATCCTTTGAATTTCATTTTCATCCGAGGATGTCATCGAAAGTTTCAGCGACGAAACTATGTCTGGGGTTGCCATCCGAAAAATTTCCAAAACTCGGAACATTTAAATATCGGTTGCTTATTTTATTGTAAATGCTTAGCTTATGAATAGTAAATGGAAGCATCTGTTGGTGCTATATTAACGAAATTGTCCGGTGCTGGCAATCATGTGCTAGCACCAATAGCTGCTTCACGTTGTGTTAAACCCAGTCTATGAATTTCGTTTCGATTGAATGGCTGGGCTGTACGCTATGAATTTAATTTTAAGGTTACCATCGTCAAAACTTTTTCAAGTTTTGTATCGTAAATATTTGTTGTTAATTGTCATTGCAGGATCATTCCCATTTGGAAATTTTAGGACAATATCGCTCGATAAAGAAATGTCAATATATTACTAATTCATCATTGCTGGCAACCATTTCTCGATTTTTCAACGAAATTCATCACGAACTAGAAACGCAACAAGATATGCGTATCACATGAGTTCAGTTAACCTATATTTTTAGCATCAAAAACCTCTGTTCACGGGAACTCAGGTATCAATAATCAGATACAACTGATTTACAGAATGCATTGGACTTAAGTAGGACCAAGTCTGATAGAAGCGATTTTGAATTGTGGGCAACTCTGTGCCAGTGGGTCCATCTTGAAAAATTACAAAGAAAAAAAACTGCTTTTGCCCTATGAAATGTGAATAAGCTACCACATTTTCATGAAATTGACACAATAGCTGCACCTAAGTTTAATCTCTGTTTGATGGAAATTTCGTAGAAAAATTTGATTGGTGCTGCCAGCTATCGCAAGTTTTGTGACTTTGGTTTTGAAAATTCGCTCAGGAAAACAACACTTTTTGCCCTATAACTTACAGTGCAGTCATCAAATCAATACGAATTTCATACAATTAATGGAACCTATTATAAACATTATTCAAGCCAAATTTGGTTGAAAAGCCACGATAGGGTTGCCAGCTACTGTTGGTTTTGTGTTTAATTGCAATATCTTTATTAAACGGTTTTATCGTAGATTTTCAAATGGTAATGATATTGTAGTGACAATAAACAGCAAATATTAAGTTTTCGATTATTTGAAAAAACTCGCTGCAGGTAACCCTAAATTTCTTTATACTCCTATAACTTCGAATGTAATATAACAACGTGAAGCAGGTGTGATATATTCTTGGCTTTGATACTGGCGACAGGTTGCCAGCACGAGTCGGTTGTGCTACTTTTGTATCAACAAATGCTTACAGTTAGTACTCATACCGGAAACATTTACAATGAAAATAAATAACCAATGCTCCAATTCCCAAAGTTCTGCAAATTTTTCGGATCGCAGCCCCAAACACCAACTTCAGTTACAGTGCTGCAGGCACTGAGCATTTTCTTCATTGATGTTATATGAGATGCTGCTTTCAAAATTTTGTGAAATAAGCAACTGATAACGAATATAATTAATCCGTGTTTTGCTCTCATAAACGTTGAAATTCATGCCAGTGGTAATATCTGAAACCTTCTACCATATGAGTTATAATGCATTCTTGAGACCAAAGTAAAACGTGGCATTTGAAACAGTTTGTCCGTAATAAGCAGCTCATGTGGTGGAATATGCACTCAAAACCTGCACGATTCTTCTACTGTTCTTCGAACATTAGTGTTTCTAGCGGTTCAGGTGCGCTAGAGTCTTTAAAACTGACTTTAGCTTCAGCTGCCACCTCTGGTGATGTTGTTTTGGGTAGTTTCTTAATGTTTCTTACAACCTGTATGTTAGAATTGTAATTTATTAATAGAATTTCTAAACCAAAATAAATTGTATTTGATAAACCTGCGCTTCTTCCCTAGTTGTTAGTTTTCATGGGCGTCCTTTTTGTGGAGTACTTTCGAATTCTGCGTCGTTTTTGTAACGTTTAACAATACTACAAACTGTAAACCGACTTCTACCCATTATATTTCCAATTTCTCCATACGATTTATTTTGTTTGAATAAATTCAAAATTAATTTATGTTCTTCTAGCGTAGTTTCCTTCTGCCTGCCCGACATGATCTCTATTTTAATGACTTTACAAATAAACCATACACGCAAATACATTTTACCTCCAGTCAAATATATAACGGGACTTTCCAGTTAAATTATCAACATGAGTCTTGTCAGCATTCCAACTTACTTGATATAGGAAATCTTTTCAAACTTAGTGTGTGAAAACTTTTGTCTGAACAAAAACGAGTAATTTAAAATATTTTATTATTTTCAAGAGTAGGGTATTATTTTCTTAAATTAATTTTTAGTGTGTATAATAGATTAAGAATAAATTATTGTTTTCCCAAAATAATCAAATGAATGTTTTCTGCTGGCTTTATTTTAATACTTGTTTTAGTTAACAAACGCCCATATGTGAAAACTTTTGTCCACCACTGTATATATATATATATATATATATATTATATATATATATATATATATATATATATATATATATATATATATATATACATATATATATATATATATATATATATATATATATATATATATATATATATATATATATACATATATATATATATATATATATATATATATTTATATATATATATATATATATATATATATATATATATATATATATATATATATATAGATGTATAGATGTATAGATATAAATATATATATATATATATATATATATATATATATATATATATATATATATATATATATATATATATATATATATATAGATATATATATATATATATATATATATATATATATATATATATATATATATATATATATATATATATATATATTATATATATATATAGATATATACATATACCAGGGGCGGCTCGTCGTTGTACGCAAAGGAAGCAGCGCTTCCCTTGCTAAATATTCCCTATACAAGAAAAATAGCTTAACAATACATATTGAAATTCAAAGCAAATCAATTGATTTTATATGAATTAGATCCAACATCAATAAAAGACTTTACCAAACTCAAAACACTATTCATCTCACACACGAGATAGCTCTCACAGCCAAAGTGCCTTACCAGTAGTTTTACAGCAACGCGATCAGATATCTTGCGTTTGAGTGAAAACCTCAAGCAACTCGTGCCATTGTAAGCCAGAACGCTCAGTTCATTGCAGCGTATTGAAATATGCTACACAGAACACTAAAGTGATCTTGCCTCAATGCACGTACCGTAATGTGTGCATACACCCCATTGCAAGCATCACGCAATCGATGGTCGTAAACACTTTGCAATGAATGTTCCCGAATAGCAGCGTGGACGCTGCTCAGCTCACCGCGTCTTCTTGAGTAGAGAAAATCAAAAGCCCCTCGCTTATTCAGCCGCTAAATGGCCCAGAAATATTTGTAAATGGACGCAGCACGATTTGAAGCGTACTCTGTTTGGTTTCTATTTCGCTACAGAGCTTGAAGCTGGTATGCTTTGGGTGACTGAGTTTAGGATGTTATTAGTATGTATGAATACTGTAATGAATTCGTTGTTTAACGTAAGATGTTTTTGTATGTTTCATTTCTGTAATGGATTTATTACTGAGATCAAGAGTTTATTCTGATTTGTCTGTTTGTTTGTTTGTGCTGAAAGTGCGTAAGTTAGTATTGGAATGATTGAAGAAAGATATTGGCTTTTCACTTAAATAATACAAGAGTATTAACGTTCGGCATACAACGTGAGGTTATTTCAACCCCAAATCTTAAAGATATGAAGCTGATTTTATGGAAGAGGTATGGAAGTATTTTTTTAAATAAATGCTTTGTGTTTTATTATTGCTTGTTGATACAAAGCATAAAAGAAATATTTGAGCACGTTCTGTTTAATATATGTATACACAGAATAGATAAAATGCTTTATGA
Source organism: Nemotelus pantherinus (assembly GCA_963978885.1). NCBI lineage: Eukaryota > Metazoa > Arthropoda > Insecta > Diptera > Stratiomyidae > Nemotelus > Nemotelus pantherinus. The sequence goes on from OZ022265.1 coordinate 61,554,481, forward strand.
GGTAAATCTAACCCCACCTTGTATGGGTGAAGAGCTATTTTCACGTTGTTTGCCGAAGGTTAAATTCATTTTGTCTTGAAAATTGAATTTCACCATAGAACAAATACTGCGGTATATTTTTTTTTCTTAGATTATTTGAATAGATAAAAGTACTTCATAGATTCGTGATGTACTTTATAGATTCGACCACTAATTTTCCATTTTTATTTAAAAAAAATAGTTATAATTTGCAATATCTTGCATTGTAATTTCTAATCTTGCATCATTTAAATATTATTGAGATAGATTGATGGTGATAATATTGAGAAGAAAAGTCACTGAGTCAAACAATTGGAAATTGAATGCAACTTTTGATGTATTTGCTGCGCTGAAATTCCTACTTGTTTATTCTGGAAAACTATGCAAAAATATATCTGCTTCCCCGAGTCTTAAAGACACGAGCCGCCACTGATATATAGATATATAGATATATAAATATATATATATATATATATATATATATATATATATATATATACAGATATATAGATATATAAATATATATATAAATATATATATATATATATATATATATATATATATATATATATATATATATATATATATATATATATGTACATATGTATATATATATATATATATATATATAAATATATATATATATATATATATATATATATATATATATATATATATATATATATATATATATATATATATATATATATATATATATATATATATATATATATATATATTTATATATATATATATATATATATATATATATATATATATATATATATATATATATATATATATATATATATATATATATTCATATATATTTATATATATAAGGGTTTGGCACGCGGTTCTGATTGTCACACTAAACTATCTACAAATTAGCTTATTGGCTCCTTTTTACATGGAAGAACTTTCCAAGTCAAAAAAGACAGTCATCTCTCCTCGAAACACCGCATTCAAGCTGATGTACCCCAAGGTTCACCTCTCTGTCCGATTTTGTACGAACTGCACACCACAGACATCCCTGGATCCAGTAGAACCAACATATCTCTGATTGCAGACGACACATACATCTTTTATTCTTCAAAGCAGGCACTTTCTATCACAACAAATCATATAATATATAAATAATATACAAATCATATAATATACAAAAATATATATATATTCGATTCCAGCAATAGTAATAAAATTTCAGCTCAGTCGGATCGGCCACTCCAGAGATTATCTCCCTTAACCATTTTGCTGATATATATTTATTTATATATATATATATATATATATATATATATATATATATATATATATATATATATATATATATATATATATATATATATATATATATATATATATGCATACATATATCTATATACATGACGAATTTTCGCGAAGCGAGTTTAAAAAATAGTTTTGCGCACAGGAACCAGTAGAAACACTTATAATCGAAGAAAAGTAGAGGAACTGTGCGGATTTTGAGTGCGTATTCTTCCACACGCACTCCTTGAGACGATGGCATTATCAATGACGCCATTATCAATGACGACAGAAATAGAGAAATGCTAAGGATTGCCAGCCAAACTATTTGTAGATCTTGGAGAATTCAAACGTTGGTTACCTATTTTTACTAAGCTCTTCATATGAAAGTCTCATGGCAGCATCTGCTGGTGCAACAATTGCGAAAATATCTAGTGCTGCCTGAAATATTTATATAATCGAATGTTGATGCTGTAGAACTTGTAACTTAGCGTACTTTATAGTTGTAAATCTTACTGATAAAATAATGTTAATTTATCGATGGTTAAAAAACCCGTCAATATTTGTTGAACCGATTAAATTGATGTCTGCATTAAATTAGTTTCTCTTCACAACTGTTGGGCTTTAAACTTCATTGATAACTTTTCAGAAATAGCCTGCTTGAAAATAACGTGACAAAAATAATAGTAGCTGTAATGTATTAAAGTTCGAAAGTCCGATTGAAACCAAACACTCGAGTAGAAATTTAAACAAACGTTTATGTTATTATACCGCACTAAATCCATCAGGCTATGAAGCGATTATATTAGTTTCAAAGGCCATCTCTTTTTCCCTGGTGGATGAATACTTCCTGTTAGTTAAAAATTTAGCAGTAATCTTGTAAAATACTACTGTCTATCTAGGACAGCTAAAATAATTTGTTTGGAGTAGGTAACAAACTTCTGAGTATGCGATACATACTGTGCAATTACTATAAAAAATTTCTTCCTTCATACGTTTAGTTACTGCAATGTCCATGAATGGAATTACTGGCAAATATATTTTTTGATCTTTATAACAAACCAATTTTTCCTAGGTAAGGTTTTATGATAAAGATATAATTATTGGGCATAGGTAGAAAAGGTGCATTCCTGAATGCTAATGTGTGAACATATATCGGTCGTATCTTAATTGCAACGCACGCACAAAATAGTTCGAACAACTCCCGCGTTTGAATATGAATTTTACACCACGAAAATAACTAAACTGACCACCTTTGCCTTTGACAGACGGAACGGACGCAACGCACTCTCAATAATCATCGATGCGTCGGGTCATAAAACGGAACAGACGCAACATAGGTTCGCTATCTGTGCCTTACTTTTTAACGATTTGTTGCAAGAGGGGCAGCGATGACGTCAGCAGTATTTTGCTTACAGTAAAAGTACTAAAACTACTTACTGCGAATCTATTTGAATATAATCAAATAGATTCAGGTACGCGAACAGACTTAAGCCAATTTCTCGATTTCGAAGTGCTTTTAAATAATGCTTGTGAGGACGCGAAACAAAGAACTCCCTGACATACATATAAAATCTTTTTTGTGCATTAGTAAGACCTATATTCGAGTATGCTTGAATAGTTTCGGTGACGTATTAGCAGGTGTATGTCTACCGTATCGAGTCCACGCGAAAAAAATCTCTACGGTTTCGTTAATGCAAATTCGCTTGGTCAGATCCTTTGCTTACCTTCCTACATTGATCGTTTTAAGTTACTGGTCATGGAAACGCTTAACAACATACAAGAAAATTTCAAAACAGTCTCTACTCCCTTCGAAAACCTTTTAAGTATACTTAGTATCAAACCTAATTGTCACAAAATGAGGAACGGTAATATTTTATCAGTTCTATCCTACGCCTTCAATGAGCCCGTTTTGTCCTTAAGAAGAAATGTCAGAAGTGCTTGCGATGATTTCGATTTTAATATACATATTTAAATTATTTTTGAAAATGAGCTCAAAAATATTTTTTTTCTAATTTTTGTAAGTCCTACTAGTCTGTATTAGACGAATTAGTTATATATAATAAAAAGTCTAGCGCATCAGAACTGCTAGAAAACTAATTTTCGAAGAAATTATCTTTGAGTGACAAAAAAATGTGGAAAGACGTAATGCATTTTTTTGTAGAATCATATCAACCATTCCTCATCACAAGCAACAAAACTCAACTTTAACACAAATTTGAAAATATTCAGTACTGGCAACACTTTCCCCACGAAGTAGCAATAAATCTACCATAACAAGCTCATACATAAATCAACTTATCCTTTGAGTTTCGTTCTCATCGGAGGATTTTATCAAAAGTTTCAGCGGTTGAACGTTGTTTGAGGCTGCCATTCGAAAAATGTTCAAAACTCGGAAAATTTAGTCTTGATTTGATTTGATTTATTCACGGAAATGAAATCCATTTTATACATGTGTTTATAGCTTAACTATCTTAAATATAAAAATGATAATAAAAATAAAAGAAAAGAAAAGATAAAAAGAACAAATATTTTGTGGCTGTTACAGAATCCAATAAAAAAAAAAGCTAATGATAACAAGATTAACTACTAATCTAGTGGTAATAACAATGAAAACTGAGCGATACTTAGTCAATCCTATATCTAATTTATCTATGGAGAAAAGTGCACATCTCATGTTTAATGGTATTTACAGAATCATTAAAGAAATCAACCCGATTGCTCATAATATTGCCCGTAATTTGGAGTCTCATAAGAGGAGAATTCTGGTGAAAATTAGACCTAAAGTTGTTTACAATGAATATATCGTTCGATCTAGTTTGCCTGGAGGGAACCCGAAATCGCAATAAGCCAAGGAGATAAGGGGAGTCCAAATTGCCATTCATTAAATTGTATAAGAATGTGACATCATGGCATGCCCGACGAGCCTGTAGCGACGTAACGTTTAGTAACTTCATGATCACAGAATAAATATTTTCAATACCGTTCAAACGAAGTTTAGAAGCAACGTACCGTAAAAATTTATGCTGAATTCTTTCTAGTTGATCAATGTGCACCATGTAATACGGGTTCCAGAGAACTGATACATATTCGAGCTTACTGCGGACAACAGACGTGTATAATAACTTCAAAGTATTGATATTATTAAACTCACGAGAATTACGTATAACAAAGCCAAGCAATCTGCGAGCTTCATTAGCAATGTGATTAATGTGATTGCTAAAGCTTAAGCTACCGTCAAAGGTTATACCCAGATCCTTGATTTGATTAACTCTTTCTATAGGGACACCATTAAATGTGTAATTACCCCCAAAACTAACTCTGGTCCTGTTGAAAATAATAAATTTACATTTGCTAATATTTAGTTCTAAATTATTATCAACGCAGTATGCATACAAACGATCAATATTTGACTGCAACAAATGGATGTCAGAAAGAGTGTTAATATCTTTAAAAACTTTACAGTCATCTGCAAACAATAAAAACTGAACGTCATGAAAAACTGAACTTATATCGTTTATAAATATTAAAAACAATAATGGACCAAGATGTGAGCCCTGAGGTACACCAGAAGTGGGAAAGAAGGGATTTGAGAATGTATCATGAAATTTCACATATAATGATCGATTGCTTACGTAGCTACAGAGCCATTCATACATAGTACCATGGAATCCAATGTTTTTCAGTTTTTTGAACAAAAGCGTTAAGTTGATTTTATCAAATGCTTTACTGAAATCTGTATAAATTGAATGAACTTGGCCGGACGATGTCAGAGAATTACAAATAAAGTTATGGTATGAAATAAGATTAGTTGCGGTGGATTTTTCACTACAGAAACCATGCTGATTACATATAATTAGAGGCCTTATAAGAGGAGTGACAAAGTCGCAAACTAAACTCTCAAACACTTTAGGAATGGTTGACAAGATACAAATAGGACGGTAATTACTTACATCACATTTGTCACCTGATTTGAAAATGGGAACTACATGGCTTGCCTTCCAGAATTCAGGGAATGAGCCAGTGCGAAGCGACATATTATTGAAAATGATTAGTAGAGGAATTGAGATGGAAAAAGCACAGTTTTTTAAAAACAGAGGTGGAATATTATCAGGGCCAGAGCTTTTTCTAACGTCTAACGTTGATAGCTTTTTTAATAGATCATTAGAGTTAATACAAAAATCAGACACACTAAGAGGACTGTTTGAAGGTAGAGGGTCAAAATTATTAGATTGACTAGAATACACTTGCTGGAAGTAACTGGCAAACATATTAGCAATCTCTTTGTTATCAGAACTATGAAAAATATCTAAGGACATAGTGACAGGTATCGAACTATCTTTTCTAAAAGAATTCACGTAGCGCCAGAATTGTTTGGGATTGTTATTAATATTAGACTCTGTTTGGGCCATAAAGCGTTTTCGATCAGCAGTGTGCTTCGCTTTACAATCGGATCTTAATTTGGAGAAGACCATATAATCGGCTAAAGCTCCTGACGTTTTAAACTGAAGATGTGCAGCTTTTTTCCTTGATATAAGTGATTTTAATTCATATGAAAACCAACTTGGAAACATATTACTGCACTTACTTTGCTTAGGAACATATTGGTCAACTAACATGTAAATAATATTATAGAAAAAGTTAACTGCATCCTCAATAGCCATACCATCCAATTCGGAAAACCAGTTGATATTATGCAATGCACAATTAATGGATTCAAAATTAGCTTTATTGAAATTATAAAAATATTCTGCTTGTTTTTCTGTACGCTCTGTACCGAGCTGATTAAATGCGATAAAAACATCTAAAGCAGGGTGGTATGGATCTATAGGAACCAGTGGACAATCATTCTTTTTAACAATAATGCTACTCAGTCCTGAAAAAATTAAGTCTAGTGTATTGTCGGAACAGTTTTTTACATGATTCATTTGAAAAAGGTTTAAGAAAGAGAAGCATTCAATTATATAGCTACTTTTAACAAGATTACTATTTGCTGTCCATTGGGCTGATTGCCAGTTTACGTTCGGCAAGTTGAAGTCTCCAGTCAGAACAAAATATGCGCTCGGGAAAGAGTGTGAAAAAGCTGCAACATCTTCTGTGTATTTTTTATATAACTCCGCTGGAGCATCGGGTGGTAAGTATACTGCAGAGACAACCAGTTTTATTGAGCGAAATTCAAGCAGTACAAATAGTTGTTCGATATCCTGGTTGATACATCTTAGTTGCCTGGACTTCAAATTATTCTTCGTGGCAATAAGTACACCGCCCCCTCGTTGTTTAGATGATGTCAAAACACTGCGATCACAGCGAAAAATGGTGTAGCCATTAAGTCCCAATTCTGCAGAGAAGTGTTGCGATTTTAACCAAGTTTCAGTTATGATAATTATATCGTAACACGAAGAAGCCAATGTATCACGAAATTCAAGTAACTTAGTGGAAAGTCCCCTAGTGTTTTGGTAGTACAAATGTAAGTCATTTATTAGTTTTTTACAGTCCGAGAAGGAATAATAGTGGGAGTGCCGTTACGATATTTAAAAACTGCTCCTGGGTCAGACCTCTGAGTTTCTGCTAGTTGTGCCCGCAGATTTTTATAGTGGTTTCTCTGCATTAGAGTTCTATCCTGTGACAATGATATTTTATTATTTTCCAACCAATTTCTATTATTGTTTCTCGACTTTATTATGCTCATAGCTATATCAGAGCTTGGAGTGATAAGTTTTATTGGACGAGTGCGTTGTGAATCTTGTTTACCCAGTCGAATAACTCTCACACTAGCTTCGTTTAGCTGCGTGGGACCAAGCAATCGATTCACTACCTCTAAAGTTTTGTTTGTGTCATTGGTACGGTCAACGTCCGGAATACCATGTATAATAACATTCGCCGCCCTATGACGCCGGTCCTCCATCTCCATAATCGCATTTTCCACACTGGAGGCTTGGTTTGACTTTATCTCATTGATTTCGGACTTGAGAGCGTCTACCTCATCCTTTAACTTATTCACCAATTCAATAAGCATTTCCCAATTTAGATCTTTCTTAGTGCAATGGGTGCACAGAAATAATACTTTTCGTGAGGATGACTTAAGTGCCGCAACCAGTGTTGCCGTTTTAGCGACTTTGTCGCTAGTTCTAGCGGTATTTTGTTGATTTTAGCGACATTATTTTACGTTTTAGCGACTTAATAAAATCTAACGACTTTTGGGGACTTTTCAAGTTTTAGACTTAGCTCAGCACTAAGTGGTTTAAATACAAATCTTTTAGACAAAAAAAATCAGTGATTTCAGATATTTTAAACTCTTAACACTAATTTACAAGTCACTATTAAGAACATCAGATAACCCCACGATTTTTCAAACATTTCTCTTTACTATTTTATCCTGAAGTTGATCACATATCATCATCTCTGTCGGAATTGTCCACCATTCATTATTGCATCAGTTTTTTACACTGAGCGGAGACAATTTTCGGGAATTTCCCACATTGTCACTGCATCGCGCTTATTGCCTGTGTTCCACTCATACTATTTAGTACTCACTAGTACTTTTGGTTACTACAATCTACACATGCTTTTGTTCCCGAGTAGATACCTTGTACTTACAGTCTTTTGCCCCAGGTGGTGAATTATATAAAATAGATGGCTTTGATAGTTTATATGATGTGTTGAAAAATCTGGCTACGTAAAAATTCAAAAAAGCTCAGAAATTTCGAAGAGAGGGAAATTAGGCAATTTTCTGTATGCTAACATAACATTTTCTATAGAATGTGATAATTTTTACGCACCACTTTTAGCATTAATTTAAAAGTTCGTTAGCATTTGAACGCAGAATCTCTGCTATGGCTGGAATCTTTGCTTAGAATATACTTAGGCCAAGGAAAATAGCGCTCTTTTCATGATCTACTCTAAGTACTAATTAGTAGAAAAAGATCACGGCAATTAATTGCTTTATATATACTTTCAAATCGCCTACGGTCGAAAGTCGTAGAAATTAATTTGGTGACCCATTCCGAACGGAGGAAAACTTAAGTGAGAACTAGTGAGGTGAGAATTAAGTCTAAATTGAATCGTTGAATTTATAGTTTAAATTATTGTTAGGTGTTTGAAATGGATATTCCTCTTAAAAGAAAAGTGTACGCTCAAAAATATAGAAACGGATAGGAGCAACAACAAGAGTTCAAAATGTGGCTGAAACCTGTGATGAATGATCCAACCAAAGCGTTTTGTTCCTTTTGCCACAGTGAAATTTTCGCTAAATTGAACGATTTGAAAAAACATGCAGATACAAAAAAACATAAACAAAAATGCGAAATACTTTCAAAAAACCAACAAATATGCTTCGCACCAGCCACTAAAGCAAACAGATGCACCCAAAAAGCTGAAGGTAAGCTCGCTTTATGCATCGCGGAACATAGTGCAATATCGTAAATAGATCATCTGACAGATCTATATAAGAATGTGTTCGCAGACTCAAAATTCGCTGACATAAAACTATATAGAACAAAATGCACTCAGGTCATCAATCAAATCCTTGCGCCACATTTCAGAGAAAATTTAATAAATGACATTGGTAGCCAAAAATATAGCGTCATAGTAGATGGAATCGACGGACGTTAGCATCACCAAATTCATGGGGATAATTGTTAGGTATTTCAGTGACTCACAAAATGCCATAGTGTCTGCGTTTCTATCTCTTGAGCCTGTGGAACATGCTGATGCAAATGGCCTCGTCTCATCTTTGGTGAATTCCCTAAAAGCTCATAATTTACCTCTACACAATTTGGTCGGACTTGGAACTGATAACGCTGCCGTAATGGCAGGGCACTACAATAGCGTTTACACAATACTAAAAATGCAATACAGTCTGCCCAATTTAGTCGTCATAAGATGCATTTGCCATTCTTTACAATTAGCCGTCAGTCATGCATCACGTCAAACTATGCCACAACATATAGAGTTCATGATAAGGGAAACTTATAAGTGGTTTTCGACTTCATCAAAGCGTCAACAGCAATATAAAGAAATATATAGTCGGATTAACTGCGGAGAAGAGCCTCTAAAAATCCTTAAAGTTTGTGATACTCGCTGGCTCTCTGTAGAACCGACTGTTGTTCGTATTTTGGCACAGTGGGGAGAGCTTAAAGCACATTTTGTTTTTAATAAAAACGACTACCACACAGCAAATTTGTTGAGTGAAATGTACAAAGACGAAGCTAACCGTTTGCATTTTTTGTACCTGAAAAGTATTTTAAATGATGCTCAAACGGCAATTAAAGTTTTTGAAGGAGAGAATATTGACCCTGTCAAAATGCTTACTTCGCTAATGTACTTATTGCAATCAGTATGCAACAGGTTTTTGATTCCGAACGCTGTAAGAACTGATGAAGATTATTTGACTGTCAAAAAACCCGGTGCCGTACCTAGGGTACATGTTTGAGTTTCATGTTGTTAATACTAGTGTGTCACCCCAAACAGTAGAAACAGTTAGGAAGGGTTGTATTGATTTCACCATAAAACTGGCAAAAGAGTTACAAAACCGTTTGCCCAATAATTACATGGCTCTTCAAAAAATGACCCAATTGTCTGTAGAAAATACTTTAAAACAAATAAAAAACAATTCTATTGCTGAACTTGCTGTGGAATTTGGTTTTAAAGAAGACAAAATAGAAAAGATTTTACAGCAATGACACTTTATTCATTTTGTGAAATGGAACGAAACAACCGATACTGTAAAGTTTTGGGTGCAAGTTCTTAAATACAAAGACGCCGCAGGGTTTAATACCTACAAAGATATATCAGACTTGGCAATCACAGTTTTGTCATTGCCACATTCAAATGCAGAAGTCGAGCGAATTTTCAGTCAAATGAGCATAATAAAAACCAAGTTGCGAAACAAGATGGCATCAAAAACTTTAAATTGCATTCTACTTATACGAAACCAACTTAAAATTTTAAAGCAAAATTGTCACTCCTACAACATACCTGAAGATGTTTTAAGCAACATTTCGAAAACAATTAAAGAGACAAGTACAAGCACACCATTCGCTTCGGCTTCGACCTTTCAATCATCAACTTCCGCTGCACATCCCGTTTCTATGACATCATTAGGACATTCAGACGAAGATCATACCATCAATGATGTTATTTTGCCGTTTATAGAATTTTAAACGTAAAATAAATAATAAAAATAAGTAACTCGCTTTTTATTGCAACAAAATCAAGTCTACACATATTTGAAAAATTTAGCGACATCTAGCGGATTTTTTTCATTGAGTTTTTAACAAATCTAGCGACTTTTCGATACAGTTCTGGGGAGATTCGTTTTTCCTTGACGGCAACACTGGCCGCAACTGCCGTTCTTGATAACTGCGCACATAGTGTGTGCTGTGGCCTCTTGCAACGATCACATATAAAAAAATCATCGTCTTTTTTCAATTCTTTATCACACGACGAGCATGCGCTTAAATTAATTACCGACATTTCTGTTGTGTGATGATGAGCGTCGTTAAAAGATGTAATAAATAATACAAGAGACAGGCAAAATGAAGCTTGTTCAATGAACTAAATGCCAGTAGATGACACTGCGATGTGGGAGATCACTGAGATTAAAGTGGTTGAAATCCCTGGTTGACAGTGGATGGTGTCCACACTAAAGAGCACAAAAACAAAAGCTTTGTGCTTGATGTGCTAGTGTATGATTAAAGCTTCCAGGTACCGAAAATTAGCGGCTGACGAAAAATATTCAGGAACAAATGCACTCACAATGAAAAGAATTAACCAAGAAACACCATCCAAATGACCCTCGAATGAGAAAGTCTCCAGCACAGCATGAAAGAACAGCAAAAGCACTTCAGTCTAGACGGAAAATCTATCCACCGATATCACCGTGCACCGATAAAATTCGAATTAACTAAAGAACGTTATACAGACGTGTACGTATCGTTATCGAGCTTTAACTGGAACTGCGAAAAATTGTTTTCTTATTTTTATCGCTTATGCTTTGCATATGAGTACGTAATTTGAAGCATCTGTTGGTGCAATATTTACGAAAATGGCTAATGCTGGTTACCCTGTGTTAATTTTCATTGCATGATCATTCCCATTTGCAAATTTAATGACATAATCGCTCAGTAAAAAAATTCCACGAAATTACAAAAATGGTCATAGCTGGCAGCCCTTATATGATTTTTGTACAACGTTCACTTTACATTAAGGTCCATTTGCTCCATGAACTTCGTTTTGATTTTTACACTCGACCAGAAGTTATAGGGAAAATAAGCTTTATTTTGCTGAGCAAATTCGCAAGATTAATGAGAGAAAAATCAACATAGCTGGTAGCTCTATAACTTTTCAACCAAATTTTCACCAAATGTTACATGGAGTAAGATCATAGTACTGTGTGAGTTTTGTTAAAATCTGATGGCTGAATCGGAAGCTATAAATTAAAAAGCTGGTTTTTTTCTCAGTGATTTTTCTAGATGGTACCACTGCCACAAAGTTGCCCGCATTTCCAAATTTGTTTAGCTAATACCAACATGTCCTGTAAATTTCATTATGATCGGATAATTTCGTCGTCAGTTCTCGTGAACGGAACTTTCGAGTGCTGAAAATAGAGGTAGTTTGGTGATGGGCTGCCGTTCTTGTGTAAATCGGAATTTTGAAAAATCTATTTTGACATGATTAACAAAGGTCAAAATTTATCAATAATTTGAATTTTTTGTAAAAAATCAAAAATTTTTGAGGAGGATCAATGATTTTTTGAAGAATTTTTTTTCAGGAGCCTGCCGTAGCTTCAGGGTTACCTGCAATACCTTGGAAATCCATGTGTGTTAAATCTTAGTCAACATCAATACGCTCTGCAAATTTCTCTATGATCCAATGTTGTTGTCAGAAGAAATGAAAAATAAAAATTTGAAAAAAAATCCTTGGCTACTTTTAGGCACTAAGCAATCACACACGGCTCAAAGTTTTCAACTTTTTTATCATAGACAAGCTTAAAATATGATAAAATTTCATTCCCAATACTTTTTTTAACAAAAATGTACACTGCTTGGAAATATAGGAGTACCTCAAAATTCTCTAAAACGCTCGCCACTGCCAAAAAGTTAAGGATATCTGAATTTGAGCCTATTTTATATATCTACGTTCTCCGAAAATTTCAGCTCAATCGAATCGGCCACTCCAGAGATTATCTCCCTTAATCATTTTGCTGATATATATATGTATATATATATATATATATATATATATATATATATATATATATATATATATATATATATATATATATATATATATATATACATATATATATGTGTATATATATATATATATATATATATATATATATATATATATATATATATATATATATATATATTTATATATATATATATATATATTTATTTATATATATATATATATATATATATATATATATATATATATATATATATATATTTATATATATATATATATATATATATATATATATATATATATATATATATATATATATATATATATATATATATATATATATATATATATATATATATATATATATATATATATATATATATATATTTAATAAACTATCCTTTGAATTTCATTTTCATCCGAGGATGTCATGGAAAGTTTCAGCGATTAAACTATGTCTGGGGTTGCCATTCGAAAAATATCCAAAGCTCGGAAAATTAAAATATTAGTTGCTTATTTTATTGTAAATGCTTTGCTTATGAATAAAAAATGGAAGCATCTTGTGTGCAATATTTACGAAATTGTCTGGTGCTGGCAATCATGTGCTAGCACCATAGCTGCTTCACGTTGTATTAAACCCACCCTATGAATTTCGTTTGCGCTGTAAGTTTTAGGAGTGAATATAATTTAAGGGTTACCGTCGTCCAAACTTTTTAAATTTTTGATACGTAAATATTTGTTGTTAATTGGTATTGCAAAATCATTCCCATTTGGAAATTTTATGACAACATCGCTCAAGTCCTCCACAAGTCCTACAGCATCAACATTTGATTACATAAATTTTTCAGGCAGCACTAGATATTTTCGCTATTGTCGCACCAGCAGATGCTGCCATTAGACATTCATATGTAGAGCATCTACAATGAAAATAGGTAACCAACGTTTGAATTCTACAAATAGTTTGGCTGGCAATCAACATTTCTCTATCTCTGTAACTTTCGATGAAGTCTTTATTGATAATGCCGTCGTCTCAAGGAGTGCGTGTGGTAGAATACGCACTCACAATCCGCGCAGTTCCTCTATTTTGCTTCGATTATAAGTGTTTCTACTGGTTCCGGTGCGCAATACTATTTTTACTAATATTTTTGAAGAAAATTTGCCTTAAACTCGCTTCGCGAAAATTCCTCATGTATATATATATATATATATATATATATATATATATATATATATATATATATATATATATATATATATATATATATATTTATATATATATATATATATATATATATATATATATATATATAAATAAATATATATCAGCAAAATGGTTAAGGGAGATAATCTCTGGAGTGGCCGATCCGACTGAGCTGAAATTTTTGGAGGACACAGATGTATATAACAAGTAGGTCCATGATCTGCTAGAATCAAGATATCTTAAACTTTTTGGCGGCGGCGGGCATTTTAGTGAATTTTCAGTTACTCCTATGTTTTCAAGCAGTGTAAATTTTTGTAAAAAGAAAGTATTAGGAATGAATAATTTTTATGTTTTAGTTTGTCTATGATAAAGAACTGGAAATTTTGAGTCTGGTGTAGGCGCTGAGTGCGTAAAAGTAGGCAAGGATTTTTTTCAAATTTTGATTTAACATAACACAAAACAATGGATCACCTTGAAATTTGCAGAGCGTGTAGACTAATTATTAACACGCATCGACTTTCAAGATTGTGCGGGCATTTGCGTAGCTACAGCCAGCTCCTGAACAATAGTCCTTCAAATCATCGACCTTCCTGAAAAATTTTTATTTTTGAAAATGAATTCAAATTATTGTTAAATTTTGACTTTTGCCCACTAAGTCAAATATAAGTTTTCAAAATTCCACGGTAAACAAGAACGGACACCCGTGATCAAATTACCTCTATTTTCAGCACTCAAAACTTCTGTTCGCAAGAACTGACGATCGAATAATGCGATCAATATGAAATTTCTAAAATTTGTATGTTTTAACTAGGACCAGATCTGATAGAAGTGATTGTGAAATACGAGCATTACTGTGGCAGTGGTGCCATGTGGAAAAATCGCTGCGAAAAAAAATTGTTTTTGGCCTATAGCTGTTGATTTAGTTACCAAATTTTTACAAAATTCACGCAGTAGGTTAACCTTGATCTAAGATAGGTTCCGTCAAAAATTGGTTGAAAAAATAGTATAGGGTCGCCAGCTATGGATATTTATGTCTCCTAAATATTGTAAATTTGCTCAGGAAAATAAAGGTCTTTTTCCTATAACTTCCGATGCAAAAACGCAATCAAAACGAAATTCATGTGATAAGAAGATCTTGTTGCGTTTCTAATTCTGTATGAATATCGTTGAAAAACTAAGAAAGGGTTGCCAGCTATGATGAATTTCGTAATTTATTGACATTATTTTTTCGAGCGATGTTGTCATAAAATTACCAAATGGGAATGATCTTGCAATACCAATTAACAACAAATATTTACGTTTAAAAAATTTTAAAAAGTTTGGACGGTGAAATTTTAAAAAGTTTACAGCGCAGCCATTCAATCGAAACGAAATTCATAGCGCGAGTTTAATACAACGTGAAGCAGCTATGGTGCTAGCACATGATTGCCAGCACCAGACAATTTCGTAAATATTGCACCAACAGATGCTTCCATTTTGTATTCATATGCAAAGCATTTACAATAAAATAAACAACCGATTTATAAATTTTCCGAGTTTTGGAAATTTTTCGGATGGCAACCCTAGACATAGTTAAATCGCTGAAACTTTCCATGATATCCTGGATGAAAACGAAATTCAAAGGATAGGTTGATTAAGCACGAGCATGTTATGATAGATTTATTGCTGCTGTGTCGGACAAATGTTGCCAGCACTGAATATTTTCATCATTTGTGTTATAGGAAATGCTGTCAGAAAATGATATTTGTTCCTTTGAGTAAGAAATGGTTGATATGATACTACAAAGAAGTGTATAACGTCTTCACTCATTTTGAAAATTCACACTTCGAAATTTGGCTTTCTAGTGGTTCTTGTGCGCTAGACTTTTTTATTATATATAACCATTTGGTCTAATACAGACTAGTAGCACTTACAAAAATTTAAGAAAAAATATTTTTGAACACATTTTCAAAGATGATTTAAAAATGTATATTAAAATCGAAATTATCGCAAGCACTTCTGACATTTCTTCTTAAAGACAAAACGGGCTCATTGAAGACGTAGGATAGAACTGATAAAATATTACCGTTCCTCATTCTGTGACAATTAGGTTTGATACTAAGTATACTTAAAAGGTATTCGAAGGAAATAATCCTTGTGAGAAGCTTGTGAGTAGAGACTGTTTTGAAATTTTCTTGTATGTTGTTAAGCGTTTCCATGACCAGTAACTTAAAACAATCAATATAGGAAGGTAAGCGAAGGGTCTGACCAAGCAAGTTTGCGTTAACGAAACCGCAGAGGATCTTTTCCGCGTGGACTCAGTACGGTCGACATACACCTGCTAATACGTCACCGAAACTATACAAGCATACTCGAATATAGGTCTTACTAATGCACAAAAAAGATTTTATATGTATGTTAGGGAGTTCTTTGTATCTTGTCCTCACAAACCCCAAAGGAGATGAAGATTTTACTAAAATCGCATTGATTCGACGATCAAGAATGAAAGCATTATTTAAAAGTACTTCGAAATCGAGAAATTGGCTTAAGTCTGTTCGCGTACTTGAATCTATTTGATTATATTCAAATAGATTCGCAGTAAGTAGTTTTAGTACTTTTACTGTAAGCAAAATACTGCTGACGTCATCGCTGCTCCTCTTGCAACAAATCGTTAAAAAGTAAGGCACAGTTAGTGAACCTATGTTGCGTCTGTTCCGTTTTATGACCCGACGCATCGATGATTATTGAGAGTGCGTTGCGTCCGCTCCATCTGTCAAAGGCAAAGGTGGTCAGTTTAGTTATTTTCGTGGTGTAAAATTCATATTCAAACGCGGGAGTTGTTCGAACTATTTTGAGCGTGCGTTGCAATTAAGATACGACCGATATATGTTCACACATTAGCATTCAGGAATGCACCTTTTCTACCTATGCCCAATAATTATATCTTTATCATAAAACCTTACCTAGGAAAAATTGGTTTGTTAAAAAGATCAAAAAATATATTTGCCAGTAATTCCATTCATGGACATTGCAGTAGCTAAACGTATGAAAGAAGAAGAAAATTGCTAAATTTTTAACTAACAGGAAGTATTCATCCACCAGGAAAAAAGAAATAGCCTTTAAAACTAATATAATCGCTTCATAGCCTGATTGATTTAGTGCGGTATAGTAACGTAAACATTTGTTTAAATTTCTACTCGGATGTTTGGTTTCGCAATCAATCAGACTTTCGATCTATAATAAATTACAGCTACTATTATTTTTGTCACGTTGTTTTGAAGCATGCTATTTCTGAAAAGTTATTAATGAAGTTTTAAGCAAAACAGTTGCGAAGAGAAACTAATTTAATGCAGACATCAGTTTATTCGGTTCAACAAATATTGACGGGTTTTTTAACCATCGATAAATTAACATTATTTAATCAGTAAGATCTATGTTGCGTGGAATTAATCAAAAGATAGACTTGATTAAATACGATTTGTATCGTTACACGATTTTAATGGGAATGACAAAAACAAAAGGATATGTTTCCGTATGTAAACATATGTACAAGTATGTGTAAGGAAAATCAAAGTAGGCACATTTCATTTCAAGAAGTATATACGATGCTGCCGCCATCTATGAGTGACTGGAACGTGTCCATTCAACACTCCCACTCGTTCCTGTCAGGGTTAAGTCTCGATTAATTGTAAACTTTCCACGTCCAAGTGGTTTCGTAAGCATGTCAGCAAGCTGCTCGCCAGTAGGTATATGCCTTACTTCAATAATGCCTTCTTTCTTAACTTCCACCTTCTTCTTCTTGGTGGGTTGCTTGAAATCCTTCAACTCGTCTTCTTCGGTGAGGATTGTCAAAGTATTCTTCTTGCGTTCGCCAACCTTCGTGTTACGCTCGGTGGCCTTCTTCAAATGGTCCGGGGTCAAAAGATGAGAATCAATTTCGATTCGGTTGAGGAACTCCTTGCTACACTCGAGGTATTTAGGATACAAGAATTTCTTGAGCAAACAAACGTGACCGCTGTTATCCGCAAATCCAAATGGTTGCTTCATATATATCGCTTCTTTAAGATCACCATATAAAAAGGCAGTTTTAACATCGAAAGTCAAAATTTCGTAATTCTTTGCTGTAGAAATTGCCAACAAAGTTCGAATTGAGTCGAACCGTGAAACTGGTGCAAAAGTTTCGGTATAGTCTTCACCTGGCCGTTGTGAACAGGCTTTGACTACGAGACGTGCTTTGTAACGTTCTGTTGAACCATCATGATTTGTCTTCAATCTAAATATCCATTTATTGCTTAATGCTTGTCGACCTTGAGGTAAATCTACTAGTTCCTAAGTGTGGTTTTCCTTTAAAGACTTCAATTCGTCAGCCATTGCCAGCTCCCACTGTTTTGAACATTTCGAAGAACGTGCTTCTTCAATTGTATTTGGAATATCCACGTTGGCCAAAAATGCACCTGCTGAAAAGAAACAATCTTTTACAGATAACATGCATTCTTCCGACAGTGTCTGAATGTCATTTGCAGCCTTTTTAGCAGTTTTACTTCGCGTTCGTGCCGCTGGCGGCCCATCATCGTCATCTTCTATTAAGTGCAATTGGTCATTTTCAATTAAGTTAGGAAATTCATCCAATAGCTGAGCCATTTGTTTTGGATGATCTTCCAGGATTTTTACGTCACGAAATGTTCGCACATTATTAGTTCCGGGCTGCCACAAACGATATCCATTCTTTGCATACCCAACTAACTTTAACTCAATGGCCTTTGGCTGCATCTTCCATCGCTTCGTTTCATCAATAAGCGCATACGCTTTACTTCCTATAATTCGCAATTTACTAACATCTGGTTTCCGTCCATGAAACACTTCAAACGGTGTTCTACCTTCCAGTCGTTTCAACGGGATCAAATTTCGTAAGTTTGCTGATGCTACCAACATTTCGGCCCAAAGTCCTAACGGTAAATTTCCAAGCATGGATCGAGCCGATTCGACTATTGTCCTATTTTGCCTCTCTACGCGACCATTTTGCTGAGGACAATACGGGACCGTGTATTCAGCCTTTATCAAATTATTTCTCAATAACAGTTTAATTGCTTGACTTTTAAATTCTGCAGCATTATCGCATTTAATGCGATGTACTTGGTGATCTGCTGCTTTAACATCTGCGATTACTTCTGCTAAAGCATCTGTAATTCCTTCTTTTGTCTTGAGTGGTATCTCCCATACATAGCCAGAACAGTCATCAACAAATGTTGCGCTGAACCTGGAGCCTCCAAAACTTTGAACATGCATCGGTCCGATAATGTAAAAATGTATCTGTTCACCTGGTTTTCTGGAGCGTTCGGTGTTTTCTTTAAATGCTTCACGACACATTTTCCCAAAAACACAACTTTCGCAAAATGTATTTGGTTTTGGCTGTGATGGCAGATTTAAGATCTTCATACCTATGACAGCTGTTCCATTTGCTAGCTCGCGAACTACTTCATAGTTTGGATGCCCAAAACGTTCGTGCCATGTCTGCAACGAAGCCTCTGAAGTTAAAAGACATGCATGTATGCCACTGGATGTAATTTCTTCAAAATCCATCTGGTATAAATTATTCGGCATTCTATGTGCAACACTTATTAGCTTACCGTCACGAGTTATAGTCATTTTGTCACCAAATGCATTCACTTTGCATCCCTTTCGTGATACTGAGCCAATAGATATTAAATTTCGTCCAATTTTTGGCACGTAAAGTACATCAGTAATTGTCAGATTGCCACCAGATTTCGATTTGATTCGAATGTCTCCATGGCCTTCTGCGTAGAGCACATCGTTGTTGCCGATTTTGACACCAACGTCACCAGATTTTATCACTACGAAATTATCAAATTTAGACCTGTCATTGGTCATATGAAAGCTTGCTCCGCTGTCGAGAATCCAGCCGTTAGTCTGTTCAGTCACCGCGAAACATTCATTTTCAGCAACTAGAAAATGACTTCCTGACGCTGTTGCTAGACTCAAATCTCCTTCTTCAGGCTGTTTTGCTTGATCTGCTTTCATTTTGAAGCAGTGTACTTTAATGTGACCTTTTTTGTGACAGTAATAGCAAACAATATTCTTGTTATCACGTTTTCGGTTTTTCTTATTATTATTATTACCCTTTTGGGCTATCATGGCATCTCCATTGACAATTAAGTCCACCGTTGGCATTGACGATTCAATAATTTGAAGCTGCTCACGCATTTTATCAAACGACAACGTCATACCACAAGCCGCTTGTATTATGTACGTTTGACGGAACGTTTCAAATTTCTCGGGTAATTCTGTCATTAGCTTTCCGACCAAGGCTGTGTCATCTACTTCGACACCTACAGCTTTTATCCTCTGCACAAGCACTGCCAATTCAGCACAAAAACTCGAAATTGATTGTCCTTCCACGAATTTCTTCGCCATTAATGCCTGATGTGTCAGATACTTATTTGTTTCTGATTTTGATTCGTAAAGAGAACGAATTTTTCTAAATACGTCTGCTGCAGTTTTGCAGTCACGAATTGATGAATGGTCGTCATCATTCAACCCACATGTCAGGATGCGAATCGCCTTTGCATCTTTGACATCCCAATCCATTTTCGCTTTCTCATTCTCAGGACACTCAGAATCACCATCAGCTTCTGCCTTGACTCTATGACTGCGTAGACACGCTTCCACCTCGTACAACCAACGCTGGTACGTTGTCTTCGTTAAGACAGGAATCTTCTCGTCGTTTGCAGTCATCTTTTTCAATGTCCAAACTCAAAGCCGAAAATATTCAAATCGCGTTTTTAAATTCCAAAAATAAAAGTCTTCTATTAATTACATTTGACTTGGGACTGGGCCCATAACCTGTTGCGTGGAATTAATTAAAAGATAGACTTGATTAAATACGATTTGTATCGTTACACGATTTTAATGGGAATGACAAAAACAAAAGGATATGTTTCCGTATGTAAACATATGTACAAGTATGTGTAAAGAAAATCAAAGTAGGCACATTTCATTTCAAGAAGTATATACGATGCTGCCGCCATCTATGAGTGACTGGAACGTTTCCAATCAACAATCTACAACTGTAAAATACACTAAGTAACAAGTCCTATAGCATCAACATTTGATTACATAAATATTTCAAACGAAGGAACTATCAATCCCGCAAAATATTTCGAAAACATATTCACCTTCAAAAATACGAAACTGACAGAATACCTTGCAAAACACTCACCACACATTCTTAGCTAACCTTTCTCTCTCTCGATGCGGCCAAAGATTAAATTTGATTATCTCTTGCGCTCCGTTCCTTCCGACGCACCGGTTGGATAACTATCGCTCCGTCTTCCAATGCAAAGTATATGGAAACTGTGAAATTCAACTCAGTCGGAGCGGACGCGACGCAGGTTCACTAACTGAGCCTTGATAGCCGAACTGAGCTTATATGGTGTTCGCACTACACTCTTTATCAGACGATTTCGATCAGCTGATTGCTTTAGAGCTAAATCGACCTAAATCTATCTGATTACCCATACATTTTTTTCGGCGTCTGACAGTCGAAAGCTACCTGATTTAGAGTTAATCAAGTACAAATCAGGAACTATTTTGAATTTCGTCCCTGGTGAATTTTTCTCAGAGCGTGGGGAATTCTATCCGTGAAAGGGAGAGTAGGTTTGAATGAAATGTCATTCGAATTTCCTTCTTAAATAGCAAAAAGTGAACAAAACAGGAAAATGTGAGTCGTACAAAGTGAAAAGAAAATGTTCTTGCATGTTCCTGTATGATTTTCAATAATTTTCACACAAAATAAAAATTGTACACATATATTCGAATGTCATTTTTCTCTCTTAATCTCATCATTCTAAATCACTTCGGCTAGTGTGAACGCTTACCTGATTAACTTGACAGCTCCGAAATCTACCTGATTTAGAAGTGTAGTGTGAGCACCATATTAGGCATTTTGCTGCAGTTTATCAAATCGATGGGATTGGCGCGAGGTTTCGAAATGCATATATACTCAAATGAGCGCAAATTACTTCCTTTGAGCCGATGGACGGTAAAAAAGGAGATATTTAGTGAATAAAACAGCAACTTTATTTCGTATAATCAACTGACTCGATTTAAATTTCAACACTTGTATTTATGAAAATTTAAGAGCTGAAGCAGCGTTACAATTTTCAATTTTGAAAAATAGGAGATGCAACGTGAATGAATTTTTGAGTGGTGATTGATTATGTTTCAGGTCGGTACGTATTCATTGGTGTCGCATTCTGTGCAGTGCGGTGCGATGATTGTAGAAATTGCACTTCTGGAATTTCTGATACCAGAGCTGATGGCTGCGATTTAATTTTGCAGATAATGTAGATAATTATGGTAAACAACAAGGTTGTATCGGATATCCACAAGATGAAGGTAATTTTATCTTTTTGATTGGTTTCGCTTTGGATGGTTTTGGTTATCATGTTTAAAATTGCACTTCTCCAATCCTTTTAGAGTGGTGTTTCCTGGTTCGTGATAAAGTTGATTTTGATGAATATTGTTGGATGGATGATAATATCATCCCAAAATGCTTTCGGATATTGTTTACATGTGATGCCGTTCACCTGGATGCTACAGCTCTTCATTGAAGTAGCATGCTTCCGGTAACTGTTTTGAGGTTAAGTGGGCAATTTGATTTATATTTGTTTTAAATGCGCTAATGAATAGCAGGAAATTTGGTTCGGGTTCACAAATTTCCGGGTACTGGTCCGTGAGAGTATATTCCCAATTCGCTAGCTCGTTCGTAATTAGTTTTGTAATGCAAG
>OZ022265.1:61579444-61629444 GCA_963978885.1 Nemotelus pantherinus
AATACAAAGTCGTATAGGTATCCTTACGTCCATAAATAGGAAGTAAGAGACAAATTCACTATATGCTTTCACAAGGGATAGTTAAACCAAGCTACGTTCCATGGAACTCTTCTGTGTGGATAGTCCCCCAAAAACTCGATGCCAGTGAGAAACAGAAATGGAGAATGGTCGTTGATTATAGAATATTGAATAAAAAGACCGTAAGCGATCACTACCCACTTCCAAATATCACAGAAATATTGGACAAATTAGGCAAGAGCATGTACTTTACGACACTAGACCCTGCCAGCGGATTGCATCAGAAAGAGATGGATCCACGCGATATAAGGAAAACGGCTTTTTCCGTAGAAAGTGGCCAATATGAGTATATTCAGATCCCTTTTGGGTTGAAAAATGCCCCGTTCGCCTTTGAACAAGTAATGGACAATATCCTTCAAGATCTACAAGGCAAGATTTATCTAGTTTACCTAGACGACATAATCGTATATTCCACCTCATTACAAGATCACGGAGAGGATTTAAGGAAGGTTTTTCATAAACAACGTGAGGCCAACCTCAAAGTTCTACTGAAAAAATCCGAATTCATGCACAAAGAGATTGCATTCTAACAACAGCACATAATAACCACAGAAGATGTGAAACCAAATCCGGATAAGATAAAGGCAATAAGAAGTTTCCGATCCCGACGTCTCGAAAAAAGATTAAAAAATTTGTCGGTTTTCTTGGCTATTACCGGAAATTCATTAAAAATTTTTCACGAATGGCAAAACCACTCACCGAATGCTTAATAAAAGGCAAAAAAAAGTATTAAATGAGAGATCTATCTCATCATTCAAGGAGTGTACAAACTTACTAATGAGTGATCCGATTCTACGATATTGACGAGAACAATTCTCTTCTCAATCCTAATTCTCTTCCCTCAATTTATATATATATATATATATATTTTTATATATATATATATATATATATATATATATATATATATATATATATATATATATATATATGTATATATATATATATGTATATATATATGTATATATATATATATATATATATATATTTATATATATATATATATATATATATATATATATATATATATATTTATATATATTTATATATATATATATATATATATATATATATATATATATATATATATATATATATATATATATATATATATATATATATATATATATATATATATATATATATATATATATATATATATAGTGGCTCAATAAAGAAGTCGGACACATAGCTACTTATATTTCAAAAGGGAATAAACTGCCCAAGAATGCACTTTAGACAAAAACTAAATATAGTTTTTGTAACTGCGTATCATTTATTTATGAAAAATAATAACATTTAAAACTTAACTCACTTTCATGATTTTATAAAAATTAAAAAGCAAAAATGTGCGTAAAATTCATGACAAAAAAGAACTCGGACAGGTGGCAGTTATCTTGTTGCTTGTGGGTTTAACAAGGGAATTCCCGGATTTTATGTTCTTGACAGCTTTGCACATTCAACTGAATCAAGATAAAGGCCTTAATTTGTTATTTGTGTGAAATTGTGAACTTAAAATTGAAAATGGGAAGGCAACGTGGCCAAAGTTCTTTAGAAGCAAGACAACTTGCTATAAAATATTATAAAGAAGGGAAATCGGTCCGTGATATTGCGAAAATCGTAAATAGCGCACATTCTACAGTTCATGACATTATAAAACGTTTTAAATCTTCAAAACCAGTGGAAAATAAACAAAAATTGTTAGACCTAGAGTACTTCCAAAGTCAGATGAACGATGGATTGTACAAAATATTTATAAAAACCCGAAATTAAGTGCTCCTAAACTAGCCAAATAAGTATCGGAATATCTTAAGAAAAATGTAAACCCCCAAACTATAAGGCTGGTTTTGAGACCGAGAAATTTACACGGGAGAGTAGCCCGTAAAAAATCGTTTGTGAGCAACTGCAATCGAAAAAAACTCTAGCGCACCTGAACCGCTAGAAACACTAATGTTCGAAGAACAGTAGAAGAATCGTGCAGGTTTTGAGTGCATATTCCACCACATGAGCTGCTTATTACAGCCAAACTGTTTCAAATGCCACGTTTTACTTTGGTCTCAAGAATGCATTATAACTCATATGGTAGAAGGTTTCAGATATTACCACTGGCATGGGTTTCAAAGTTTATGAAAGAAAAACACTTGTTAATTATATTCGTTATCAGTTGCTTATTTCACCAAACTTTGATAGCAGCATCTCATATAACATCAATGAAGAAAATGCTCAGTGCCTGCAGCACTGTAACTGAAGTTGGTGTTTGGGGCTGCGATCCGAAAAAATTGCAGAGCTTAGGGAATAGAAACATCGGTTATTTATTTTCATTGTAAATGTTTCCGGTATGAATACTAACTGTAAGCATTTATTGATACAAAAGTAGCACAACCGACTCGTGCTGGCAACCTTTCGCCAGTATCAAAGCCAAGAATATATCACATCTGCTTCACGTTGTTATATTACATTCGAAGTTAAAGGAGTATAAAGAAATTTAGGATTACCTGCAGCGAGTTTTTTCAAATAATCGAAAGCTTAATATTTGCTATTTATTGTCACTACAATATCATTACCAATTGAAAATTCTACGATAAAACCGCTTTTTAAAGATATTGCAAACAAACACAAAACCAACAATAGCTGGCAACCCTATCCAGGCTTTTCAACTAAATTTGGCCTGAATAATGCTTATAATAGGTTCCATTAATTGTATGAAATTCGTATTGATTTCATGACTGCACTGGAAGTTATAGGGCAAAAAGTTTTAATTTCCTGAGATAATTTTCAAAACCAAAGACGCAAAAATTGCCATAGCTGGCAGCACCAATCGAATTTTTCAACCAAATTTCTATCAAACAGAATTTAGAGTAAGGTGCAGCTAGTGTGTCAATTTCATGAAAATCTGGTTACTAATACACATTTCATAGGGCAAAAAGCAGTTTTTTTTTCTTTGTAATTTTTCAAGATGGCACCACTGGCACAGAGTCGCCCACAATTCAAAATCGCTTCTATCAGACCTGGTTCTACTTAAGTCCAATGCATTCTGTAAATTTCAATGGTTTCTGATTATTGGTTCGGGAATTCCCGTGAACAGAAGTTTTTGATGCTAAAAATATAGGTTAACTGGGAAAGGGCTACCGTTCTTGTCCGACATGAAATTTCCAAAGTTTAACTTAGAACGTGTAGATAAAGCATAAGATTTGTATACAGATTGGTTTTATTGTAAGAAACGGACAGTTTTCGGAAATTCGATGGTTTGAATGTTTTCACTTCCAAATTTTTATTTTTTCAAATTTAAGACACCAAAATTATCATAGCTGGCAGCTCCAACCGAATTTTTCAACCAAATTTCTAGCAAACGTGGTTTAAGGTAAGGTTACGCTACTGTGTGAATTTCGTCAAAATCGAAAGATTCAATCAGAATTTATAGGGCTAAAAGCAGCTATCTTTATTAGAGTTTTTTCAAGATGGGACCACTGGCACAGAATCGCCCGCATTTCAAAATAACGTCTATCAGACCTGGTCCTATTTAAGACCAATACAGTCTGCAAATTTCATTCAATTCTGCTCATTGGATCATGAGTTTCCGTGAACAGAAGTTTTTGATGCTAAAAATATAGGTAAATTGGGCAAGGGTTACCAGGCGTGTCCGTTAAACCATATCAATTTTTTTTTATGGTCTATGTAAAAAAAGCACGAAATTTACATATGAGTGGCTTGTTTTTGAAGAAGCGGCATTTTTTCAAGAGAGACGATAACTTGGAGGTTTTCACTTTCAGTGCCTGTCCAAGCCTCAGGGTTGCCAGCACGCTCAGTAAAAGCTACACATATCTACAACTAAATAATACCAATATGTCCTGAAAATTTGGTAATGATTGAATAGCCTTGTCAAAAGTTATCGCAATTTAAAAATTTTCAATTTTTCCCGTTCGCTTTATCCAGCGCACACATGGGGTAAAAAATTCCAAAACAATATCCGATTCACATGTAAAACACGTTCAAAATTTATTTCGTCAACTTTATTTTTGCAAAACTTATTTGTGTACGGAATAATAGGTATATTAAAAATATCACTAAAATGGCAGCCGTCGCCAAAGAGTTAAAGATTTTTAACTTTTTCTGAAACCTGGCACTATTCTGCATACACACCAATGTGTCCTGAAAATTTCAGTTCAATCGGATGGCGCGTTCCTGAGATTTTTTCACTGAAATTTTTTGATGATATATATATATATATATATATATATATATATATATATATATATATATATATATATATATATATATATATATATATAGAAATATGATTTTTTGGCCAAAGTGATTTTAATACTTATGTTCTTCTTCGAACATTAGTAATAATGTTCTTCTTCGAACATTAGTAAAAGAGACTCAAATTCGCGAACAGCTACAAAAACAAAGACTTTTCGTTTTGGTCTACTGTGTTATTCGCAGATGAAAGTAAATTTTATATATTTCGGTCCGATGGACAATGTTATGTGTGGCGAAAACCTAACCAAGAGCTCCAAGAGCGCAATCTACAGTCTACTGTGAAACATGGAGGTGTCTCAGTGATGGTCTTGGGATGCATGTTCGCAGCTGGCCCAAGTAATCTTTGTGTAATCAACGGAACTAAGGACCAAACAAAGTATTTGAACATTCTAAAAGAAAATTTGGTGCAGAGTGCTTACAATTTGGGAATTAAAGAGAATTTCCAATATTACCAGGATAACGATCCAAAGCACAAAGCGCTCAATGTTCGATTATGGCTGCTGTATAACTGTCCGCATGTGTTGGAAACACATCCGCTATCCCCGATATAAATGTTATCGAACATTTATGGGCTTATTTGGAGAACCAGTTAAAAAATCATACTATTAGGAGCAAGCAACAATTGGAGTCAGCACTTCAAACCGAATGGGCCAAAATTGATCCTACCCTTTGCAAAAAACTTGTAGAGTCCATGCCAGCAAAGACTAACAGCCATAAGGAAAAATAATGGATTGCCAACGAAATATTAGAAACCTTTAATAATATTTTAAACTTTATAAAGAATTAAGCGTCCGAGTTCTTATTTCGCATGAATTTTATACACATTTTTATTTTTAAATGTTTATATAATCATGAAATTGAGTTACGTTTTCAATGTTATTATTTTTCATAAATAAATGATACGCAGTTACAAACAATATATTTAGTTTTTGTCTGAAGTGCATACTTGGGCAGTTTATTCCCTTTTGAAATATAAGTAGGTATTTGTCCGACTTCTATATATATATATATATATATATATATATATATATATATATATATATATATATATATATATATATATATATATATATATATATATATATATGTTGTATTCTTGCCTTGCCGTCATTTGTGGCGTATACATATTTAAGCTAGGACCGGCAGCCGATCATACCTTTGTATGATCAAAAATGTGTAGATAATGCTTGCTGAGTGGTTGCGACTCGCATTCGAAATTCTATCAGCGTATTATCAAGAATTTTATTTTCGATCTATTTTGTTTTTACATTGGTGCAACTCAATTTTTGAATTCAAACACCAAATGCCACTTTCTAGCTCGAAAGAATGAGAAGTTATGTGTCAATGCCATCTGCATTTTCAAAGCGAAAGTGCCTTAAATGCAATTTTTCACGCTAAGAAATGAATACAACTTTTATTTAATTTCAAGCTAAATTTTCACTGACACAAAATTCACTTGAAATTTTGTATGAAAATTTCACGTGAAATCGAACGCAGTACATGTTGCTAGAGGGAATTTTTGCAGTTATTTGGACCGAAGCCAAGCTTGCCCCAGCATGTCTTTTTATGAGCAGTATCCTACACATTTTAGTTACCTTTGATAATTTGAAATGCTCTGAAATTTTCATCTTGTCGTTTTGCATAGCAAACATCACTCAAGCCGATGTATGCTCGAAAGTTTCTGCTCTTATTTTTACGAGCGATGTTCACAGGTAAGTCATAGACTTTTTGGAAAACGGCTTTCAAGCGTTACATCTGCATTGCTGAGAATGTTTGCTTCATGCATGCTGCTAGAATGCATTACAGCAATTCCCGGTGGTCCGACTTCTTGCTTCGCAAACACAATATCATACAGAGACAGTACGCTAAACGCCTCAATTGGCAATAAGAAATCGTCGAGCTTATCGTACATGTCAACAATGTGATAATTTTCTTTATTTATACATTTATTGAACTTAATTCATTTTAATCTTAATAAAAAACTGAAGTTATTTAGAACAACATTTATTTATTCTGAGGCTGTGTGAATTTGAATTTTGAATTTGAAAATATTTTTATTATAAATCAATTGTACATTCTTAACCTAACTTAAAGATTAATTGATAAAGGGAACTTAAAATCTAGAGGCTATACTATTTTGAAAGTTCGTTTTGGCATAAATTTTGTTCCTTACAAACTTATGATATTACCCAGCTTGTACAGCAGCTGCGGTTCCCCTGGGAATAATTTTCTTACAATCTAACTATCATTAAAAATTACGATCTAATAAGTAGTATAGTAGTAGAAGTAGTGTAGTATATATATATATATATATATATATATATATATATATATATATATATATATATATATATATATATATATATATATATATATATTTATATATATATATATATATATATATATATATATATATAAATATATATATATATATATATATATATATATATATATATATATATATATATATATATATATTTATATATATATATATATATATATATATATATATATATATATATATATATATGTATATATATATATATATATATATATATATATATATATATATATATATATATATATATATATTTATATATATATATATATATATATATATATATATATATATATATATATATATATGTATATATATATATATATGTATATATATATATATATATATATATATATATATATATATATATATATACATATATATGTATATATATATATATATATATATATATATATATATATATATATTTATATATATATACATATATATATATATATATATATATATATATATATATATATATATATATATATATATATTTATATATATATATACAAATATAGGAATCCTAATACTAATGTTCTTCGCACATTAGTAAAAAGCAATTGAAAAGTATTTGGCGAAAATATCATGGTTGTATACCTAATTTGGTAGTTGAGTTAACGCTAACATCCTAATAGTGAGATTGAGTAGCCAAATATAGCCTGGAAAAAACTAAACAAGGGCCATGAATAATTATCAAATTAATTATAGTAGGATTCCACATTGTTCATTACGCAGCTTGTTATAGAGATGGAGGAAAAAGTGAATTGTTCCATCCTAAAAGGAATTAATTTCTATCAAATTATAAATGGAAGATTCGCAGGCATTTTCGGAGTCAAAAAGTGGTCAGAAATAAGTCTGCAGATGTTTGATCATTCCTATAACAAGAAAAGTATAAAGTATGCAGATTTTATTGAAGATTTTTAGAACATTTCTTATTATTGATGAATTTCGGAAAACGTTGCTTCCAGAAGAACATTTAAAATTAGATATTAAAAATATGACATCTTTGTTATCTTATCAATAAGCCGAAAGGGAAGAACTGAACTCGAATTGCTGCAGGAGGCAAACAGCAACAATTTCATGTTTTTGTCAACACTATTCCTAGTATACGCAAAGCTTTCGTCCGCAAGGTACAATTAATTTTTGCATTATATTTGGTGTCAAAAGGATATTCTCTGAAAGGAATTCTCTGGAGTTGGATGATTTGGTTATTCTGCTGAATGAGAATATGTTATATCTACGTTAATTTGGTGAAGAGATCACAAAAAAGTTTAATCATATATGGGTGAACTTGCCGTCTGCAAGATATGTAAATGCACTTGACACAAGCATGCGATGCATAAATGTTTTTCCAGCTACTAGTTTTTTTTTGGTGTCAGGATTGCGTGCTAGAAACTGCAACAGCTTTTGTTTGCCCGATAAAAATTAAATTATATGACAAAAATGTGTGTTTCGTAGTTTTCTTCACCATTAATTTCATGTTTGCTTGTTTTGGCAATAGCAGGAATGTAAGATTCAATGGTATGGTTTATGTTATAATGATATACAATTTTTTTTTCAAATTTTACTTTAAAGGTTTGTTTTTGATTACAATTTTAATGTTTTTTAATAGTTTTTAATATTTATTATCTTAGCATTAATTTTGTTTATTTTAGATTTTAATCTTATTTGGAATAGGTTTTAAGAATTTTGTACTCTTACTAGGTATACCTAGTATGTTAAAATTCTAGTACGATCCGACTCAACAAGCAATGTTGGCATCGATAAAAACATAGACAATCGACAATATATCAACAATAAATATAAGTCTAACAATGATCAAATGAAATATAGGGGGTATTTCACATGAAGCGGACAACGAAAAAAAGTTGAAGCTCTGGATTTCGTTCAAATTGTGTATAATGGTACTTCTAAAGAACGTGAACGTGGGTACACAATATTTTTTTTCTATGAGGTTTAGTTGCCGAGCTATGGGCTTTTGAATAATTGACAAAATTGATGAAAGGTTGTTTTGGAAGCCGATTCTGAGCAAGCAACCTCTCGGTACCACGCCTTATACGACTTTTATATATTGAAATTCACCTACCTCCTAAACTACTGGCCATTCCATTCTAAAACTTTTATCATAAAATAAGTACACTTTAAACTTTGTTTTGATATAATAATAAACAAAATTAACTTGGTCCAAACTATTCAAATAACGAGTTGAAGTGTTTACTTCCGGCTTTACACAGGAAAAAAAAATTGTTTTTCAAATCTAATTTCAACATTAAAAACAACAGTTAAGTTTCTATACCAACCATTATAATTTATGTTTTTCCGATTTTTTTCGAATCTCAGATTTGGCTTCCAAAAAAACCGTTCATCAATTTTGTCAATTATTCAAAAGTCCATAGCTCGGCAACTAAACCTCAGAGAAAAGTAAAATTGCGTACCCACGTTCATATTCTCTAGAAGTACCATTATGCACATTTTGAACGAAATCCAGAGCCTCGACTTTTTTTCGTGTCCGCTTCACGTGAAATGCCCCATAGGTTTGCGCAATGCTGGGTAAAAGCCTGCACACAAAAAATATACTATAAAGCCTGAATTTTTTTATAAGTGTATAAATATGTTGAAGGAAATTTCAATTCAATGCTCAAATATCGTAGCTTTGTTATTTATATCTACTGTAATTTATTACTTTTAGGCTCTCTGCGTGCTGAAAAACACCAAAGGCATCCATTGGCCGATAAGCAGTCAGACATAGTAAAAGCCTTCCTTTGGCCAGCGTTATTTCAACATGATCAATGCGTATTCAAAGCTGTAGTTTTAACTTGACCTTAAGTATTAAATGATTGTTTTGAAACTCCGACTTAAGAATTGTACAAATCAGTCACTTCACAATAAAGTTAATTTTAACAATAAATTTTTTCACTGCACAACAAATTTGATTTAATGTTCCACTTATTACTAAGCTTTGAGTTGTTTAAAATATATTGATATAGCATTTCGATCTTCATCTTACATGTTAATTATGTTCATGGTGACATCATCTATTTTCTGCTGACTCAATGTCTGGAGTTTTACCTGACTCAAGAAATGATCTAATGTTGCACATCGCCGTGTGATAATTGTTATGGTGTTCATGTTTCACCTTATGCCGCCTCCTGACTGTGGGCCATAATCGGCCACTGCAATAGTCGCAATGATCGCCACAATTATGGCCAGCATCAAAAATTTGCCTCCACACACTGGGCCGCTAGATGGCCGAGTCAATATTTTTTCAGTTGCGCATGATGGCGCGCTTTGATGTGTGCGAAAAACCGCTTCGAAAGCCATCCTCGGCCATCGGCATTTCCATGCTTCGCCACTGTCGGCCACTGCAAGCCATCGCCCGTCTACACAATAGGCCACATGAGGGCCCACGCACATGGGCCACATGATGGCCCACAGTGAGGAGGCAGCATTATACATGACTTCCCCCTCCGTACTCTTTGAATTCTCCTGAATTCGATTACTGATATGAAATTTCCAAAAAAATTTTCCTTTTTCTGAAAAAAACGAATCCACAAATTACGAATAAAATGGATATGATTAAACAAATATTAATTTCGTATGATAAATTTCTGAGTTTGAAGGTCTTTAATTTTACTGATCTTGTTAATATTATTTAAGATGATATCATCAAAGGTAAGTTTACTTGTAAAGTTTTCATACTGTTGATTATTGGAGTAGAAAAAACGGTCATGTACTTCTTCTTACATATGTATTTGAGAAAAAGTGATCAAGTATTTTAACTTCGCATTTATTGAAATGGATTAATATATTTCCAGATAGAATCAGTTGTCGTGAATTGCAGCTATGATTGATTTTTAATTCTATAGCATTTTTTATTACAATTGTTCCCGAATCTAATTCTATAATTTCTGGGTTTTCATTTTTTATAAGCGTACAATTTTGGCGGTATATACAATGTTTACTTAATTTTAGTTCATTTAAAATTTTTTTCTTTTCATATTTGTATACAGTGTTATTGAGATTAAAGTTCATTTCGATAGGACAGACAATTTCTTTTGATTGGTTATTTGGTATAGGAACTAATATATCTAGTTGAACTTTAACAATTGTTTATGGTAGAATTTGATCGCAAATATCAACAGATTTTCATTCGATTTGGCCAGTCCAATTCTAATATAAGGTAATTTATTAAGGTTAATATCGTATATTTTAATTTCTTCATCAGTCTTCATCTCTTGATCTTCAACAGGCCATATCTCGCGGAGGCAATGTTGTCTTGAATTTGTTCAATTCTGCTACTTGGATTTTGAACATTTGGTCATAAAATTTGTCGTTGTTATTTGAAATTTGGTTCATTTTATTCAAAATTGTATCCCGATCCCTATTGATTACATCTCTGAGTTGTCGAAATGTTTCGTTGAAGTTTTTGTTGCTGTCCACTTGTTGGTTGATTGTGTTAATTAGTTCCTGATTATTTGTTTCTTCTGTTTTAAGGTGTTCGTCGATGTCCCGTCTGACTTGATCATCCATCATCCCAATAAGCCATATTTGTGCATTACCGACCGTATTCGTTTATGTCTTTTATCTTGAAGTATAATGCCGCGTTTACATTCTTGCCGAGGAATGCCAAATGTGGACAAGGTCTGTGTGTAAATGGTCTCCTTGTCTATTCTCGGCTGTTTTTTTCATGGCAAACACGCGTGTGTAAATGGCTTGTGCGTCGGCTCTTGTTTGTTTTATGAAGAGATAATGATCCTTTTATTGCTGTGCCTGAGTGTTTATGACCGTCTCGTCGTAGCTCAAAGCCTCTCGAAGCGAAGTCGGTTTTATGCATCGAGTCAAAGGGATTCGAGAGGGTAGCATGTGCTCATTTAAATTTTCGAATTTTTCGCCGGGACTTCAAACATGTCTTTGCGTGTCCCAGATTGAAATAACTCAACGCACACCAGGCAGTTGCAATAGCCACAGCCTGTACCTCAGCCATCGTTCACTGAACTGAACAAAACCATGGAAAAAAACAGCTCACAACTGTCGGGAGGTGCATGGTGCATGGTGCGTGTTGCATGGTGCAATATCCTAAGTAAACAATTCACCCTATGTCTTGCTGAGTCTTGGCCAATGTCTTGCTGATTGTCCATAAAACGTTTGCCATATATGTAAACCGGGCATAGGAGTTTTAACTATATTTGTCAAGTGTTATAGTTCGGAAAGTATTATGTTTTTGTATTGCCCGTTCATTTTGTTGGCGTTTGTTTTGAATTTCGTTATCAAGTTCAAAATTTCGTTAGTGTTTATCACATGAAGTATTATGTTTGTACTCGTTACTACTTCGGTCTTGTCAGAGTGAACCTTAATGAATCCTGTCTGTTCAGCAACGTTATTTATTTTTAACGTTCCATTGACGGAGTTGAATAGCATAAATATAGTCAACATTGTTGTGAGTACCTGCAAGGTTGGTTTGATAGTTAATATCGATGTTGCAGAAGCTATAGAAGAACGGATTTTATAATAGTAATTTTCCCTGCGCTTTGCGTAAATTTGGTATGTTTCGTTGCTTAAATGATAGTTCACTATTACTACAGATGTGTTCAGCCACCATGCATGAAAATACTCCGCAATCGTTAGTGTTTGTTTGACGTGGGCCGTTAACCATGGTTTCTAACTTAAAAGTGGATGTATCAAATGGTGTCTTTCGTTTGTCTAAAGATTCTTGTTCTAGATAATCCCTCAATAAATTCAGAACTTGTGGATTGTGGTTTCCCATGGAGTCATAATAGTGTATAGTTTTATTTTTTAGATTTACTATGGCCATACACCAATGTGCACCGCCTACGTAAACGGGTACTTGTACCAGATCATATGAGAAAATGTTGACTCGACTGGTCCATCTGCGCACCGCGTTGTAGCCTGAGCTTAAGAGACGAGGGATAAAGAACGTATTCATCGCATAAACTCTTGGCAGTAACTCGATATTTCGCTCAGATCTTTCTGTTATGAGGCTAAAGTAAAAATTGATAATGGTATCATTAATGGTCTTGCCTTTCTACGTTTAAATATATTGTCGACTCACATTTAAATTAAATTTTGAGACTAAAACTTCTTCTGCAGGCCCCTGAGCTGTTACTTTTTACTAATGTTCGAAGAAGAACAATAGTATTAAAATCACTTTGGCCAAAAATTCATATTTCTATATATACATATATATATATATATATATATATATATATATATATATATATATATATATATATATATATATATATATATATATATATATATCATGAAAAAATTTCAGTGAAAAACTCTCAGGAACGTGCCATCCGATTGAACTGAAATTTTCAGAACACATTGGTGTATGTGCAGAATAGTGCCAGGTCTCAGAAGATACTGGCGAATTGGAGAAAAATGCCGGCTCTTAGCAATAACCAAGACTAGAGTTTTCCCTAAGCGAATAATACAAATTTCATTGTACCATGTCAAAGATACTGGCGAATTGGAGAAAAATGCCGGCTCTTAGCAATAACCAAGACTAGAGTTTTCCCTAAGCGAATAATACAAATTTCATTGTACCATGTCAAAGAAAGTTTACATTCAGGTATTCAGGAAACCTTTTATAGCCTAAAAAACAAAATTTACTACCCAAAACTGGTTGGTTCCGGGAGTTTCCGGTTTGAACTTCACGGGGGTAGACTTGATAGTAGTGTAAAATCGTTCATTATAGTTCCTTAATGCCTGTTGTATTATTCGCTTAGGGAAAACTCTAGTCTTGGTTATTGTTAAGAGACGGCATTTTTCTCCAATGGTCTCGTGTAATCTTTCTACGTCTGCTATTCTTGTGTGTCTATGAGGTTTGGTAAGATGGAGAATGACATTTTCTGTCTTGTCTTTTCTGTCCTTCTTTCATTTGAACCGCGCTTAATTCATTTCCTGCTACTACTTTGTCTGGTTTCCCTATCTTAATAAAATGCTCCTCTAGTTTTTCAATTATCGTTACGTGATTTCTATCTGCTAGGTAGTAAGCCGATCCGAATTTTGAAAATTTATCAATGATAGTAAGGAAACAGTATTTCATAATGAAGTATAAGTCAACTTAAATAATTTCGTTAATGTCCGAAGGTGTTTTCGTGAAATGCAATTTGGGTTTTATGGGGTTACGATCGTACTTTACTTCCTGGCAGATTTCACACTGAGTAATAGCAAGCTGGATCAATTCAACCAGTTTTGGGTAGTAAATTTTGTTTTTTAGGCTATAAAAGGTTTCCTGAATACCTGAATGTAAACTTTCTTTGACATGGTACAATGAAATTTGCCTGATAGCTTCAACCTCCGTTTTAATTTCTTGTGGTCTTAGTGAACACTTAATGAATTTGATTTGGGAGTCGTTAGAGTACATTTCTCTGATTTTCTGCTGTACTATATTGTATTTTGTGTCTGGTAACTCTGAATAAATCCCCGTAATTTTCCTTTTTATATACCGTTGAAGAATATCACTTAGGTTAGGAAAATTGTACTCCGCTACATAGATAAGTCGCTTCTTATGAAGAACCTCGATTTCTTGTTTTCTATTGTTAGTTAAAATCAGTTGAGTTTTGTACTTGTTTACGGTCTCTTCTTCGGCTGAATGTATCGTAGCCATTGTAATATCCTCTTCTTGATTAAAGATCACTTGCAGATCTGAATAGAAGTTAGTACGCTTCTCGTAATCAAAAATCTCCTCCTGTTTTTCTCCTTCGTTTTGAATTCGACTTTGGAAATCAGCCACATGATTTTCCTTTCCTTTCAGATATTCGATTTCGTATTGATATGCGCTTAATTTTGCTAACCATCGTTGATGCCTGGGTAAAAGGTTTTTGCCTTTGTGTTTTGCTTTGAGATATTTTATTGGTTGGTGGTCGGTATGTATTTTAAATTAAGTCCCATAGTGATAAGGCTTTTTAGCTTCTTTTCAACTTCCAAAGAATTTGAAACCATCTTCGTTAGATTGCATTCAATTGCATTCAATAGATGCTACAAAGAATCCTCATACAGCCTTAAGACATTAAAAGTTCTATTAATTTTAAGAATTGAAAACTATATTCAAATTTTATGTTTCACACAATTCAATAAAAATGTCTTGTAACCAGTTGAAAACAATTGACAACCATATGAAAAATTAATTCAATTCAATTCAATTCAATTTATTTCGCACATTATTACAGTTACACTATTGGAGATGGGTAATTCAGAGTTTTAGACAATTATCGTCTCTACAACTTTGATACATATATTGAACTTAACACTGACTATTGATATATGATAGTTAGCTTGTAAGCACAAGGAAAAGCGAACAAAAACCTTGTATATGAATTTTTAAATATTACATTAGCCCTAATTTATTTTAATTTATTTTAACTTACTCCTACTTATAACTGAACTTATCGTACATATATATATGCTAATACTGAGCTTAGTGTGCTTAGGTTTAGCTTGCTACATTTCTTGTAGGTGTGATAAAATTAGAGGATTGTTGCAAGTACAGGATTTAAGTAAGAAATTTCTTCGCTGTTTCTTCACGATTTGTTTAATCATTTTAACACCCGTAAAAATATGTAACCTGCGAGTCGAGTAGTAGAAAGATTTTTTACCAATCATTTTTAGGCATTTATTCTGTGCGATCTGTAGTCTGCTTTTATGACACTCTGCACATGTGCCCCAAATCGGGGCTCCATACAGAATAACTGGCTGCATTATCTGCTTATAGATTAATATTTTGTTACTAAGTGACATCTTTGACTTACGGTTAAGAAGTGGATAGAGTGCATGTGAGCATTTTGAAAGTTTTACGCAAACGCTATTGATGTGTTTATGATAAGTAAGCTTTCTGTCGAGGGTAATTCCTAAGTACGTGATCTCGTCATACCATTCTATACTTTGGCCCAGAGTGTTGAGATTCCTAGAGGGCATGTTCGACCTTTTTCGTTTCTTAGTAAAAAATATAGCCTTTGTCTTGGCGGCGTTAATTTTGATTTTCCACCTGAAAAAGTATTGATAGAGCTTTGAGAAATGTTCTTCTAGGTGGGAAATCACCAGCTCTGGATCTTTAGCAGCAGAGTAAATACAAGTATCATCTGCGAAAATAGCGAGTTTACAGTTGGGGCTCGTGGGGATGTCTGCTGTGTAAATGCTAAAAAGGATAGGGCTGAGACAGGACCCCTGCGGAAGGCCAGCAGGAATTTGTCGCTGCGAAGAAAGACTACTTTTTATCTTGACAGCAAATTTGCGATTGCTTAAGAACGACTGTATTATCTTCACCAAATAAAGTGGAAATGAATGCTGTATAAGTTTGTAGAGAAGCCCTTCGTGCCAGACGTTATCAAACGCCTTTTCAACGTCTAGTGTGATCATTCCAACTGATTCTTTCAATGCAAATGCTTTTTCAATGTCTCTTGTTACTCTGAATAGCTGGTGATTTGTTGAGTACCCCTCTCGAAAACCAAATTGAAATTCAGGAAGGATGTTTTTGGCATGTGTGAATTGGTTGATACGGCTCAGCACCACGTTTTCGAACATTTTCCCAAGCGAGCACAATAAACTTATAGGCCTGTAGCTTTCAGTTAAACTAGGATTCTTTCCAGGTTCTGGAATTGGGATGACAGTGGCTTGCTTCCATGCGGTCGGGAAGTAGGATAATTTCAGACAGGCGTTAAATATAAAATTTAGCTGGACCACTGCTTTCCTAGGTAACTTTTTTAGGGCTTTGTTTGGTATGCCATCCGAGCCCGGAGCCTTATTATCCTTTAATTTACGTAGGATCGCTCTTATTTCTGCTGGCTTACATAGTGCTTCATCTGGAAATGTGGTGTTTTCGGAAAGCATATTTACAGACCGCTGGGCCATTGTCTTAACAATATGGTTTCCCATATTAGTTGTAACGCCGTGGAATAGTTCGAAAGTACTTGCTATCAAATCCGCCTTTCGAGGTTGCTCAACATATTGTTCCACCGTCTGTTCCTCAGGGTGAAAATCCGGTCCCGGATCTCGCGTGTAAGAGAAGTAACTATATACCTCAAATTATGGTCTCTGCTTCTTTGCCAGCTGCGTCGAATCGTGTTCCGCTGACGGATGAGACGTTTTGTTTCCGTATCGATCTCGAATGTATTACATTTTATACTTCTCTTTGGTGTGCTTACCTCAATTCCATTGCTAATTGCACTGGTATACCGTATTATTAGATCGTCAATATGCTCATTGTGGCTTATGTCACTTAAACTGAGTTCACCAAGCGAAATGTTCGCTTTGAGATAATTGCAGAACTTTTTCCAGTTGCAGGCATTGAAACAATATTTACTGCAGACAGGCGTGTCTTTGCAGTTTGCGTCTGTACCTATGGTTAAATAGATGGGTAAATGAGGTGAAGAGAGTGCTTGAAACGTAAAGGGAATAGAGACAGGTAGCCGACCGTCGCTTATAGCAAAGTCAAGGATGGACCCAGCTCCTCTAGGCGAGTAGAATGTGGGATCAGGAGGGGAATGTATGACGAGATTTTTATCTTGTACAAGATTAAACAATATACGTCCACACTTATTAGATGTAGTGCAGTTCCAGAGCCTATGTCGAGCATTCAGATCGCCACATAGTAAGTACCTTTGGTTTTGAGTGGTAAGGAGTCTTATGTCTTTTTCGAATGCTTTTAATTTAACATCGTTCAGTTTAGTTCCCGGAAAGTAAACAGCAAAGATTTTCGTACTATCCTTAAGTTCTATGCAGAGATTTTCTATAATCGAAGTACTTGGTGCTAGATGCAGCTTGTGCGAGATAGATTTGTGCACTGCAATTGCAACACCACCTCCTATTCTATCAGTCCTATCTTTCCTGTGGATGTGATAACTTGGATGTGATATTTTGTCTTTTGCTGCTAACCACGTCTCAGTAATAACTAAAATATCTGCTTTTTGATTAGCAGCAAAATCAATAGTCTCCAACCATTTATTTCTGAGACTTTGCGCATTCCATATAATAATATTGAGCTTAACGTGCATATAAAAATTTACAAGCTAGTGCAACTAGAGTATTAAATTGTTCATGCCTGTTCTTGCAACGAGATAAGCTTTGAATAAGATCCTGTGCTAATAAAATCATTGTGTTTGCAGAAAAAAGTTCTTCTTTTTGTGGATTCCTAGTTTGGATGCTAGTGAGAGCTTCTGGCTGGGGCATATACACGGGAGCTTTCGGTGTCTATGAGCTTGTGAAGGCTTGTGGCAGATGTGAGCTCGTGGAGGCATGAGGCAAGCTTTGACTGGTTACAGCACTGTACGAAAGCTTTCTAACTGGAGGTTGCATTTCTTGAATTTGCCCTCTCGGCAGCTTGGGGAATTCAATTTGGGAGTTCGTTGGTATTTTATGCTCATCACGTTTTTGATTTTTGACAGATAGTTTTGTTTTAATTTCCAGGTATTGTTTGCGCTTGCTACAGGCCGGGTCTCGTGCACAGTGCGGTTCGTTGCATAATGTGCATTTAATTTTATCTTTGTCAGCTTCAGTCAACGGGCAGTCGGAGACTGAATGATCGCCACTGCAGATCATACAACGAGTAGGTAGATGGCAATGAGTGGAACCGTGTCCAAACATTTGGCAGTTTCTGCATTGCGTAACTGTCTTTCGTTTGTTTGAGTGATAGTTCCATTTTACCATAGTTTGCATGATTGACTTTATGTTCCGAAGCTCGCTCAGTTTTGTGCCTTTCTCCAAGTACGACAGATAATAAAAGTCATCGCGCACATGAGACGATGACGAAAATTTGTTCAGGTCGTAACAATTGATACTGTACTCTTTTTGGAGTAGGGTTTTTAATGATTCTGTAGGCATTTCATGTAAACCCGATAAAACTATCTTCACCGGGCGACGGTCTGCCCTTTGGTGGGTGAAAAAGTTGACTTTCTTTTCAGTGAGATACTTTTGAACAGTTTCAAAATCTTCGATCGAATTGAGGAATAATCTTTTCCCAATTGATAAAAATTTAATGTCAAATTTTCTGATGTGTAGGTGATCCATCGTAGCAACGATAGATTCTCGTGGCAAGTCTGTAAAAGTTATTGGTGGGGCTTTTACCACTTTTGGCGCCTCGTTGGCATTGCTAGACGAACCTTCATGTTCATCGATGTGATTTGCTAACGGCTGATACCGGTTAGCGTATTCATTTTTGTCCGTCCGTGGCATTTTGAAAAGATCCCTCAAAAGGGGCCTCGCCGGAAATTCGTCTTGGCTTCTTTTCCTAGTTTCCTTCACTATTTATTGTTTTATTTTAAAGCAACAGGGAGCACTTGACGATTTTTGAAAGGAGTCTGTTGATTTGAACTGACACTGTTTAGAAACTTCACTTGTATTCTGATTTCACTAATACGATCGACACGCTATGACATGCGATTGCACAACTGCACGAATTCACGACTGATTGTCGACTGTCCATATGAAAAATTAATTGACAAACAAAAACATTTTTTTTTTTTTTTTCTTAACCTACTTGATTTGTAAATTTTGATGTGGTGTGTTTGATGGCAAGTAGTGTGGTGAGTAGTGAATGTGAGAATGATAAGTGTATGTATTTGTGTATCCACAATACTCCCCTGCAAGTGTTTTACGCGTTATCGCATGGCGAAGGAGAGTGGCACCTTTGTGGTTCGCCCAGCTAGAGAGACGTATAGAGCGAATGTAACCTTCTTCGCTGGTCTCTTTTCGGAAGCTGAAGGTAGCAATGGGGCGGTCGAGGTTTCCGATGCTTGTTGGTTTTTGGAAGGGTTGTCGACAGGTTCCGTAAAGGATGACGTGTAACAAGGTTTGAGCCTGTTGAAGGAAACATTGACGGATTTATTTCTTATGTCAAGTGTGAAATAATTTTAATGTCTGGCTAAGACTTTGAAAGGAACGTCGTAAGGTGGAATGAGTGGTGTACGAACAGAACCGACTCTAACGAAGATGTATGAGCAAGAGTCCAGTTGCTTGAAGATGAATATTTTCGGTGTTGTGTGATGTTTAGCATCAACTGGTCGAAGTTTTGCCATTGTAGCTGTTAGTTCGGAGGCAAAGTCTATTTGACTAATCTTCCTAGGATTTTCTTGAAGAAAATCACTAGGAAGACGCAGATTTTTTCCGTACAGTTGTGCCGATGATGCTGTGAATTCTTCTTGGATTCGAGATCGTTATCCAACAAGAATTATGGGAAGTGTTCTAGTCCAAGAAACATCGTTGTGAGCCATGATAGCCGATTTAAGTGTACGACAGTATCTTTCTAAGAAACCATTGGCCTGAGGGTGGTACGCTGTGGTACGATTGCGTTCGAAGCGCAAGAGTCGACCAAGCTCAGCATGGAGTGCTGACTCGAATTGTTTGCCCTGGTCGGTGACAATATGTTGAGGAACTCCGAATCTAGCAATCCAGGTGCTTAGTAAAGCAGTAGCACAGTAATTGGCAGTAATGCTGGCTAAAGGAATTGCTTCAGGCCAACGTGTGAAACGGTCAATTATGGTCAGACAGTACGTGTATCCCTGCGAGTGTGTTAAGGGACCAACTATGTCAATGTGAATGACCTTAAAACGTTCAGAGACCGTAAGAAAGGTCGATACAAGTTTGCTCACATGTCTGGTTGTCTTGCATTTTTAACAAGATAGACATTCTCAGGCCCAAGTGGCAATGTCCTTGTTCATCGAAGGCCTGAAGGATTTTGTTGAAATGTGCTTTCGTGTAGCACGAATACTAGGGTGAGAAATATTATGTTCTGAGTTGGACACCTGTTTCCTGAACGTGTGAGGAATATAAGGTCGTATGATTGGGCCTGACATTTCACAAAAAATGTCGACGTTGGTGCCAAAGATTAGTTGTTTCTTTAAAACAAATTTCGAATCATTTAGAATCTTCTGAAACTCTACGTTCAATGCTTGGGACGAGACAATTGCGGCAAAGTCGAGAGTACTGTGAAGAATGAACTCTTCTAGACGAGAGAGTGCGTCAGCAACAACGTTGTTGCAACCAGAGACATGCCGAATGTCAGAAAAGAAATCATTCATATAACTTAGATGTCTTGTTGACGAGGTGTGGCCTTTTCTGGCTTTTGTTGAAAAGCAAAAGTCAGTGGTTTGTGATCTGTGTTAAGTGTAAACTTTTAGGCTTCCAAAAAGTATCGGAAATAAAGAATGTTCTGATAAGCCGCTAAGAGTTCGCGGTCGTATGCACTATACTTTATTTGTGCGTCGCTTAATTTGGCCGAGTAAAAACTAAGAAGTTACCAAGAGCCTTGACATTTCTGCTGCAGAGCAGCCCCAATGGCAGATTTTGAAGCGTCTACGAATAGACCAAGCTCTGCGTTTGAGTCCGGAAAGGACAACAGAGTGGCTTCTGTCAAACCAGTCTTGACTTGGTCAAAAGCTTTGGTAGCTTCTATTGACAGTCAATTATCTTAGCATCATCTTTCTTAGAGCCTCAAAGATAGGCGTTGAGCGGTTGCTGCATCTCAGCTGTGTGAGGAAGAAAGCGGCGATAAAAGTTGACCATCCCCAAAAATCTTCTTAGGTCTTTAACCGTCTTGGGGAGATTAGCATTTGATATTGCCTCATCCCGATCTGGGGAGGGCTTTATGCCTTTCAGCAAAACCTCATGACCTAAGTATTTAAAACTGCATTACCTCTTGGTTTAATCAACACATATCAATAGTTCCTAAAATTAAATTAAATTTAAAACTTCTTTTCTACAATTTCGCGTCTCGTCGCGTCTACATGAACACAATTCAATGCGCTGTTCCATGCTTGACTCGACACTATGCTCTACTCGACGCTCTCGTTGCTCCGTCTTGTCCGTACCCTAAGACTTTAAAAGTACTATTAATTTTAAGAATTGCAAACTATATTCAAAATTTATATTTTACACAATTCAATAAAAATGTCTTGTAACCAGTTGAAAACAATTGACAACCATATGAAAAATTAATTGACAAACAAA
Organism: Nemotelus pantherinus; assembly: GCA_963978885.1. Lineage (NCBI taxonomy): Eukaryota > Metazoa > Arthropoda > Insecta > Diptera > Stratiomyidae > Nemotelus > Nemotelus pantherinus. The sequence continues at coordinate 61,601,097 of OZ022265.1, forward strand.
AACATTTTTTCTTAACCTATTGATTTGTTAATTTTGATGTGGTGTGTTTGATGTCAAGTAGTGTGGTAAGTAATGACTGTGAGAATAATAAGTGTATGTGTTTGTGTATCCACAGCCTAAAATAATGCGTCACCCATCCGATTGCTAAAAACTCCTTGTCGGAGGCGGAGAAACTCAGTTCATGCTATCGTAATGTCCTAGATGCAAAACAGACTGGATGTCCATTTTGGGAAAAGACGGCGCCTATCGCGAAATTAGACGCATCACTTGTAAGTTGGAATGGTTAATTCAATTCAGAAAAGCGCAAGATTGGGTGCGAGATAAAAAGTGTCTTAAGCTTTTCAATTGCATCAATGTAGTTGGGATCGTTGCTATTTACTTTGGTACCTTTCTGAAGATATTTGATTATTGGTTGGGCTATCTTGGCATAGTCTTTGACAAACTTTCGGTAGTAGCCAGTCATACCTAGAAAACTTTTGATTTCTTTTTCGTTTTTCGGAAGCTTTTTATTTGAAATTACAGAGACTTTTTCAGGATTAGGCTTTAATCCGTCTCTAGTGGAAATGTGACTTAAAAAACTCGTTTCTTTCAGCATAAAGATGATATATCAATTCGCACTTTGAGTCGATGTGACTCAGGGACGATATAAATGTATATGTTAATGATTTGATATGCTCTTGTAGTGAAGTGCTGAAAACAAGGATGTCACCCAAATAGACGACACAAGTTTGGTTTATGTAGTCTCTAAGAATGTCGTTCATGAGCCTTTGGAATATCGCCGGGGCATTTTTTAGGCCAAGAGACATTCTTATCGATTTATAAAGACCATGTGGAGTGAAGAATGCCATTTTTACTCTGTCCTCTTTTCCAACGAGAATCTGGTGGTATTTTTTTGCTAGATCGAGTGTGCAAAAATATTGGGCTTTGTCGATCAATGCCACGTATTCTACTTGATTTATGCAAATTTTTATTAAGGGTAAATCATCCGAGGCTAATTGTAAAAACTCTAGCGCACCTGAACCGCTAGAAACACTAATGTTCGAAGAACAGTAGAAGAATCGTGCAGATTTTGAGTGTATATTCTACCACACTAGCTGCTTATTACAGCCAAACTAATTCAAACGCCAGGTTTTACTTTGGTCTTATAACTCATATGGTGCAAAGGTTTCAGATATTACCCGTGGCATTAATTTCAAAGTTTATGAGAGCAACACTTGTTAATTATATTCGCTCTCAGTTGCTTATTTCACAAAAATTTTCAAAGCAGGATCTCATAAAACATCAATGAAGAAAATGCTCAGTGCCTGTAGTACTGTAACTGAAGTTGGTGTTTGGGGCTGCGATCCGAAAAATTTGCAGAACTTTGGGAATTGAAACATTGGTTATTTATTTTCATTGTAAATGTATCCGGTATGAATACTAACTGTAAGCATTTATTGATACAAAAGTAGCACAACCGACTCGTGCTGGCAACCTTTTGCCAGTATCAAAGCCAAGAATATATTACATCTGCTTTACGTTGTTATATTACATTCGAAGTTATAGGAGCATAAAGAATTTTAGGGTTACCTGCAGCAAGTTTTTTCAAATAATATAAAACTTAATATTTCCTGTTTATTGTCACTACAATATCATTACCATTTGAGAATTCTACGATTAAACCGCTTAGTAAAGATATTGCAAATAAACACAAAACCAACAATAGCTGGCAACCCTATCGTGGCTTGCCAACGAAATTTGGCCTGAATAAAGTCTATAATAGGTTCCATTAATAATATGAAATTCGTATTGATTTCATGACTGCACTGGAAGTTATAGGGCAAAAAGTTTTATTTTCCTGAGCGAATTTTCGAAACCAAAGACACAAAAAATACCATATCTGGCAGCACCAGTCGAATTTTTCAACCAAATTTCTATCAAACAAAGTTTAGAGTAAGGGTTACTAATTCACATTTATCGGGTTAGTAATCGGGTTACTAATTCACATTTCATAGGGCAAAAAGCAGTTTTTTTTCTTTATAATTTTTCAAGATGGCACCACTGGCACAGAGTTGCCCACAATTCAAAATCGCTTCTATCAGACCTGGTCCTACTTAAGTCCAGTGCAATATGTAAATTTCAGTTGTATCTGATCAGTGGTTCGTGAGTTCCCGTGAACAGCAGTTTTGGATGCTAAAAATATAGGTTAACTGGGAGAGGGTTACCGTTCTTGTCCGACATGAAATTTCCAAAGTTTTACTTTGAACGTGTAGATAAAGCATACGATTTGTATACAAATTGGTTTTATTGTAAGAAACGGACATTTTTAGGATATTCGATGATTTGAAAGTTTTCACTTCCAAATTTTTATTTTTTCAAATTTAAGACACCAAAATTATCATAGCTGGCAGCTCCAACCGAATTTTTCATCCAAATTTTTAACAAACGTGGTTTAAAATAAGGTCCAGCTACTGTGTGAATTTTGTCAAAATCGAACGATTCAATCAGAATTTATAGGGCTAAAAGCAGTTATTAATTTTAGTGATTTTTCAAGATGGCACCACTGGCACAGAATCGCCCGCATTTCAAAATCACTTCTATCAGACCTGGTCCTATTTAAGACCAATAAATTCTGTAAATTTCAATAAATTCTGTTTATTGGATCGTGAGTTTCCGTGAACAGAAGTTTTTGATGCGAAAAATATAGGTAAATTGGGCAAGGGTTACCAGGCGTGCCCGTTATACCATATCTTTTTTATTTTTTTAATATGTAAATAAAGCATAAGATTTACAAATGAATGGCTTTTTTTTGGAGAAACGGCATTTTTTCAAGAGAAACGATGATTTGGAGGTTTTTACTTTCAGTGCCTGCCCTAGCTACAGGGTTGCCAGCACGCTCAGTAAAAGCTACCCATATCTACAACTAAATAATATAAATAGGTCCTGAAAATTTCGTAATGATTAAATAGCGGTGTCAAAAGTTATCACAGTTTAAAAATTTGCAAATTTTCCCGTTCTCTTTTTAGGCACCCAGCGCACACATGGGGTTAAAAAATTCCAAAAAATTATCTGATTCACATGTAGAACACGTTCAAAATTTATTTCGTCAACTGTATTTTTGCGAAAATTATTTGTGTACGAAATAATAGGTATATTAAAAATTTCACTTAAACGGCCGCCGGCGACAAAAAGTTAACAATAACTGACATTTAAAGAAACCTGGACCTATTCTGCATATACATCAATGCATCCTGAAAGTTTCAGCTCAATCGAATGGCGCGTTCCCGAGATTATCTCACTGAAATTTTTTGATATATATATATATATATATATATATATATATATATACATATATATATATATATATATATATATATATATATATATATATATATATATATATATATATATATATATATATATATATATATATATATATATATATATATATATATATATATATATATATATATATATATATATATATATATATATATATGGAAATATAAATTTTTGGCCTAATCGATTTTAATACTAATGTTCTTCGAACATTAGTAAAAAACTGTTGGCCATCGTTAGAGCTGATTTGATTTAATTCAGGTTGATCCCTGGGTCCCTGTCTTTCTTGAATGTTTTTCTCTGTATTGGCTCGACATTGTCGATTTCCACGGGAGTCACCTCTTGTTCATCACTATGAAATCATGAACTAAATATAGAATTCTGAGAACTTTGCCTAAATTGCCTGGATCTGTTCGGATTAATTGCGGGCTGGTAGTTATTCCTATCAGGGTGATTTTGTCAATTGTTCCTCCTGGGTTGGTCCGAATTTTCGTCATTGTAGTCCCGTTTTCGTCATTGTAGGTGTATTGGTCGGGGTTGTTTTGGTTTTGTCTCCTATATAGGTCAGAGTTGTTGTATTTGTTGCTTTGTCCGTCATTGCCTGCTGTATTTTGTAGCGTCGGTTGTCTTATTTGCCCCAAATCTGGTTAACTATTTTGATTTTTACCTGAATGTCGCGAGATGTTCTTATTTTTGGGAAACACCCAACTTCCCACTGAATTTGAGATTTTATATTTTTGAGATTCTGGGCTAATGCACGAATTTTCATACCTTCTGCACTGCATAATATTAATTATTTCATTCAAATTTCTTAGCTCGTACATTTTTTGCAGCATTTTTTTACTAATTAGCAAAGATTCTACGTTACTGAAATCTATGAAAAGATTATCTTTATAAAAAATTATTAGCTCATCGACTTTATCTTTAATTTTTTGTGCTTCAATCGATAATTCACTTACCGTGTTACCTCGAAGGTTGCTCATATCTCTGTATATGTCTCCCGGTTCTGTATCGGGTTTGAATCGTAGCTTCAGGTTTGCTTTTATCACTTTCCAGTCATCTGTTGGACTGAAGTTGAAATTCGAATTTCGTTTCTAAACTGGACCGGAAGTAATAAGGAAAAAAGCTTTATTTTGCTGAGCAAATTTGCAAGATTTATGAGACAAAAATCACCATAGCTGGCAGCTCTATTCTTATTTTTTAACCAAATTTTCACCAAATGTTACATAGAGTAAGATGCAAATACTATGTGAATTAACAATCTGGTGGCTGAATTGGAAGTGATAGGCCAAAAAGCTGTTTTTGAGGAGAGTCAATGATTTGAAGGATTGTTTTTCATGAGCTTGCCGTAGCTACAGAAATACCTGCACTATCGTGAAATCCATGTGTGTTTAATCTTAATAAACATCAATACGCTCTACGAATTTCACGATGATCCAATGTTTTTGTCAGATGTAATGACAAATCAAAATTTGAAAATAAATCCTTGCCTACTTTTAGGCACTTACCACCCACACACGCCTCAACATTTTCAATTCTTTATCGTAGACAAGCTAAGAACATAATTCGTTTTCGTTCCCAACACTATTTTTAACAAAAATATACACTGCTTGGAAATGTAGGAGTACCTCAAAATTCACTAAAACGCTCGCCGCCGCCAAAAGGTTTAAGATATTTGAATTTGAGAACGTCATGGACCTACCTACTTTATATATCTACGTTCTTCGAAAATGTCAACTCAATCGGATCGGCCACTCCAGAGATTATCACCCAATCATTTTGCCGATATAAATATTATATATATATATATATATATATATATATATATATATATATATATATATATATATATATATATATATATATATATATATATATATATATATATATATATATATATATATATATATATAAATATATATATATATATATATATATATATATATATATATATATATATATATATATATATATATATATATATATATATATATATATATATATATATATTAGGGGGACCGGAAAGTAATGTCGTTTCTGCGCATGTCAAAACTTGATTGTCATCTGTCAGCTCATTGTGCATTTCAAAGTGGTGCTAAAGGCATTGTAAGGTTATAGTGACTTGTTTACTTATAAGCAATGAAATTAATTTTGTTTTTTTGCGATCTTAGCTGAAATGGCCAGCCAAATACCAGAAGAGGTACACATCCGACACTGCATGCTTTTTGAGTTTCGCAAGGGTAGCAACGCAACGGTTGGGACCAAAAACATTTGCGATGTTTATCCAAATGCACTGGACGTTCGTAAATGCCAAAGGTGGTTTTCCAGATTCAAATCGGGTAATTTTGATCTTTCGGACTCGTATCGATCAGGAAGACCAACAACATTAGACAACGACATGTTAAGGGCGGAAGTGGAAGCAAATCCGCGTCAAACAATCGAAGAATTGTCAAATAGTCTTAACCGATCATGGTCCACCATCCAAGAACATTTGCAGCAGATTGGAAAAGTAAGCAGAGCAGGAGTCTGGATCCCGCACAACTTATCCGATCAGAACAAAGCTAAACGATCCACCACATGCAACATATTGCTTCAAAGATACAACACAGAATCATTTTTTGATCGCTTGATTATTGGAGATGAGAAATGGGTCCTTTATGATAATCCCAAACGCAAAACGCAGTGGCTCTCTCCAAATGAATTGCCACGAAGCACTGCTAAGCCAGATTTACACCCTAAAAAAGCGCTTTTGTGTGTATGGTGGAGTATTCGCGGCGTTGTTCATTTTGAGTTGCTAAAACCTGGACAAACTGTTAATGCAGACCTTTACTGTGCACAATTGGAGCGAGTAAATCAATCTTTAATTGGAAAGTGGCCAGCGATTGTTAACCGCAAAGGCGTTATTTTGCAACACGATAATGCAAGGCCGCACAGTGCGAAGCGAACCCTGGAAAAAATTAATGAATTGGGGTGGGAAGTACTGCCTCATCCACCATACTCGCCTGATGTTGCACCATCTGATTTCCATTTATTCCGATCGCTGCAACACTTTCTAAGTGGCAAAAAATTCGCAAATTTGAATGACCTCCAAAATGCCCTCTCCGGATATTTTGCCGAAAAACCAATTGATTTTTATCGATCCGGCATTGAAAATTTACTCACTATGTGGCAAAAGGTTGTCGATAATGATGGTGATTACATCATTGATTAAAAATAAAAATTAATTAAAAAATTATGTGTTTGAATTTTGTGTAAAAAAGCGACATTACTTTCTGGTCCCCCAATATATATATATATATATATATATATATATATATATATATATATATATATATATATATATATATATATATATATATATATATATATATATATATATATATATATAGGTATATATACATTTATATATATATATATATATATATATATATATATAGGTATATATACATTTATATATATATATATATATATATATAGGTATATATACATTTATATATATATATATATATATATATATATATATATATATATATATATATATATATATATATATATATATATATATATATATATATATATATATATATATATATTTATAAATACATAGAAATATGAATTTTCTGCGAAACGAGTTTAATACAAGTTCATAATTGCATTTTTGGCGGGTCCCTGGATTTTTTTGTAGTACACCATACGAGTTGCTGCTTTTCTTACATCGGGATTTTGGATGTTGCTGAGGTAGTACTCAATGCTACTAATAAATGAGCTTAATGACATGTCGCCAGTGCCAGTGAAATTCACCATGTGCTTAATTTCCCTCGGGATTTGCTCCGATTGGAATCTGTTGCGTGCTAATTGTTGTATCGATGCCACTTATTGCTCAATATAGTCGTCTCGGTTCCTGTTTGCAAGTATTTCCTGCACACCTGCTGCTGGTTGGGGCATCACGTTTTCTCGCTCCTTCAGTTGCTGCTGGTGCTGTCGAATCTGGTCTTCCATGTAATTTGAAACTAGATTTCTGTTTGAGCAGTAGTACCTGTCACGTTTAATTTTCCTCTCCGTCATTCACGACTTCTCACTTCAATGTTCAAACGGCTTCAAGCAAACTTTTCACGAATGTCACTTTTTGTCACTCATTCACTTTTTATTACTTTCTTTGTATGTTTGGGGCGCCAAACAGCCTCAGCCAACGTTGAAGGATGTTAAAAGGCTTAAATCCTCCCAAACCTAATCTATTTAGCGATCCTACAACAACTGAACTAGCATTCCGATCTTCATCTTATGCCGCATTTATACATAGGGACGAGCAATAAGACTCAGCAAGACATTGGACAAGACTTAACAAGACATAGGGTGAATTGTTTACTTAGGATATTGCACCATGCAACACGCACCATGCCCCATGCACCTTTCGACAGTTGAGAGCTGTTTTGTTCCATGTTTTTGTTCAGTTCAGTGAACGATGGCTGAGGTACAGGCTATGGCTATTGCAACTGACTGGTGTGCGTTGAGTTATTTCAATCTGGGACACGCAAAGACATGTTTGAAGTCCCGGCGAAAAATTCGAAAATGTAAATGAGCACATGCTACCCTCTCGAATCCCTTTGACTCGATGCATAAAACCGACTTCGCTTCCAGCGGCTTCGAGCTAGGACGAAACGGTCATAAACACTCAGGCACAGCAATAAAATGATCATTATCTCTTCATAAAACAAACAAGAGCCGACGAGCAAGCCGTTTCCACACGCGTGCTTGCCATGAAAAAAACAGCCGAGAATAGACAAGGAGACCATTTACACACAAACCTCGCCTACATTTGCCATTCCTCGTCGAGAATGTAAACCCGGCATTATGCCGCGTTGCCACATGCCACATACGAGCCAACGTCTCGTTAAGGAAATTGACAAGACACGACAAGACTCATCAAGACATAGGGTGAATTGTTTACTTAAGATATTGCACCATGCAACTCGCACCATGCATCTTTCATAGGGTGAATTGTTTACTTAGGATATTACACCATGCAACTCGCACCATGCATCTTTCGACAGTTGTGAGCTGTTTTGTTCAGTTCAGTGAACGATGGCTGAGATAAGGGCTGTGGCTATTGCAACTGCCTGGTGTGCGTTGAGTTATTTCAATCTATGCCACGCAAGGATATGTTTGAAGTCCCGGCAAAAAATTCGAAAATGTAAATGAGCATTCGCTACCCTCTCAAATCCCTTCGACTCGGTAAATAAACCCGACTTCACTTCCAGCGGCTTCGAGCTAGGACGAGACGGTCATAAACACTCAGGCACAGCAATAAAAGGATCATTATCCCTTCGTAAAATAAACAAGAGCTAACGAGCAAGCCTTTTACACACTCGTGCTTGCCATGAAAAACACAGCTGAGACTAGACAAGGAGACCGTTTACACACTCATTTTGTCAACATTTGCCATTCCTCGGCGAGAATGTAAACGCGGCATTACATGTTTTACCTGACTCAGGAAATGATCTAATGTTGCACATCACCATGTGATAATTGTTGGGTGTTCATGTTTCATCTTATACATGACTTGTGCTTTACAGGGTAAATCATTATGAGGTTTGCATACAGTAGAATCTTATAGTAAAAACCGTCTATTTTTAAGATTATCTAATTTAAATGTTGACCGCGACTACGCCGTCAATGCTTCATTCTGAGGGTTCAAATTTAAACGATTCAATCCAGCATAGCGATTTGTATCTCGCAAATGACACGAGTTATGTTGGCTTCCAACACATCGATTGAAGCTGGCTTATCGTCGAAATTAAATGTTTTATCCTGAGGGTTTAAATTTAAACGATTCAATCCAGCATAGCGATTTGTATCTCGCGAATGACACGAGTTATGTTGGCTTCTAAAACATCGATTGAAGCTGGCTTATCCCTGAAGACCAGAGACTTTGTGCAACCCCAAAGCAAATAATCTAAAGGTGTGATATAAAACAATCTAGACGAACAGCTTACTGGTCCAAAACGTGAAATCAGGTTCTCATCAAAGTGATTTCTCAATAAGTTCATTGTTTTCCTAGCTGTATGCGAAGGAGCGCCGTCTTGTTGAAACCAAAGTTCACCGATACCATTGGCTTCAATTTAAGGTAGCAAAAAATCCGTTATTCTGGTGCGGTAGCGGTCGCCATTGACGATTACATTCTGACCGGACTCATTTTGAAAGAAATATGAACAGATGATTCCACCGGCCTATAAACCACACCAAACTGTGCATTTCTGTATCTGTAGTGGTAGCTGTTGAAGCTCTTCAGGTAGTCCATCGGCCCAAATACGGTAATTCTGCTTCTTGATATATTCATTGGCCAAAAATGCGCCTCATCACTAAGGTTGCCTACTCTCCCGGAATTCCGGGATTCTCCCGGAAAAATACAGTTCACTTAAAAATCTCCCGGCTCCCGGAATGCAGTTAATTTCTCCCGGAAATTTAACAAAAATTGGCTTCACGGAATTTTTATGTTTTATGCTCGCTTTTCTATGCTTATAAATAATACAATATTAATGATTAAAATTCGTAAATTGCACTAGGTACAATTGATTAAATAAAAGATCTCAGTGCTTCTTTATGTGAGCCAATAAATGAGGTTAAATTGTACGACGATTACTGTTTGCTGCGAGAATTGCATGACCTTGTCGCAAGTAAAACAAAGAGGGAAGACTTGCTTTGGGTTTTTTTTTTTTGAAAAATGTAAAGAAGAATCGGGCAAAGAAATAAAAAAACTTGTTATATTCGCTCTATCGATCCGTATCTGCAAATGTTGCCGCTGATCGTGTTTTCAGCGTCGTGAATGAACTGTGGTCAGTAGGTATATAATACCAGTTCTGGCGCACTTAAGAGGAACAAAAGGGGTGCAAATAAGAGGAGTAATAAGGACATGGTGCCTTCCATTATCGGCCCGCGCATGACGTAAGTGATGATCTTTGAACTAATAAACAGCTCAACTGGGCTTTTAGCTTATTTAACAGGTTTGTTTATCAGTTGAACTACCCTATTTATCAGCCCAACAAGGTTCTTTATTAGCTCAACAGGGTTGTTTATCAGCTCAACTGGGCTGTTTATCAATTCGAGATCATCGCTTACGTCATGCGTGGGATGCGCGTGCCGATAATGCAGGCACCATGTCCTTATTGCTCCTCTTTGCTCCTCTTATTTACTCTTCTTTTGTTCCTCTTGAGTGCGCCAGAACTGGTATTATATATCTACTGTGGTGAAAAAATCGTAATCGGCTTAATGAAACACATGTAAAATCAGACATTCAGGTATGTACAAATTTTAATTACACATGTAAATCAATAGACATTACAAGCAACTCGTTGTGTAAAGAAATATCATCTTAAATAAATAAAATTGTTTTTCACTTATTTTTTTTGTTTTCCTCCCGGATTCCCGATCCACTGAGTTGGCAGCCCTACTCATCACTGAACAAAATTTCACGATACAACAGCGGATTTTCATTGAGCTGATCGCGGTCAACTATACATCAGATTATCTTTAAAAAGTAAACATCATAGATTGTTCTTTTGACTCGCAATACAATTTTTACAATAGAACTCACTTTTATGTCTTTTATTAAGATACAAAACCACACCTTATAATAAATAACTCTGCATAAAACGAAAAAATAAGTATTTCGGAAAATTTTAAATCATCACGGGTAAGTTAAATGAATGAAAAAAAAGACGTAATACACTTTTTTGTAGAATCATATCAACCATTCCTTATCCCAAGCAACAAAACTCAACTATAACACAAATGATGAAAATGTTCAGTGCTAGCAACACTTTCCTGACGAAGCAGCAATAAGTTTACCATAACAAGCTCATACTTAAATCAACTTATCCTTTGAATTTCGTTCTCATCGGAGGATTTCATCGAAAGTCTCCGCGGTTAAACATTTTTTGAGGCTGCCGTCCGAAAAATGTTCAAAACTCGGAAAATTTCAAAATTGGTTTCTTATTTTTATCGCAAATGCTTGGCATATGAGTATGTCATTTGAAGCATATGCTGGAGCATTATTTACGAAAATGGCTAATGCTGGTTACCCTGTACCAGCAGCAAAGCAAAATATATACCAAATCTGCTTCACATTAAGTTAACCACAACCAGTAAATTTCGTTTCGATTGAATCACTGCGCTGGAAGGTATACGGGTGAAAAGAATTTTAGAGCTACCACCTTCAAAATTTTTCAAATTTTTAAAGCGTTAATATTTGTTGTTAATTTGCATTGCAGGATCATTCCCATTTGCAAATCTAATGACAAAATCGCTCAGTAAAGAAATTCCACAAAATTACAAAAACGGTCATAGCTGGCAGCACTTTCATGATTTTTGTACGAAATTCCTACGACATTTACTTCACATTAAGGTCCATTTACTCCATGAACTTCGTTTTCGTTTCTAAACTGGACCGGAAGTAATAAGGAAAAAAGCTTTATTTTGCTGAGCAAATTTGCAAGATTTATGAGACAAAAATCACCATAGCTGGCAGCTCTATTCTTATTTTTTAACCAAATTTTCACCAAATGTTACATAGAGTAAGATCCAAATACTATGTGAATTAACAATCTGGTGGCTGAATTGGAAATTATAGGCCAAAAAGCTGTTTTTGAGGAGAGTCAATGAGTTGAAGGATTTTTTCTCATGAGCTTGCCGTAGCTACAGAAATACCTGCACTATCGTGAAATCCACGTGTGTTTAATCTTAATAAATATCAATACGCTCTACGAATTTCACGATGATCCAATGTTTTTGTCAGATGTAATGACAAATCAAAATTTGAAAATAAATCCTTGCCTACTTTTAGGCACTTACCACCCACACACGCCTCAACATTTTCAATTCTTTATCGTAGACAAGCTAAGAACATAATTCGTTTTCGTTCCCAACACTATTTTTAACAAAAATATACACTGCTTGGAAATGTAGGAGTACCTCAAAATTCACTAAAACGCTCGCCGCCGCCAAAAGGTTTAAGATATTTGAATTTGAGAACGTCATGGACCTACCTACTTTATATATCTACGTTCTTCGAAAATGTCAACTCAATCGGATCGGCCACTCCAGAGATTATCACCCAATCATTTTGCCGATATAAATATATATATATATATATATATATATATATATATATATATATATATATATATATATATAGGTATATATACATTTATATATATATATATATATATATATATATATATATATATATATATATATATATATATATATATATATATATATATATGTATATATATATATATATAGATATAAATATATAAATATATATATATATACATAGAAATATTAATTTTCTGCGAAACGAGTTTAATACTAATTTGCTTCGAAAATTAGTAAAAACTGAAGCGCACCTGAACCGCTAGAAACACAAATGTTCGATGAACAGTAGAAGAATCATGCAGATTTTGAGTGTATATAATGTATATATACGTAGAAATATGAATTTTCGGCGAAACGAGTTTAATACTAATTTGCTTCGAAAATTAGTAAAAACTGAAGCGCACCTGAACCGCTTGAAACACAAATGTTTGATGAACAGTAGAAAAATCATGCAGATTTTGAGTGTATAGTCTGCCACACGTGTTCCAACTTGTTTGGATTGCAAAATCACTTTGAACTTAACAATTAGGAAAGCCCACCATGGCAAAACTTTGAAAGCAGCATAGGATAAGATAAAAACTCTAGCGCACCTGAACCGCTAGAAACACTAATGTTCGAAGAACAGAAGAAGAATCGTGCAGGTTTTGAGTTCATATTCTACCACATGAGCTGCTTATTACGGCCAAACTGTTTCAAATGACACGTTTTACTTTGGTCTCAAGAATGCATTATAACTCATATGGTAGAAGGTTTCAGATATTACCACTGGCATGGGTTTCAAAGTTTATGAAAGAAAAACACTTGTTAGTTATATTCGTTATCAGTTGCTTATTTCACCAAACTTTGAAAGCAGCATCTCATATAACATCAATGAAAAAAATGCTGAGTGCCTGCAGCACTGTAACTGAAGTTGGTGTTTGGGGCTGCGATCCGAAAAATTTGCAGAACTTAGGGAATTGAAACATCGGTTATTTATTTTCATTGTAAATGTTTCCGGTATGAATACTAACTGTAAGCATTTATTGATACAAAAGTAGCACAACCGACTCGTGCTGGCAACCTTTCGCCAGTATCAAAGCCAAGAATATATCACATCTGCTTCACGTTGTTAAATAACATTCAAAGTTATAGGAGTATAAAGAAATTTAGGGTTACCTGCAGCGAGTTTTTTCAAATAATCGAAAGCTTAATATTTGCTATTTATTGTCACTACAATATCATTACCAATTGAAAATTCTACGATAAAACTGCTAAATAAAGATATTGCAAACAAACACAAAACCAACAATAGCTGGCAACCCTATCGAGGCATTTCAATCAAATTTGGCCTGGATAAGGCTTATAATAGGTTCCATTAATTGTATGAAATTCGTATTGATTTCATGACTGCACTGGAAGTTATAGGGCAAAAAGTTTTATTTTCCTGAGAGAATTTTTAAAAATCTAAGGCACAAAAATTACCATAGCTGGCAGCACCAATCGAATTTTTCAACCAAATTTCTACCAAACAGAGCCTAGAGTAAGGTTCAGCTACTGTGTCAATTTCATGAAAATCTGGTTACTCATTCACATTTCATAAGGCAAAAAGCAGTTTTTTTTTCTTTGTAATTTTTCAAGATGGCACCACTGGCACAGAGTTGCCCACAATTCAAAATCGCTTCTATCAGACCTGGTTCTACTAAAGTCCAATGCGTAATGTAAATTTCAATGGTATCTGATTATTGGTTCGTGAATTCCCGTGAACAGAAGTTTTTGATGCTAAGAATATAGGTTAACTGGGAAAGGGTTACCGTTCTTGTCCGACATGAAATTTCCAAAGTTTTACTTAGAATGTGTAGATACAGCATGAGATTTGTATACAGATTGGTTTTATTGTAAGAAACGGACATTTTTAGGATATTCGATGATTTGAATGTTTTCACTTCCAAATTTTTATTTTTTCAAATTTAAGACACCAAAATTATCATAGCTGGCAGCTCCAACCGAATTTTTCAACCAAATTTCTACCAAACGTGGCTTCAAGTAAGGTCTAGCTACTGTGTGAATTTCGTCAAAATCGAACGATTCAATCAGAATTTATAGGACTGAAAGCAGTTACCTTTTTTAGTGATTTTAAAAGATGGCACCACTGGCACAGAACCACCCGCATTTCAAAGTTACTTCTATCAGACCTGGTCCTATTTAAGACCAATTCAGTCTGCAAATTTCAATAAATTCTTCTCATTGGATCGTGAGTTTCCGTGAACAGAAGTTTTTGATGCTAAAAATATAGGTAAATTGGGCAAGGGTTACCAGGCGTGCCCGTTATACCATATTAAATTTTTTTTTTGGTCAATGTAAAAAAAGCACGAAATTTACATATGAGTGGCTTGTTTTTGAAGAAGCGGCATTTTTTCAAAAGAGACGATGATTTGGAGGTTTTCACTTTCAGTGCCTGCCTTAGCTTTAGGGTTGGCAGCACGTTCATCGAAAGCTACACGAATTCACAATAAAATAATACCAATTTGTTCTGAAAATTTTGTAATGATTGAATAGCTCTGTCAAAAGTTATCGCAGTTTAAAAATTTTCAATTTTTCCCGTTCGTTTTTAGGCACCCAGCGCACACATAGGATTAAAAAATTCCAAAAAATTATCCGATTCACATGTAAAACACGTTCGAAATTTAGTTTGTTAACTTTATTTTTGCAAAACTCATTTGTGTACGGAATAATAGGTACATTAAAAATATCACTAAAATGGCCGCCGGCGCCAAAGGGTTAAAGATTTTTAACTTTTTCTGAGACCTGGCACTATTCTACATATACACCAATGTGTTCTAAAAATTTCAGTTCAATCGGATGGCGCGTTCCTGAGATTTTTTCACGGAATTTTTTTTAATGATATATATATATATATATATATATATATATATATATAAATATATATATATATATATATATATATATATATATATATATATATATATATATATATATATATATATATATATATATATATATATATATATATATATATATATATATATATATATATAGAAATATGAATTTTTGGCCAAAGTGATTTTAATACTTATGTTCTTCTTCGAACATTAGTAAAAAGGAAATGCTTAGCGCTTGCAACACTTTACCATCGCTGCAACTAAAAGTCTATAACAATTGCCTCACGAGAAAATCAAATAACTCTATCGATTTTGATTGGATCTGATGATTTCGTTGAAAGTTACAGGGATAGAAATATGTTTAGGGTCAAAAAACAAAAGATGTTTGGCACCAAAAATTTTCTAGAATTCAGAAAATGTAAACATTGGTTACTTGTTTTCATTGTAAATGTTCACGATATGAATACTTAATGTGAGCATTAATTGATACGAATACAGCAGAAAACTCTTCGCACTGGCAACTCTTTGCTGGCACCAAAGCCAAAAATATATCACACCTGCTTTACATTGAAATTAACCTAATCTGCGAATTTCGTTTTGATCCGATGAATGCATTGGAAGTTATAGGGGGACAAAGAAATGTAGGGTTCGCAGTGGCAAAAGTTTTCAAATTTTCGAAAACTTAATATTTTTCATTCATTGTTACTACAAGACCATTATCGTTTGAAAATGTTACGGTAAAATCACTTCAGAAAAATATTGGAAATAATAACAAAGCCAACTATAGCTGGCAGCCCTATAATATTTATTTTTATCAGATTCCTTCTGAGGAATGTCTTTATCAAGTTCCACATATCATATTAAATTCGTTTTGATTTCATGACTGCACTGGAAGTTATAGGGCAAAAAGCTTTATTTTCCTGAGCGAATTCGCAAAACGCAAAACACAAAAATTACCATAGCTGGTAGCACCAACTGAATTTGTCAACCAAATTTCGATTAAACATGGCTTAGGGTAAGGTTAATTTCTTAGGTTAATATTTAAGGTTAATATTTGTTAATTTCATGAAAGTCGAAACTGAATCAGAATTCAAAGAGTAAAAAGCAGTTTTTTTTAGTTATTCAAGATGGTACCACTGGCACAGAGTTGCCCGCATTTCCAAATCGCTTCTATCAGACCTGGTCCTACTTAATGCCAATACATTCTGTGACTTTTAGCTGTATTTGATAATTGGGTCGTGAGTTCTCGTGAATATAAGTTTTTGGGGCTTCAAATATAGGTAAATTGGAGGAGGGTTACCGCTCTTATCCGATGTGAAATTTCAAAAGTTTTCCATTTGTGGTAAAGGCATGCCTAAAATTTTAATATGAGTTGGTTTTCACTGTAAAAGACAAAAATTTTTCATTAGAGTCGATGGTTTGAAGGTTTTAACTTTCAACATCTGCCGTAGCTGCAGGGTTACCAGCACGTTCATAAAAAACCACAAGTGTCTTAAACTTGGTAACACCAGTTTCATCTGTCAGTTCGATAACGATTTACTAATTTGGTCAAAAGTAATCGCAATTCAAAAATTTTCAAATTTTCTCAACCTCACTTCAGGCGCGATGGATCGGCTTACGAATGGTTCCATTATGGAAGAAAATTTCGATCGGTTCATTCAATATTACCGTTGTGCTATTTTGATGTGAACGTTTCTTTCGATAATTGTATTGCTCACATAAAAAGCAGCACGTAAAGATTATACTCGTATATTTCATATATGAGTATGAAGACAGTAAAATGTTGTCTAAATACTAAATACTAAAATTTGTCTTATGTCAGTTTTTAAAAATGAGTTCCTACCTTGTGGTACTTTTTATGATACGTGTTTTGCCTAAAATGAATTTTTATCTTTCTAATTAGATAATATTTCATACAATGTAGGAATCAGTACACAAAAAAAAAATCATCAAACTATTTTTCGAGGGAAATGTAAAACTTGACATATTTAATATGTATGCGTAAAGCTTATACGCAAACACTTAAAAATATTGTAAATGTCAATTGTAAATATAGCAAAACAGTTTGAAAGTATAGTAAATGAAGAGTTGTCTATAGATCCTTATGTTAAGAGTTGGTATTTTGCGCGAAATTTTACATTTCAGCCGCTTCATTTCCAAGATATTTTTAAATTTAGTGGATGAAATATAGCTGCTTTCAAATTTTTCCATTTAGCGTTCAGCAGACTCAGGACGACGATTTTTCAGTGCCTCTTTTTTATACACATTATCTACATTGAAGCAAATGGTTTCATGTGTATTGAAAGTGACCCTGAACTGTTCTCTTACGAGTATATGTTGGTATGTATACATGTTCTTATTTTTTTTTTGAATTGATTTTTTATACTGTCTGTAAGTGTGATGAGAATTAAATCATTATTATATATGAAATAGTGGATAATATATCATATGTAAAAAAATAGTTGATTACTTTTATGCACCATGACGCGTGGTTGATAAACAACGTCCGTGGTGCAAAAAAAGTAAGCAACCACAAACAATGGTATTCCAACCATATACATAGTACGAAATATAGGCAGGGGAGGCGTGAATGCCGCAGTTGAATTTGGTGAATCACAATGCAGCGACAATGTCGCTGTCAATGCAACCAAGGCACCAACCAAATTCATTTTTTTTTCTTTTGTATTGCTAAATCCTGTTGTACGACGATTAGGTTGGCTTATCACAATACACATCAGCCATCGCTTGTCTATTCCACCAGACCATTCAACCTAATTCAAATAGATTTAATTCAACCTAGTGGTAATGCCAACCTATAGTTAAGTTCTTGTGGTCGAGTTTTATTAAGAAAAACACAAGTTATCACTTTCACTTCGTTTTGTATTTTAATTTTTGCTTAATGTACAAGTGTTGAATATATAAATTCTATGTCATTTACTTTGTAATAGTCTTTATATAAAAAACTATTACGTGTTCCTTATATCGAATTATAATTCGATCTTTTCTTTTACAAATGATTAGTTTATTATTATTCATTATTTTAACTGTTGTAACTTTTCCACTTTTTATGTTATTACGTTCACTGTACTTTTTCTGGACTGAAAACACTTGATACACGCTTCTATCTCTTTATGATATACTCTCTCTGATCTTCTTGACATCAAATTCTTTTATAGGGTTGAAACTGCTGTGCTTTTGTCTAGATGCGATTTCTGCAACCTGATCTGTGCGAATTTCGCCTTGATCTTTAGAAATTTTATTTTGATAAACAAATATGTTTATCTGAAGATTGAACAGTAATTGAATTGATATGATGGATTTGTTTATATGAAGATTGAAGAATATTGAATTGATATGATTGATTTGTTTATATGAAGATTGAACAGTATTGAATTGATATGATGGATTTCTTTATATGAAGATCGAAGAATATTGAATACCGAACACCTAGTCAAGTAATTTGGTTTGGTGCTTGCAGAATGACAAGCACAGTGAATTAGACATTCGGGCATTGCCGAATGTTCGCCAAAACTGGAAGATGAACGAGCTGCAGGGATCCGACACAGTGCTCGTCTACTTTGATGTGAGTTGAAAGTTCCACAAACTACGGGAATAGCGAGCACCCGAATGTTTGTGCTTGGACTAGCACTAGGCGAGCAACCCAAACACACATGCGAAGTTTGCAAAACTAGGTGCTCGGTATTTGACAAACACCGCATATCTAAAGCCGCCTTAAGCTATACACAAATTATGCGGGCAACCCTGTAGTTACAACACGCATCTGAAAAAATAATCTTTTAAATCATTGAACCTCTTGAAAATATTTTGCTTCAATTTGAAATTTTCGAAACCAATCACCAAATTATTTCTAGTTTCAGCGCTTGAAATTTTTAACACATGTGGATATTACTTAGGACTAGGATCATGATTAAATTTTCCGAGTTTTGTAAATTTTTCGGATAGCAGCCTCAAACATCGTTCAATCACTGAAAGTTTCGATGGAATTCTTGGATGGAAACGAAATTTAAACGATAGGTTGATTTTAGCATGAGTTTTTTTCAGTAGACTTATTGCATTGTCATCATTTATGCTGTAGATGCTGTCAAAAATGATTTTTGTTGCTTTGGGTAAGAAATGGCTGATATGATACTACAAAATAGTTTATTACGTCTTTGCATATATTTGGCCACGCAAAGACAATTTCTTCGAAAATCAGTTGTCTTGCGGCTCAAATGCGCTAGAGTTTTTTTTATTTGAAGTTTTTTTCAATAAAATTGCTGACGACAGAATTAACCTAGTTTGATTTCTTTTAGCTTTCAACGCAAAATATTTTATTCAGAAATCAATTTTTCCTTTAGAACCAAAGTAAATTTTAACTTCTTGACAGTTATCTATATTTCGAGGGTTATCTGCACTCTTAATACCTTGAAATATCGATATCTGCCAAGAAATTGAAACCAATACATATGTACATAAGAATGAAGTTTGTTCAAATCAATGCGTGTATAAGAAGCTTTTGTTTTTCGTTGTTCGTATTAGCCGAATTTGATAAATGGGTGAATTTATTTTGAAAACTCCAGCTTCTTATGCCACAGCTCACCGAATAATTTATTGCAAAAAATTTCATGCAAAAAAAATGTGTTAGAGGAACATTGTGAAACTCAATTATATGAATTGGAACAGGCATGCGCCATATTTCTCCCCCTGAATAGGATGGTTTCTACTTATGTTCTGATGCTGCACCGCCATCAGAGTCTGAAAGGAATCGTAAACGTATACGATTTCCGTCCTTCATTTGACCACAGTGAGCACAAAACCGCTGCAAGTTATTCATCAGTGGCCGATTTTCTTATCAAATCTCGAGACGGTCGCGTTCGGCGTCGATAACTTCAAGAATACAGTGAGCTTGTGACTAACGGCGGGCCTCTAATCGCGGTTCTGCTATTACCGAAAACATTAGTGTAATAAAAGCAGTGAATACTTGCGAGTCTTACTACTTTTAGTATGTATGTGAAAATGTGCTAGTTAGTGCTATTGACATTCTTGTCCATAACCACTTGAATTCACCCTAGGCTATTGTCATTCAACACCCAATATCTCGCGACCCATACTGGGTGCAGAATATAATGTTCTAAAATTTCACGCGGATCAAGAACATGAGTAACTTGAGGCATGAAACATTCGCTATTCGCTATTCGTATCTCGCTGTGAGCTTCTGGGCAAAAAACTGATTCGAACTCGTGTCTCACGATTTGAACGTTCGAATTTGTTTGCCAAATTACACAGTCTTCCTCTCACTTCGCAAGTATCGCTCAATTCTTTCATTGTTCACAAATCCTATTGTAATATTGCTGATAGCATCTACAGACGACGAACATGTTCGTCAACTTGGTGCGAAATCATGCTTTAAAACTTCGATACAGACGTTCGCACCAAATCAGAAACATCAGTACATTACGCATCAGTTTGCACTGAATTTCAATGTTCGCGCACATGTTTACGAACCTGTGATAAGGGTAAGTGTTTACCTGCGTACAACTACAATTGCACGTGTGCGCTCGCCAAGTTGACAAACATGTTCGTCGTCTGTAGATACTATGAGACTCAAATTTCTATCTGAACATTATTCTTTCACTGTTTCATGTTCTAACGTTTTCCCATAATAGGCTCTTTACACGATCGAACATATTCTACAACTTGGCTTGCGAACCAGGGCATTTGTTGTTGTTAAAGGGTGGGTGTTTACCAAGCCAAGTTATAGAACATGTTCGATAGTGTAAAGAGCCTATAAGAGAAGCATGCACACTTGGTGACTGTTCCAGCGATCAATCTCGATGTCCCAAAACTAGTTCTGTACACTTCACACAAATATCTGGATGATACAGTAGTCGTAAAATTTCTACGGTCATTTTAGTACTTCATCTAGACCTAGTCTACAGCGATTTTTTGCTTCTGTGTTACTGGTGGCCGCTTCAATTTCGATGTCCTTGCTTGCACTCGTTGAGTGCAGTTGAGTGAGTTGAAGGTATATCAAATTTGAACACTCGTATCGGATGTTGTTGCTGGATTTTCCGCAGACTTGAAATAATTGCTCTCATTCTGATAATGTGTTTGTTGTTCTGACGAGAACATTCAGAGCCGATTACGTTTGCAAATGATAATGTTATGTCTGATAAGCGTTGTTTAAAAATAATTGGTTCCATTGGTGTGTTTCTTTTCAGAATGGTTCGAAATTTTGTAGTTAATTAACAAACTGTGCAAATATTGGATTTAGAAAACAAGCTGCTTTTCAAGTGAGTTGTGTCTTGCCTTTGTCATGTTGATATGCCTCGAATCAATAATACAGCATGTCTCATGACTTATACGTATGTATAACCATCATATATGTATATTGATTTTTTTTAAAAATTTGATTGATCTGTGCAGTCAAACAGAAGACGTTCAACCCTTATGCCGAAATTCTACACACTAGGAACGTTTCGTCAAGCAGCTTGTAAAATTACTTCCCTCCATGTTTTGGCATGTGAAAAAAACAGGGGTGAATAGACGAGGTGACCATTTACACTCTCAGCTCGCCAACGTTTGTTTGTGTGCAAATTCGGCACTATACTTGTGTCATGCCGCGTTTACACATATGGCAAACGTTTCGTCGAGGAACTTGGCAAATTACTTCCCTCCATGTTTTCGTATGTGAAAAAAACAGGCGAGAATAGACAAGGTGGTTTGCACACCCCGCTCGCCAACATTTGCCATGCGTGTAAACGCGGCATCAGATGCGCTTACTTTGACCTTATAGCTAGGGTTGCCAACTCTCCCGGAATTCCGGGATTCTCCCGGAAAAATACAGTTCACTTAAAAAATCTCCCGGCTCCCGGAATTCAGTTTATTTCTCCCGGAAATTTAACAAAAATTGCGTTCACGGAATTTTTATATTTTTATTTATATTTTATTCTCACTTTTATATGCTTGCAAATATTACAATATTTATGATTAAATCTCGTAAATTGTACTAGATTTGTACAATTGATTAAATAAAAGATCTGAGTGCTTCTCTATATGAGCCAATAAATGAGGTTAAATTGTACGATGATTACTGTTTGCTGCGAGAATTGCATGACCTTGTCGCAAGTAAAACAAAGAGGGAAGACTTGCGTTGGGTTAATTTTTTTGAACAATGTAAAGAAGAATCGGGCAAAGAAATAAAAAAAACTTGTTACATTCGCTCTATCGATCCCTATCTGCAAATGTTGCCGCTGATCGTGTTTTCAGCGTAGTAAACGAACTGTGGTCAGTAGATATATAATGCCAGTCCTGGCGCACTTAAGAGGCGCAAAAGGGGTGCAAGGGAGAGGAGCCCTTCTTCGATTGCCTTCGATTATCGGCCCGCGCATGACGTAAGCGATGATCTTTGAACTAATAAACAGGTCAACTGGGCTTTTAGCTTAACAGGACTGTTTATCAGTTCAACTACCCTATTTATCAGCCCAACTGTGCTGTCAGCTCAACAAGGTTCTTTATTAGCTCAACAAGGTTGTTTATCAGTTCAGCTTGGCTGTTTATCAGCTTAAATTGGCTGTTTATCAATTCGAGATCATCGCTAATGTCATGCGCGGGATGCGCGGGCCGATAATCACAGGCACCATGTCCTTATTGCCCCTCTTTGCTCCTCTTATTTACTCTTCTTTTGCTCCTCTTAAGTGCGCCAGAACTGGTATTATATATCTATTGTGGTGAAAAAATCGTAATCGGCTTAATGCAACACATGTAAAATCAGAAATTCAGGTATGCACAAATTTTAATTACACATGTAAAGAATTCTATAGCTTTATCCTTGCAAATCAAAGGACATTACAAGAAACTCGTTGTGTAAAGAAGTATCATTTTAAATAAATAAAATTGTTTTTCACTTATTTTTACTAATGTTCGAAGAAGAACATTAGTATTAAAATCACTTTGGCCAAAAATTCATATTTCTGTATATATATATATATATATATATATATATATATATATATATATATATATATCATCAAAAAATTTCAGTGAAAAAATCTCAGGAACGCGCCATCCGATTGAACTGAAATTTTCAGGACACATTGGTGTACATGCAGAATAGTGCCAGGTCTCACAAAAAGTTAAAAATCTTTAGCCCTTTGGCGCCGGCGGCCTTTTTAGTGATATTTTTAATATACCTATTATTCCGTGCACAAATAAGTTTTGCAAAAATAAAGTTAACAAAATAAATTTCCAACGTGTTTGACATGTGAATCGGATAATGTTTTGGATTTTTTTAACCCCATGTGTGCGCTGGGTGCCTAAAAAGAGAACGGAAAAAATTGAAAATGTTTAAATTGCGATAACTTTTGACAAAGCTATTCAATCATTAATAAATTTTCAGAACATATTGCTATTATTTAGTTGTCAATTCGTGTAGCTTTTGATGAGCGTGCTGGCAACCCTGAAGCTAGGGCAAGAACTGAAAGTGAAAACCTCCAAATTATCGTCTCTCTTGAAAAAATGCCGTTTCTTCAAAAACAAGTCACTCATATGTAAATTTCGTGCTTTTTTTACATAGAACAAAAAAAAATTTGACATGGTATAACGAGCACGCCTGGTAACCCTTGCCCAATTTACCTATATTTTTATCATCAAAAACTTCTGTTCACGGAAACTCACGATCCGATGAGCAGAATTATTTGAAATTTGCAGACTGTATTGGTCTTAACAAGGACCAGGTTTGATAGAAGTAATTTTGAAATGCGGTCGATTCTGTGCCAGTGGTGCCATCTTGAAAAATCACTAAAAAAGATAACTGCTTTGAGCCCTATAAATTCTGATTGAATCGTTCGATTTTGACGAAATTGACACGGTAGCTGGATCTTATTTTAAACCACGTTTGATACAAATTTGGTTGAAAAATTCGGTTGGAGCTGCCAGCTATGATAATTTTGGTGTCTTGAATTTGAAAAAATAAAAATTTGGAAGTGAAAACATTCAAATCATCGAATATCCTAAAAAATGTCCGTTTCTTACAATAAAACCAATCTGTATACAAATCTTATGCTTTATCTACACGTTCAAAGTAAAACTTTGGAAATTTCATGTCGGACAAGAACGGTAGCCCTTTCCCAGTTAACCTATATTTTTAGCATCAAAAATTTCTGTTCACGGGAATTCACGAACCAATAATCAGATACCATTGAAATTTACAGAATGCATTGGACTTAAGTAGAACCAGGTCTGATAAAAGCGATTTTGAATTGTAGGCAACTCTGTGCCAGTGGTGCCATCTTGAAAAATTACAAAGAAAAAAAAACTGCTTTTTGCCCTATGAAATGTGAATTAGTAACCAGATTTTCATGAAATTGACACAGTAGCTGCACCTTACTCTAAACTCTGTTTGACAGAAATTTGGTAGAAAAATTCGATTGGTGCTGGCAGCTATGGTAATTTTTGTGTCTTTGGCTTTGAAAATTCTCTCAGGAAATTAAAAATGTTTGCCCTATAACTTCCAGTGCAGTCATGAAATCAATACGAATTTCATACAATTAATGGAACCTATTATAAGTATTATTCAGGCCGAATTTGGTTGAAAAGCTTCGATAGGGTTGCCAGCTATTGTTGGTTTTGTGTTTGTTTGCAAAATCTTTATTAAGCGGTTTTATCGTAGAATTTTCAATTGGTAATGATATTGTAGTGACAATAAACAGCAAATATAAAGCTTTCGATTATTTGAAAAAACTCGCTGCAGGTAACCCTAAATTTCTTTATACTCCTATAAATTCGAATGTAATATAACAACGTGAAGCAGATGTGATATATTCTTGGCTTTGATACTGGCAAAAGGTTGCCAGCATGAGTCGGTTGTGCTACTTATGTATCAATAAATGCTTACAGTTAGTATTCATAACGGAAACATTTACAATGAAAATAAATAACCGATGTTTCAATTCCCAAAGTTCTGCCAATTTTTCTGATCGCAGCCCCAAACACCAACTGCAGTTACAGTGCTGCAGGCACTGAGCATTTTCTTCATTGATGTTAAATGAGATGCTGCTTTCAAAGTTTGGTGAAATAAGCAACTGATAACGAATATAATTAACAATTCAAAACTTTGAAACCCATGCCAGTGGTAATATCTGAAACCTTCTACCATATGAGCTATAATGCATTCTTGGGACCAAAGTAAAACGTGGCATTTGAAACAGTTTGGCCTTAATAAGCAGCTCATGTGGTGGAATATGCACTCAAAACCTGCACGATTCTTCTACAATTCTTCGAACATTAGTGTTTCTAGCGGTTCAGGTGCGCTAGAGTTTTTTTATTTTCCTCCCGGATTTACAATCCACTGAGTTGGCAACCTTACTTATAGCCCGTCCAGACTACGGATAGTTATGTATCCGGATACATAAGTATTGTCCTCACTGCAGCGACATCTGCAGATACATTTTACCCTTGCCATGAAAATCAATGAAAAGTGTGGACGATACTTATGTATGCGGATACTTAAGTATCCGTAGTCTGGACGGGCTATTATGCCAAGCATAAACATGAATTGAATTGTTTGACAACTCGACAAAACAGTTTTCAGTGTTAAGGCGCAATTACACTCTCCCTGAACTTTTCGTCGTGCGACTTGTAAAATTACTTCCCTCCATGGTTTTGCATGAGACAAAAACAGGGGTGCATATACGAGGTGACTGTTTTACACACTCAGCTTGCCGACAGTAGCCTGTGTGTGAATTCGGCATAAGGAAAATCAGGCAAACAATCCATACTTCATTACTGATTACTAAACACTGAATAGAAAGGTCGGACAGTCTTTTCTGGGTTTTACCTTGACTCTGGAATTGGCTTCAAAATTCTTGGATGCATTTCATGATTTACATGAGTGTTAATATGTCAAAAATTCAATATTTAAATTAGTTTTTTTATTTTTCTAGTATATAATAATATTATCAACAGCTCTAGCGCTTTATAATTGCTGTAAAGTCAGATTAGATATGATTTGAGGTTGCGAATTTATTTGGGTGTACGTGGGAAAATTATGTTTGAAAACGGTTTAGCGAGGCTCGAGCTTTATGGTTTCAATATCATACTATTGTATTACATCGATATTTTATATGTAGTTGAGAATCACTTCAAAAGTTTCGGTCTAAAGTTTTGGTGCACTGAAAGTTTTGGTGCTCAACAAGTGTTGGTGCTCTGAAACACACTTTCTGCTATGGACAAATTGCTAAACACTAAACGCTATGTAGTTGAACAAATAACTTTTGAGCAATTTTCACGAAAATATTGTCTGTGGCATTAAATGAAGTAATCGTTTAATTTTAGTTGTATCCGTGTTGCTACAACATCTGATATTTATTCGTTCAGGTTTTCACTATAAAAAAAACAAATAATCAATATCTTTATGCAAACCTTTTTGCTCGGTTATTATTTTAGAAACTATGGCCCCAGAAATATATTTCAATTTAATTGTTCGTAAGAGGAAATTAATAATTCGAAAGGTAAGCATGATAAATTTTAACGTGCGTTTGCGTGTTTCATTTTTCGTATATGTAGATTCAGGTATATCACTGAAACTATGTCATCCTTTACTATCAAAAGAAAAGTTATCTGAATACGTAAACTTGGCGAATGTATGAGACAGCTACTTCTACTAGTGCAGAACCTTAGAATTAACATCACTTTGGCGGAAAATTCAGGTTGTCAAAATTCATACAGTGCAACAATTTTTTTATCAGCTCACTTCAAGGATTCACGTGGGCGTAAAGCTGGTATGATTAATATTTAAACCCTTTAAAATAAACTATACCATGTTTTAGTGTTTGGACAAAGTCACTTTTCTATATACGCGCAATAAAACAGTCTAATAAGATATTTCATTCCTAAATTCCAATAAAATGGAGTAACCGATATTTTAGTTAGGAATTAGATCTTTGTCCGAACACCAGTCCAAAGTTGTCCGAACACTGATTTGTGGTGTCCGAAATATGGCACAATGTGTTTTTTCTTCATCTCTAATTTTATTGAAATAAAAACCTAAAACAGAACCAAAGCCACATCTGATTTCTGGAAAAGCTTATGTTTAAACCAAAGCTTAAGTTTCTAATTCATAAAACTAAATTGAAGATGATATGTGCACTGTACGGAGACTAGCTCAAAACTGTCCAAACACTGACTCAAGATGTTCGGAGACTAGCACAATTTGACTCAAGCTAATTTACTTGGAATATTAGCATACTAATTTATTTACTGAATACAAAATTGGTACAAGAAACCTAGAACCAATCCCAATGTATGAAAAAGGTTGCATATAAATCAAATATTAAGCTTCTTCTTAATAATAACAAACTATATTTGAAATATAACTAACTAACTACCTAACTCTCCGTTAACTAGTACATTTACCTTGTAAGTATATTTCTATATATATATATATATATATATATATATATATATATATATATATATATATATATATATATATATATATATATATATATATATATGTATATATATATATATATATATATGTATACATATATATTTATATATATATATATATATATATATATATATATATATATATATATATTTATATATATATTTATATGTATATATATATATATATATATATATATATATATATATATATATATACAGGGTGTTTGGTACTAAATGAACACTATTCTAAGGAGGCGTTCTTTGACATATTTTGAGTAAAAAATCGTTCTACAGGATGGTCCGGATTTCAAAACCTACGGAGTTACAGAGTGTTCAAAAAAACTTGTTCGAACCGGTACCCTGACTCACTTGAATCGTTATATCTTGAAAACTAATTATCACAACTCAAAGTTTTATACTGCGTTTATTAGACAATTAAATTACCTTTTATTTTATGCATTGCACTTGATTGCAGTTGTACCGAGTTTTGAGATATTTTCTTCGAAACACAAAGATTTTTAATTTTAACCCCGAAAATTCTGTGTTCC
>OZ022265.1:61634444-61646944 GCA_963978885.1 Nemotelus pantherinus
GTTGTAATTTTGCCGTTATTTTGCTACTTAAAGTTTTTTCGGACGGTTTTCCATCAGATTTCATTTTGCCGTATTTTCGAAACTAATCCGCTTTTTCGCAGACTTGTATGGAAAATCGCCCGAAACAACTCAACAGACCCAAACTCATGCTAGTAAAAAAAAAATTATTTTGGTAAACTGAACGTTTTTGCCAATTTTCCTCTATCAAAAATTTTTTTGCACTTAAAATATCAGTATTGTACTCCCCGACCACTTCCAATCATCCAAAGCATCGTTAAAGCAGTTTTTGCCATACTATGGCGAAAAAACCCCTTACTCCCCTACAAAACCGAAATTTTTCTATCGCAGCAATGGGTGTTGGCCCGTTATGTCCCAAACCACCTTAACCTCAAATTGGCCGATTTTGCCCGATTTCAGCTCCTTTTGCCCTAAACGAATCTCAACCTTTTCCTACTTAGCACTTTTAGTGGTACTTTCAGTTTTTCCGGACGGTGTTTCGGCAGATTTCATATTGCCGTATTTTCGAAACTAGGCTGGTTTTTCCCAGACTTGTACGGAAATTTCGCTCGAAAAGGTCCTCAAATTCATGCTAGGCAAAAAAAAAAATATTTTGGAAATATGAACGTTTTTGCCCAATTTCCCCTATCAAAAATTTTTATGCCCTTCAAATATCACTATTGTACTCCCCGACCACTTCCAATCATCGAAAGCGTCCTAAAGGCAGTTTTTGCCAAACTATGGCGAAAAAACCCCTTACTCCCCTACAAAACCGAAATTTTTGTATCGTAGCAATAGGTCTGGGCCCGTTATGTCCCAAACCACCTTAACCCCAAATTGGCGGATTTTGTCCGATTTCAACTACTTTTGCCCTAAAAACTTTTTGAAAAACGAAAAGATTCGATACGAACCTGTTCCATACACCTGTTCAAGTGTATACTCTTCATCTCTAAAATCTACCTATGAAATGCACTGCCTAATAGCCAACATTTGGCTACTAAAATACTCGTGAACCAGAGCAAAATATACGCACGTTAACGCATACTGTGTGTTCACAAAATGTCGCCATCAATAACCGCACACGATCAGTATCCATCATTCGAAAAGTTCTTCATTCACATTCATTCTTCATTCAACGGAGTCGACTCTTTTATTCCTCATTCGCACAGTGTTCATTCAACGGAGTCGACTCTTTTATTCGTCATTCGCACAGTGTTCATTCAACGGAGTCGACTCTTTTATTCCTCATTCGCACAGTGTTCATTCAACGGAGTCGACTCTTTTATTCCTCATTCGCACAGTGTTGGCTCCGTGATTCCATTCATTCTTCATTCAACGGAGCTGACTGTTTTCACTGTGCAATTCATAGGCGTATACATATGTTCTTGTTCCGACGTTAGAATAGCCTAGATTTCGCTTCAACTACACACGGTAGTCTAATGAAGTATTGCCGTGTGTATATGCATAAGCTCTATTTGGTCGGGTGGTTGTTTGAGTGGCTCCGTAATATCGCTATTGCCACTAAAGTGAAGGTATGAAGTGTGCGGAGCTATTCTAAATGATGGCTCACATAGCTCTTTCAAAAGAGTTGACGAGCTGACTCGCACAGAGTTGAAGAGTTGACTCATACAGCTCCTTCAAAAGAGTCGCTCTTTTTGATTGACTCGCTCATGAGCGACCCATCACTATTTAGGAGCTAAATATATTTCAACATATACTTGAAGAAGAGAATAGCTAAGTTTCAAAATATCTTTGAAGAGATTGGAATATATTAAGCTTAGAAGGAAGAAATTGACCTCTAGCTTCAAATTGTTGTTACCTAGAAAACCTAGAAAAAGCATAAATAACTTGGCAAGATGAAAGAGTGATGTAACTTACTCTTTTCGAGCTATTTGGTTTGCAGGGATATCTTCGTAGCCCTAACTGCGTGTCCAAGGCAAGCTGAAACAGCAAAACCGTTGAAGCTAGTGCGTTTTGCGGTTTTCCGGTTTCGCGGTCCTCTGGGGAATGTGAGATCCAGACAGTTCTTCTCTGCGAATAATTTAATTTTTTCCCAAACTACATACAAGTCTTCTTGCTCACTTAGTATTGTTTTAACTGTTCCATTCACAATATCTATCCCATCCCTAAGAGTTGCATTTTTAGTTTGGAAATATGTGCTTAACATGTTCGTTCTAAAAAGAACATAGTGAAAGATGAAAAGATTTACTACAAACTCAGGATTACTGATTGAATGAAAGATCCTCAATGACCAAGCTGAGTCGTTGTATTTTCCCTCATTCATTTCTTTTTCTAAAGCTTCTAGCCCCATAGCTATCGATCACATATTTGCAATTGTGAAATCTCATTGGCTAACAAGTCGAGCTTAAAATTCTCATTCACGCCTTGAATTTAGACTAACTGCCTTTTCAAGCAGCTTCAACAATGCGTGTTGTGATGGCTTCGAAAAGTGCAGGTAAAGGGATCGATGGCATAGAAAAAGGATGTACACGTTTCGATTGTGAAAAATGTGTCCATCACAACAAGGATAGTTTTATGAGCTAGACAGTGTACAAATGTTGCTGCAGGGTGTTTCATCTTAATTTAGATTTGTACACCACTTTTTTGTCCTGACATGACACCAGCACCATCATAAGACTGTCCGACAACAGGGAATTCGCTAAGTCCGTAGCTGTCTAACAGGCTAAAAATTGTATCTGCTAAATATGAGGCATTTCTAGCCCCTGAACAGTTTACAAAGCTTAAGAACCTTTCTTCGACTGCTAGCTCTTTAGTAAATCTGACAACCACGGAGAGTTGTTCCTTTTTGTGGAACCTTGCTTCGTTACCATAATGGACATCAGTCCGCATTCTTTTATTTCAGCTGTATTGCCCTCGCGAACAATTTTAGCAATTATTTTTATTAATTTATTTTGTGTTTTGCCACTACAGTTGTTCGCAATCTTATTTTTAAAATTATTTTCAAAAGTTAAATCATGCTTCGCGTATAATGCACAAAATTCCAAAAATAATGCACGGTTATCACTGGCACCACTTTCATCATGTCCTCTGAAAGCACGTCTTTGGCGACTGAGACACGTCGTAAGGTCGATAGCCTTTTCCAAATAATTTCGGTTCATCTTGACAATATTCCAAGACTGTTCAAGAACCATATCACTTACTGTCTTCCAAGTACTATTAGAGTTTTCACATTGTGCATGAATTTTTCCATCCGGATAATTTATCCGGATCGCGAAGTTTGGTCGAGTTGAAATGTTGGTGTATTTTTGGCGACAATGGAAATTCTATGGAAAATTTCGCATTGTGATAGCTTCACACCGAGTCATCAGACCATCGCAAAATTTACAAGACTCATCAATGGGCATAAAAAATAAGTTTCTGCAGTGTTTAAATAATGTATGGGCAACCTTGTAGCTACCATAAGTACGACAAAATGCAAAAGATTAAGATTAAAGTAGAACAAAATGCAAAAGATTGATGAATTTGAAACTATATTTATACAGTAAAATCTAAACTTGTAAAATACCCAATCGGTATACACTGGTCTTGAGTAGATACAGGTCTGAAAAAAGTTTAATGAATATGATAAGAACCATGTGGTGGCTGTGTCACTATGAAAAAACACTCGGTGAAATTTAACTTTAACTTTTGATGCAGTTATCAAATTATAATGAAATTCACACACATTTAACCTGAGTGTAAACCAAGTAGGTCATAGATAGTGTGGGAACACAACACAACCCACAATCACATATCCACACAGCACTATACAATACACCAAAATTCATTTATATAGTAGGCTAAGGAAAATGTAAATGAAAATATTGAAAAATAAGAATCAATAATATATTTTGTAAAAAGCTGTCAAGACGTGTTTCTCTTGATAACATTAAAATTAAATTGTCAGTGGAAGTATTTACTTCCAAATCAGAATTTACTTCTAAAATAGCATAAAAGTGGCAGGGATAACATTTTTATTCTCCAAATGACTTCGAAAATTGTATTCTACGTTAATACCATCTTAATACTCAGACTATGTTTTGCGAAAAACATAATTGCATAAAACGCCTGTTTATAAAAGTGTTCTTATCTAAATACCTGTATATTGCCTAGTGGGAATGAACAGATAATCTTAATAAAAAAAGGATGATTGGCGAGGCGCTTTTCGTCTTTTTCTTAACGTATAACTTGTCGAAATTAAATATTGCCGTCCATATTCCAAAATAAGTCCTATAACATCGTAATTAACAACGCAAATAACATACTCTCTATGTTATAAGTAGTGTAAGCTGGTATGGGCTTACACTACTGCACTACACAACTCTTGTTGTAACCACAAAAACCTAAGAGGCGAAAACTTAAGTGTCTACTATTGGAAATATTTATTTTTCTGGGAGGGGCCAACCTAGGGTCTGGGGAGGTCCCGGTCTGCGGCGCGCCTATGGTGCTGTTTCCTTGCAAAATAATTTTGTTAATAAACATTGAATGAAATAATTTTGCTGTTCTTTTAACTGAACGTTATTTCTAGCCAGCGGATTGCTATTGTCTAATTTCAAAAATTTGTATTTTTCGAATTTTTCAACATGTGAAGGTGTCCGTACTCCAAAATTGAAGTTCAGTGACCAATTTAAAACAAATCATTACTTAAGATGTTTGAAACTGCCATAAACAACTGTTGCCAATTCTCATTTGTTTGAGCAAAACATTATTAAAAGTTAAACTAGAGGCACTGTAGCAAATTTGCGTACTACGGCCATAAATCGGTCGATTATTGGCCAACTCCACAATAATGTTTTGTCGAGTCAAATGATGCGCCTGCTAGTGATTAATCATCTACCGAAAATTAAATTTCGAAATTAACAGAATTTGCTAAGGTATGGCTGAAAACCCTTTAAACGCAGCGGCATTGCCTTTCATGGACATCTGAAGAAGAATGAACAAAACCAATGTCAAAAATGGCAACCAAAATTTTTTAATCACTTTCAAAAACAAGAAAAAATTCCAAAATTTTTTGTTCAAAACAAGCGCAAAGTGGTAACATTTTATTTTTAAATTTTTACTCTCTATTGCTATATGGATCATACTTCTCTGACATAGGCAAGGATGCAAGTCACATATGAAAATGAGTTGGATCGAATAATAAAAAACTTTAGCGCACCTGAACCGCTAGAAACACTAATGTTCGAAGAACAGTAGAAGAATCGTGCAGGTTTTGAGTGCATATTCCACCACATGAGCTGCTTATTACGGCCAAACTGTTTCAATGCCACGTTTTACTTTGGTCTCAAGAATGCATTATAACTCATATGGTAGAAGGTTTCAGATATTACCACTGGCATGGGTTTCAAAGTTTATGAAAGAAAAACACTTGTTCATTATATTCGTTATCAGTTGCTTATTTCACCAAACTTTGAAAGCAGCATCTCATAAAACATCAATGAAGAAAATGCTCAGTGCCTGCAGCACTGTAACTGAAGTTGGTGTTTGGGACTGCGATCCGAAAAATTTGCAGAACTTAGGGAATTGAAACCTCGGTTATCTATTTCCATTGTAAATGTTTCCGTTATGAATACTAACTGTAAGTATTTATTGATACAAAAGTAGCACAACCGACTCGTGCTGGCAACCTTTCGCCAGTATCAAAGCCAAGAATATATCCCATCTGCTTCACGTTGTTATATTACATTCGAAGTTATAGGAGTATAAAGAAATTAAGGGTTACCTGCAGCGAGTTTTTTCAAATAATCGAAAGCTTAATATTTGCTGTTTATTGTCACTACAATATCATTACCAATTGAAAATTCTACGATAAAACTGCTTAATAAAGATATTGCAAACATACACAAAACCAACAATAGCTGGCAACCCTATCCAGGCTTTTCAACTAAATTTGGCCTGAATAATGCTTATAATAGGTTCGATTAATTGTATGAAATTCGTATTGATTTCATGACTGCACTGGAAGTTATAGGGCAAAAAGTTTTATTTTCCTGAGAGAATTTTCAAAACCAAAGACGCAAAAATTCCCATAGCTGGCAGCACCAATCGAATTTTTTAACCAAATTTCTATCAAACAGAGTTTAGGGTAAGGTGCAGCTACTGTGTCAATTTCATGAAAATCTGGTTACTAATACACATTTCTTAGGGCAAAAAGCAGTTTTTTTTTCTTTGCAATTTTTCAAGATGGCACCACTGGCACAGAGTTGCCCACAATTCAAAATCGCTTCTATCAGACCTGGTTCTACTTAAGTCCAATGCATAATGTAAATTTCAATGGTATCTGATTATTGGTTCGTGAATTCCCGTGAGCAGAAGTTTTTGATGCTAAAAATATAGGTTAACTGGGAAAGATATACCGTTCTTGTCCGACATGAAATTTCCAAAGTTTTACTTTGAACGTGTAGATAAAGCATAAGATTTGTATACAGATTGGTTTTATTGTAAGAAACGGACATTTTTAGGATATTCGATGATTTGAATGTTGTCACTTCCAAATTTTTATTTTTTCAAATTTAAGACACCCAAATTATCATAGCTGGCAGCTCCAACCGAATTTTTCAACCAAATTTCTATCAAACGTGGCTTAAAGTAAGGTTACGCTACTGTGTGAATTTTGTCAAAATCGAACGATTCAATCAGAATTTATAGGGCTAAAAGCAGCTTTCTTCATTAGAGTTTTTTCAAGATGGCACCACTGGCACAGAATCGCTTGCATTTCAAAATAACTTCTATCAGACCTGTTCCTATTTAAGACCAATACAGTCTGCAAATTTCAATTAATTCTGCTCATTGGATCGTGAGTTTCCGTGAACAGAAGTTTTTGATGCTAAAAATATAGGTAAATTGGGCAAGGGTTACCAGGCGTGCCCGTTATACCATATCAAATTTTTTTTTTGTTCGATGTAAAAAAGCACGAAATTTACATATGAGTGGCTTGTTTTTGAAGAAGCGGCATTTTTTCAAGAGAGACGATAACTTGGAGGTATTCACTTTCAGTGCCTGCCCTAGCTTTAGAGTTGCTAGCACGCAAATCGAAAGCTACACGAATTCACAACTAAATAATACCAATATGTTCTGAAAATTTGGTAATCATTGAGTAACTTTGTCAAAAGTTATCACAATTTAAAAATTTTCAATTTTTCCCGTTTGCTTTTTAGGTACCCAGCGCACACATGGGGTTAAAAAATTCCAAAACATTATCCGATTCACCTGTAAAACACGTTTGAAACTTATTTTGTTAACTTTATTTTTGCAAAACTTATTTGTGTACGGAATAATAGGTATATTAAAAATATCACTAAAATGGCCGCCGGCGCCATAGGGTTAAAGATTTTTAACTTTTTGTGAGACTTGGCACTATTCTGCATACACACCAATGTGTCCTAAAAATTTCAGTTCAATCGGATGGCGCGTTCCTGAGATTTTTTCACTGAAATTTTTTGATGATATATGTATGTATATATATATAGAAATATTAATTTTTGGCCAAAGTGATTTTAATACTAATGTTCTTCTTCGAACATTAGTAAAAATGCAACGCGACGCCTTCCACAGATAGTCGAGTAGACAGTAAACACTAATGCAACATCAACATTTTCAATCAGGCGAAGCATGAGAAAAGCAAACTGGTAATATTAAGTCAATTGAAGAATGCGGACACTAGGTCAGCATAAAATTCACGTTCAATGAAACTGATGTGTGGCTCATCACCCAGTCCGTGCTTGAATCGTAAACAAAAACGCTGCCCTTTAGAACATCAATAAAATTATCTTTGAAGTTTAATTGTGTGTTGTTATATTTTTTTTGAAGAGTCTGAAAAGACATGATAAGGCTGGTGCAGTCGGGTAACCTACTAAATCGAAAAAGCCCTAGCGCATCAGAACCGCTGGAAACACTTATCTTCGAAGAACAGTAGAGAATTTGTGCAGATTTTTTGTGTGTATTTTACCACTATTTACTTTTCCTACTTAAAACTAAAAACGGCAGATTTCATGTTGCTGTATTTTCGAAACTAGGCTGGTTTTTCCCAGACTTGTACGGAAATTTCGCTCGAAAAGGTCCTCAAATTCATGCTGGTCAAAAAAAAAAAATATTTTGGAAAAATGAACGTTTTTGCCCAATTTCCCCTATCAAAAATTTTTTTTGCCCTTGAAATATCACTATTGTACTCCCCGACCACTTCCAATCATCGAAAGCGTCCTAAAGGCAGTTTTTGCCAAACTATGGCGAAAAAACCCCTTACTCCCCTACAAAACCGAAATTTTTGTATCGTAGCAATAGGTTTTGGCCCGTTATGTCCCAAACCACCTTAACCCCAAATTGGCCGATTTTGTCCGATTTCAACTACTTTTGCCCTAAAAACTTTTTGAAGAACGAAAAGTTTCGATACGAACCTGTTCCATATACCTGTTCTAGTGTATACGCTTCATCTCTAAAATCTACCTATGAAATGCACTGCCTAATAGCCAACATTTGGCTACTAAAATACTCGTGAACCAGAGCAAAATATACGCACGTAAACGCATACTGTGTGTTCACAAAATGTCGCCATCAATAACCGCACACGATCAGTATCCATCATTCGAAAAGTTCTTCATTCACATTCATTCTTCATTCAACGGAGTCGACTCTTTTATTCCTCATTCGCACAGTGTTCATTCAACGGAGTCGACTCTTTTATTCCTCATTCGCACAGTGTTCATTCAACGGAGTCGAATCTTTTATTCGTCATTCGCACAGTGTTCATTCAACGGAGTCGACTCTTTTATTCCTCATTCGCACAGTGTTCATGCAACGGAGTCGACTCTTTTATTCCTCATTCGCACAGTGTTGGCTCCGTGATTCCATTCATTCTTCATTCAACGGAGCTGACTGTTTTCACTGTGCAATTCATAGGCGTATACATATGTTCGTGTTCCGACGTTAGAATAGCCTAGATTTCGCTTCAACTACACACGGTAGTCTAATGAAGTATTACCGTGTGTATATGCATAAGCTCTATTTGGTCGGGTGGTTGTTTGAGTGGCTCCGCAATATCGCTATTGCCACTAAAGTGAAGGTATGAAGTGTGCGGAGCTATTCTAAATGATGGCTCACATAGCTCTTTCAAAAGAGTTGACGAGCTGACTCGCACAGAGTTGAAGAGTTGACTCACACAGCTCCTTCAAAAGAGTCGCTCTTTTTGATTGACTCGCTCATGAGCGACCCATCACTATTTAGGAGCTAAATATATTTCAACATATACTTGAAGAAGAGAATAGCTAAGTTTCAAAATATCTTTGAAGAGATTGGAATATATTAAGCTTAGAAGGAAGAAATTGACCTCTTGCTTCAAATTGTTGTTACCTAGAAAACCTAGAAAAAGCATAAATAACTTGGCAAGATGAAAGAGTGATGTAACTTACTCTTTTCGACCTATTTGGTTTGCAGGGATATCTTCGTAGCCCTAACTGCGTGTCCAAGGCAAGCTGAAACAGCAAAACCGTTGAAGCTAGTGCGTTTTGCGGTTTTCCGGTTTCGCGGTCCTCTGGGGAATGTGAGATCCAGACAGTTCTTCTCTGCGAATAATTTAATTTTTTCCCAAACTACATACAAGTCTTCTTGCTCACTTAGTATTGTTTTAACTGTTCCATTCACAAGATCTATCCCATCCCTAAGAGTTGCATTTTTAGTTTGGAAAAATGTGCTTAACATGTTCGTTCTAAAAAGAACATAGTGAAAGATGAAAAGATTTACTACAAACTCAGGATTACTGTTTACGATCCAAGAACGGACAACACCCAGTCCGTGCTTGGATCGTAAACAAAAACGCTGTCCTTTAGGACATCAATAAAATTATCTTTGAAGTTTAATTGTGTGTTGTTATTTTTTTTGAAGAGTCTGAAAAGACATGATAAGGCTGGTGCAGTCGGGTAACCTACTAAATCGGAAAAAACCCTAGCGCATCAGAACCGCTCGAAACACTAATCTTCGAAGAACAGTAGAGAATTTGTGCAGATTTTTTGTGTGTATTTTACCACTATTTACTTTTCCTACTTAAAACTAAAAAACCCTAAGTAATAAAAGAATCTAAGCTGATTTTAATTTAGGTGACTTCATCGAAATTTACAGCGATAGAAAAGTGTTTCGGGTTATCACCCGAGAAATGTGCAGATCTTAGAAAATTTAAATATGTTTTACTTATTTTCATGTCAAATGTTGGCGACGAAAATACCTAATGTAAGCATATATTGGAACGAAAATAACAAAAAGGCCGAGTGCTGGCAACCCTTTGCCAGCACCGTGGCAAAAAATATTTCGCATCTGTCTTACGTTGAAGTCAACCTCCTGTGCAAATTTCGTATTGATCCAATGACTGCATTGGAAGTTATAGGGATGCAAAGAAATTTAAGGCTACCATCCGCAAAAGTTTTAAAATTTTCTAGTTCTTAATATTTGGTGTTTTTTACTAATGTTCGAAGAACAATAGTATTAAACTCGTTTCGCCGAAAATTCATATTTTTTTATATAGATATATATATATATATATATATATATATATATATATATATATATATATATATATATATATATATATATATATATATATATATATATATATATATATATATATATATATATATATATATATATATTAGCAAAATGATTAAGGGAGGTTATCTCTGGAGTGGCCGATCCGATTGAGCTGAAATTTTCGGAGAACGTAGATGTATATAGTAGGTAGGTTCATGACTTTCTCAAATTAAGATATCCTAAACCTTTTGGCGGTGGCGAGCGTTTTAGTGAATTTCGAGGAACTCCTATATTTCCAAGCAGTGTAAATTTTTGTTAAAGAAAAGTATTAGGTATGAAAACAAATTATGTTCTTAGCTTGTCTTTGATAAAGAATTGGAAATTTTGAGCCGTGTGTGGGTGCAGGGTGCCTAAAAGTAGGCAAGGATTTTTTTTCAAATTTTGATTTGTCATTACTTGTAAGAAAAACAATGGATCATCCTGAAAATTACAGAGCGTATTGATTTTGACTAAAATTTGCCACATATATATTTTCAGTAAAAAGCGGGTAACCCTGTAGCTGTGGGAGGCTGCTGAAAAAAATCCTTCGAATCATTGACCTTCCTGAAAAATGTCTAATATTTGACAAAAATTTCAAATTTTTGATAAGTTTTATCCTTTGTCCTTCATCTCAAGATAAAATTTTCGAAATTCCGATTTGCATAAGAACGGCAACCCATCACCAAATTACCTCTATTTTCAGCACTCGAAAGTTCTGTTCATGAGAACTAACGACCTGATAATCCGATCATAACGAAATTTACAGGATATGTTGGTATTAGCTAGGACCAGGTCTGATATAAGTGATTTTGAAATGCGGGCAACCCTGTGGCAGTGGTACCATCTTGAAAAATAACTGAGGAAAAAACATCTTTTTGGCCTATAACTTCCGATTCAGCAATCAAATTTTAACAAAATTTACACAATACTTGGATGTTACTTTATGTAACATTTGGTGAAAATTTGGTTGAAAAATTAGTATGGTGCTGGCAGCTGTGGTGATTTTTGTCTCATAAATCGTGCAAATTTGCTCAGCAAAGTAGAGCTCTTTTCCCTATAACTTCCGGTCCAGTGTAGAAATCAAAACGAAGTTCATGCAGTAAATGGATCTTAATGTGAAGTAAATGTCGTAGGAATTTCGTACAAAAATCATGAAAGGGCTGCCAGCTATGACCATTTTTGTAATTTGGTGGAATTCGTTTACTAAGCGATTATGTCATTAGATATCCAATTGAGAATGCTCCTGCAATGAAAATTAACAACAAATATTAACGTTTTAAAAATTTCAAAAGTTTTGAAGGTGGTAACTCTAAAATTCTTTTCACCCGTATACCTTCCAGCGCAGTGATGCAATCGAAACGAAATTTACTGGTTGGGTTTAAATTAACGTGATGCAGATTTGGTATGTATTTTGCTTTGCTGCTGACACAGGCTAACCAGCAATGTGCCATTTCCGTTAATGTTGCACCAACAAATGCTTTAAAAATACGTTCTCATATGCATTTACAATAAATATAAGGAATCAATTTTTAAATTTTCCGAGTTTTGAACATTTTTCGGATGGCAGCCTCAAACAACGTTTAACCGATGAAACTTTCGATGAAATCCTGCGATGAGAACGAAATTCAAAGGATAAGTCAATTTAAGTATGAGCTTGTTATGGTAAACTTATTGCTGCTTCGTTCGGAAAGTGTTATCAGCACTGCACATTTTCATCATTTGTGTTATAGTTGAGTTTTGTTGCTTTGGATAAGGAATGGTTGATATGATTCTACAAAACAGTGTATTACGTCTTTCCACACTTTTTTGTCACTGAAAGACAATTTCTTCGAAAATTAGTTTTCTAGCGGTTCAGGTGCGCTAGAGTTTTTCACTATCAAATCATTACGATGTGAAAATTCTATGATTAAATAGCCCTCTAAAGGAATGCCGGAAAAATATAAAAATAACCA
>OZ022265.1:61654444-61679444 GCA_963978885.1 Nemotelus pantherinus
GTTGATGAATGACATTCTTTGCAATTTTATCAACAAAACATGCGTCGTGTACTTGGGTGATGTACTTATATTTAGTACTTCATTGCAGGAGCACATGAAGTCCTTAACGGAAATTCTCAAGGTACTTAAATCACATATTTAGATTGAGAGCTCAAATTGATAAATGTTCCTTTATGAAAAAAGAAACGGAATTTCTGAGGCTCGTCGTAACAAAAGATGGATTGTTACCCAACCCTGCTAAAATTAGCGTTATTCAAAATTTAAAGTTGGCAAAAACAGAAAAAAACATAAAGAGCCTTTTAGGACTCACAGGGTTCCATAGGAAATTTATTAGGGATAACTCGAAAGTAGCCCAAACTATCATAAAAAACCTCCAAAAAGACGTCAAAATATATATAAAAGCAAATATAAAAACTCAAATTCCTTATTAAATCACCACCAATCTTACAATTACCACATTTTCACAAACAATTCGATTTGACAACAGATGCGTCTAATTATGCAGTTGGCGCAGTCCTCTGACAGGAAGGACATCCTATCTGTTTTGCATCCAGAACGCTTAGAAAACATGAATGAAACTACTCAGCTACAGGTATAGAGTTTTTGGCCATAATTTGGGCATACTTTCGATCCTACCTGTATGATAGTAAATTGAAAATGTATACCGATCACCAGCCTATTAAATTTTTAAATACGAAACACAGAGGTAAATATTTTTCACCACGTCATCAACGTTGGTTCCTGAAGCCTGGAGAATATTGATTTGAAATTGAGTATCTTAAAGGCAAACACAATCACATTGCCGATTTTTTAAATGGGATTAACCAAACAGAAGAAATTCCTGAAAAAACAAGTAATCAGTTAGCAGAATTAATTCATATTCGGAAATTCCTAGTCTTTTTAGCATAGAAAATAACAATGATGATGTGACAATGACAACTATTCATTCAACAAACAAAAAATTACTAGATCACATACCGATAAAAGAAGAAATAATGACTAAATATAAAACTCAAATGGTTCTAACGTGCAACAAAATCAAAGAGAAAAAAACTATTCATAGCAAAAGAGTCATTTATATTGCCAAGTATGATTTTAACAATATAGCTAACATATATTTATAAAATACAGGTATATCAGAAAAGAAAGAGTAGGTATTTATTCAGAAATATCAGATCGCCGGTATTACATCGTTAAAGAAAAATTTAGAGAAATGGTTTCAAATGACAATCAACTTAAGTTCGTAAAATGTTTTTGGAGAGCAGAAGATATTAAATCTCAAGTAGAGGCTGTAAAACAAATTTCGCTTTATCATGTAAAAGAAAGCTTACACTCAGGTATCCAAGAGACTTTTTATGCTAAAAAAAACCCTAGCGCATCAGAACCGCGAGAAACACTAATGTTCGAAGAGCAGTAGTAGATTTGTGCATATTTTGAGTGTGTATTCTACCACTACTTACTTTTCCTACTTGAAACTAATACACCCTAAGTAATAATAGAATCTAAGTTTATTTTAATTTCGGAAAATTCATCGAAAGTTACTGCGGTAGAAAGGTGTTTGGGGCTGCCATCCGAAAAATGTCCAGAGTTAAGAAAATTCAAACAACGTTAATTTATTTTCATTGCAAATGTTTGCGATGAAAATACTCAATGCAAGCACTTATTGGAACGAAAATAACAAATAAGCCTAGTGTTTGTAGCCCTTTGCTAGCACTGAAGCCAAATATATATCACATCTGCCTTACGTTGAAGTCAACCTGTTCTGCAAATTTCGTATTGAACCTATGACTGCATTGGAAGTTATAGGGATGCAAAGAAATTTAGGGTTACCATTTGCAAAAGTTTTCAAACTTTCTAGATCTTAAAATTTGGTGTTTATTTTCACTATAAGATCACTACGATTTGAAAATTCTATGCTTAAATCGCTTACTAATTGTATGCCAAAAACTATTTAAACAACCATAGCTGGCAGCCTTGTCATTGTGTTGAACTTAAATTTCTACCGAATATTGCCTACAATAAGTTTAATTTGCCACTTGAATTTCGTTAAGATTCGACTACTGTACTAGAAGCTATAGGGCAAAGAGCTCTATTTTCCTCAGGAATTTTCCAAATTTAAGACACTAAAATTATCATAGCTGGCAGCCCCAGCCGAATTTTTCAGCCAAATTTCTACCAATCGTGGCTTAGTAAGGTTCACCTACTGTGTAAATTTGGTTAAAATCGAATGACTGAATGGGAATTTATAAGGCTAAAAACCGTTATATTTCCTAGTGATTTTTCAAGATGGCACCACTGGCACAAAATTGCCCGCATTCCAAAATTGCTTCTATCAGAGCTGGTCCTACTTAAGGCCAATATGTTCGGTAAATTTCAATTAATGCTGATTATCGGATCGTGAGTTTCCTTGAACAGTAGTTTTTGATGTTAAAAATATTGGTAAATTGGGATAGGGCTACCAGGCGTGCCCGTTGTGAAATTTAAATTTTTTTACTTCGGCTATAGACACAAAGCATAAAACTTGTTTATGAGTGGTTTTTTTTCCAAAAAACGATAATTTTTCAAGAGATTCGATGATTTAAAGGTTTTCACTTTCAGCGCCTGCCTTAGCTACAGTTTTGCCAACAAGTGCATTAGAAGCTACGCAAATTAACAACTAAATATTACCAATAAGTTCTGAAAATTTCATAATAATTTAAAAGTTCAATCAAAAGTTATCGTAATTTAAAAATTTCAAATTTTCTCGCTCTCTTTTTAGGCACCATTATCTTGGTATAGGCTCGATTTTCATCTCCCTGCTTATTAGCTCTGAAATTATAAAATGACCATCATAACCTTCTAAATTATGCGCTATGCAAAATATATTTGAAATAGGGGTTTGAGCTTTGAAAAAGTAATCTAAAAACTTTGCTACTACGTTTAAATTTTTTATATTGGTAAATATGCACCCTCACTTTAAAAACACTACTTTTATCCATTTTATCGAAATATTTACAGCAGTTACAGCAGACCTCCTGGGCAACAATT
This sequence comes from Nemotelus pantherinus, assembly GCA_963978885.1. NCBI lineage: Eukaryota > Metazoa > Arthropoda > Insecta > Diptera > Stratiomyidae > Nemotelus > Nemotelus pantherinus. The sequence goes on from OZ022265.1 coordinate 61,657,472, forward strand.
AAATTGACAACATGAAGGTTTCTGAGTTATCACCGTATGAAGTATCCTGGGTACTCTCACAGTCAAAGAATATTGTCATGAACTTTGTATTATTTTGAACTTAATACAACAAAGATGATCTGACGGCATAATTTTCCAGCAGATCTAACAAACAAATTTATTACAGATATGTTTACCACTTTGTTTTCTGTCGAGGACTCTGAATTTCCCGCAATGTTGGCATATCATAAGCTTTCACAAACGTGTTTTTTTCATATTTGTTTTTTAAATGGTTCTCAAAACAAATATCGCCTCTGAATACACGATTACAGCTTGCACATTCCCTAGTCTTTTCCACAAATCAACGTGATGGGTAAGAAAGACAATACGGACATTTCTTTTCGCATATATGCTATTTCACATGCAATACTCTATCGCAAAAAGAGCGTACATATGGTTTGTTTAACAAAGCGGTAAGAAATTTTATTACATAGAACTGATAAAAGTAAAACTTAGAAATAATAAAAGTAAAACTTTTTTACAAAGCTATTTGTGTATGAAAATCTAAAAAAAAGAGTTTGAATTCTTCAGATCGTTAAAAACAACAATTTGGTATCCCTTTAAAAACTTTTGAAATTTGTATAGATCCGGTAAAATACAACCATTTTCACCAATCGCATCCTTTGCTTCTCTTCATAACTTTAAAGATATCCTATCTAGCTTTCTAATGATCCAAGTTTGACCGTTGAATCTCCCTGAATGCATCTCGATTGCATAGCATAAACTTCTTGGAAGACAATTAAGATCATCGTCTTTTCCAACATCTACCACACTATACTTTCTTCCTAGAGTCTCTCTTTCTGTTAATTTTCTAGGATTCACCTTTCTTTCCATGAAAGGGAATTTTATAATATCTGCTTTTATTTGCATAGTCCCATTCGAGAGAAAAGTAGTGTTGGAATGGTTTACATTGGAGATCAGACCCATAATATGTGCACCACTCAGTTCAGTAATAGGTCTTAAACTAGATCAAATGGGTTTGATATCAGATGACCTCGGAAATTCAATAGATAAACTAATTTTACTCCTCTAAACCGAATTGGAAACGATTTTTTTTATTACCCTGTCAAACATATTTTCCAGCTCTTTGACAGGATCCTCAATGTTTTCTTTAAACTCTTTGAAATGGAAGACCAATTTAACACCCTTCAATATTGCTTAGCATTTGTCTCTGGCCTGTTGCTAGCACATTTTTTTGCAAATAACGCTCTCTTTCTCTTTTTGTTTAAAGAATGTACTAGTAGGTTCCCCCTCACTGTTGAGAAAAGAAATTGCTTCTCTCAATATCTCATAAATATCTCAGTGATGCAGTGGAACACGTTCAGCGTAGATTTGCTCGCTCACTCTTATTTAAATTCAACATCTCTTACTGTGGTTATAGTGATCGTCTTTCCTTATTCCAAATTCCTTCATTAGAGTCCCGACGAGTGTTCCTTGACGAGTGCTTACTTTTCAAGCTACTCCATTGCCCTATGCTCTCTGATCTTGGTTATATGCTGTGTCTACGTACCGTCAATCGATCAGATAGATCTCAATTAATGTTCTCTTTTTCCTTTGCTCGTTCTGAAGTTTATTTTAATTCACGGCTAGTGCGTATGCCCAGGAAGCATAACGATCTTCAGTTTGGTACTTTTCCGCTAACATTCTGTCAATTTAAGTCGCAAATTAAAGATAAAATTCGTAATGCTTCTTATAATATTTGACTTTTTTTAAATTTTTTTTTACCATATTTGCGCTTTCTTCAATGTCAAATTGTAGCTTTAATTTGTTGAAGTTCTAATATGTATATTTCTAATATTTTCATTAATTTTTAATTTTTAACTTTTTGCTATTCTCTTCTTTTGGGTTTGTTTCATATTTCTATTTTTGTAATTGGGCAGAAGCCTGTTAGAATGGATTTAAATAAATAAAGAAATAAATAAATAAATAAATACCTCATCTAAAAAGGAAATATCGTACAAAGCGGAAAATCGAGCTAACAACTCGAAGAACCGGCATTTTCCGTCACTTCAAAATATGAATTTTTTTGTCTTATACCCTTAAGCAAAATACTTAAGCTCGATACAAATAAATTGTATCCTAGAGTTAAAGAACTAATAAATCATAATAAATCATTGCTTAGACTATTCATTTTTTTTTACTCTAAATTAAAACTAAAAGTTTAGTTAAAATTGTAGACCTATGTACAAAAAGGACTAAATCGCTAGAAATTACCTCCTTTCAACAATTTTTTTCTTTAACCAGATACCATTATAAAATTTACAAGGATCCATATACCAGCTTTTACTGATCGGATGGATCCTTAGCCCTCCTTTCCGCCGTTTTGTCATAACTATCTTTCCAACACCTTTTGGATGATTCTCGCCTACCTTTGTAGTTTTTATTTGATCTTTTTCCGGATTCTTCCTGGGAGTCTGCTTGTCTTTCTAACAGGGCCTCTCGTGCTGCAATTTTTTCTGTCAGTCTGAAAAGTGTATTAGCTTTTTCAGTATTTATCATATAAAATCTTTTACTTACCTATAGATAGGAGATTCTCACCCACTTTTGTAGTTTTTATTTGATCTTTTTCCAGATTTTTCCTGGAGGTCTGCTTGTCTTTCCAACAGGGTCTCTTGTGTTGCCATTTTTCTGAAAGTCTGAAAAATTTATTCGCTTTTTCAGTATCTATCTTATAAAATATTTACTTATCTATAGATGGGAGATTCTCACCCACCTTTGTAGTTTTTATTGGACCTTCTTCCAGATTCCTCCTGGGAGTCTGTTTATATTCTTCAATGGCCTCTGCTATGCCATCTATCTGCTTACATATATTCAGCAAGGCCTCTTGAATCACTAGTTGTTTTCTGTAATCTTTTAAAAACTACGAAACTCTTTCAGTATCTGTTCTTATAAATAATGTTACTCACCCATAATACTTTTCTTTAATATTTCAAGTATAAGTCTTGAAGACAATATTCTCTAGCATTTTCTCAACCAAGACTTTTATACTAATTCTCAAGGTGATTTCACTTTACCCCCAATTGAGTTTACCGATCAAAACGTTATACCTTGCACTTTAGAAATAAAAAGTGCTTATGTACCGTGACATCTGCATTTACAATGTTGCACCTGATAACTGTTGAGTTATCTTCGTCCGTTATCTGTTATGAACAGCATGAATATCTCTACATGTGTCAAAATTGTAGTACTTGTCGGGCTCATGACATTATGAAGTATTCCATTTATAATCCTTTCATTTTTTCCAAGTGTCACAGCACTGGCTACTTAAATTATCTTCTCAATATATATTATCAGTCTCTCTGTATACTTTACTTATACTATACATTACGTATACTTTTCTCCATTAGTACCAACATTGTTGCATCTGTTAAACTTGTATAATACATCTATCCATTTCTTATAGCTTATTAATTGTTTATGCATCTCGACATTTGACACATTGACTTTTAATTTTTACCGACGAAATTGCAAGCTTCACCTGGATGATGTGATTGCAATCTTCACCTAACTATAATTTGCTTATCCTCTAGTATGGTACACAATGGCATATAAACTACCAATCCTCCGGTGGAAAATCATAATCTCTTTACGAGTTGACCGGATCAAATATGGTGTATATTGTGGTCCCTATTCACTTTTAGTATAATTCTATTTGGTGATAACTCTATTTTTCTTCTATCACAGAATACCTTTGAATTGTTAAATTCGACTGGGGGAGATGGGGATACTATGGTAGCCACTAGATTTCTGGAGGTTGGGAAAAAGCATCCTATTAAAGTTTTCCGCTTGGTAAAAACTTAATATGGACTTAGGCTTGCAGTCCATCTGGATGATGGAGTTTTCTGTTTTTAACCTTCTAGATATATCAAAAGGGCTAAGACGCAGCAACAGGTGTATGACCTTAACCAATCAACGGACCAATACAAGGCGTTTAACCGTGTTGATGAATAGCGTGGTGGCTTTTTAAAAATATGATTCTTCAAAAAATAATTTTAAGAACAACTTTCTAAAAACTAAAAAACCAATATAGAGGATTGACACTAACACAAATAAATGTTTTATTTACCTGAAATTTCCACCCATACACTGTTGCGGAACAGCTGTGAACAGCCGCCACCACAACAGAAATTTTAGCCTGACCTGCTACCCTCGCATGACTAATGGTGCCGGCTAGTCACCGGTGTCGTGGGTAATTGAGGGGGCAGGTCAAGCTCTAGCTGTGTCATGCATAAAAAAAAACAGCAAAGGAAAACTCTACAGGAAAAGGGCGGAAAAAGAAAAGGAACTCACACATGGCTCCACTGAACCTATTAGAATAGACTTAGCAAGTCATTGTTATTTCAATATTCAAATCAAATTATAAAAGAAAACAACGCAAGTTTTATCACAACAAAACACATCTATTCAAACTAATAATAAAATAAATATGAAGGAAATTCAACAAGAAAAAAATCCAAACAATATTGAAAAAAATTAAAAATTCTTAAATTAAAACAAATATTATGAATATAGATAAGAATTGACTGTAAATCAAACCATGCAATAAATGTAGTATTAAAATTCGATAAAATATAAAAACAAACGAAACCACTTACCAGGGAGTCCAGACGACGGTACCGTTTCCTGAAAACCCACTAAAAATTTGAAGTTAATTTAAAGATATTTTCTTCGTTAAACGGAAATCCAATTCTAAAGCGACTGTTTTGCAATTATAAAACTTTAAGCAACAACAACTTCATTAAGTCAATTTCAAAAAAAATTTTTTTTTTTGTGTTTAGATAAAAAAAAATCAAATTTCGCCTAAGGCTTTGCTTAATTATCGTTGATCCGGGTTGATCTGGAAAGCATCAATCTTCAATAACAGCGTCAATTCAAATTTGTCTAATTGCGTTTGAATTCAAAATTCCGTGAATTAGAACTTCTTGACTAGTATTACTTGTTAATGTTGCTGGTATACAGTCTTGCACAGCAGAAGGGCAACCCCCAATAGACAATCACTAATTCCCAAGTCCGTTCGCATATAAAGTTAATTGGTCTTTCAGTTATCACTGGTCACATAGCATACGCACACTAATAATAACAATGCTGTTGACATCCGCTGTGTCATATGTGACTGGAACCTGTTGAGACCAACTAGAAACCAATTGTGCTGAAATTAACCGCTGCTCGTTGCACTTTATTAAATTCCTCTTTCGAAACGATGTCGCTCGCTTTGATTAGATACAGACACTATGCCATGATCTTTGGCGAAAATACTCGTGGAGGGCCACTTCACTGTTTTTTTTTATTATTAGTTTGCACTTTTTTCAGGTTAAAATGCAGTTGGCACTGATCACGCTTAAAGTATCCATGCCCATTGAAAATTGGCTGATTTGAAATTTGTTGCACCTTTTCACTGTCACTTCAATCTGCGGGCACAGATAAAAAGCCGAAAGAAATCACGATAATGTTTCGCGAGTGCAAGTTAAGCCCGACAAAATCGATTTATTTTTCTACAACCTTCACGGTCAAAAACTCCAAAACGCCAAAACTCCAATTTAAAAAAAAAAACCCCAACTTCCCAGGTTCAGCGTATTCTTCTTTTTTTCAACCTTCGCGGTTCAGTGTCCAAGACCAACTCCCCGTCCACAGCAAAAACTCACGCCAACCAGCCAGTGCAGTTTTCAGCTGGACATACCGTTGCCGCCAACTCCCGCAACAGCTTATCTATCAAGCAAGCATCACCCGAACATCAAGCAATGCAGTTCAAATGCACTCAGGTGTTGATTGCACTTGAACTGCACCGCTTCATTGTTGTTGAATTTTTTTCAGTGATGCTTGCAGAGCAACAGCTGCCCGTTTTGTTTTATACAGGCAATGCAATTCGAATGCCATTAGATTTCAATAACACTACTTGAGTGCAATGACATCCGAATTGCACCGCCTGACTGTTTTGTTTTGTTGTTTTTTTTTTATTTTTATTGCGGCAAACAGCTGGCCGTAACAGCGTGGGGACGACTCACCCCAGGAGAAGGGTCTCAACGCCGGGCAACAACTAGTCGCAGAGACAGAGGCCTCATGAATCCTATCGGATATCCTTGCCGTGGTAGACACCCATCGAGTTTCCCTTCTCGTCCTCAAGCTCATATGCCACAAGACCTATTGAGCGACGAACCCTAGCACGAACAAACTTCGGGGCAAGCTTGGCCGCGAAACGGTCCGCCGCACTACTAAGAACGTGATTCCGGACGAAAACCTCCTGCCCTGGAGCAAAAGTGTTAACGTGACTGCGCAAATTGTACCTTTGTGCGCCCTTTGCGTAGGCCTGCGTTAATTTTTCCCTCACTCGATCGTGTATGAGACGCAGTCGATCACAATGAGTGCTCAGTTTCACCTCCCCATCCTCAAACGCGCTCAGCTGTCGCAAAAGAGCGTAATCAGAACCATGTTGGATAGGGTGGATCAGGAAATGGGGGGAACATTCAGTGGCCTCATGTACAACATTTCGAAAGGCTGCACATGATTCCACTAAATGCTCATCCCAATTCCGGTGTTCATCTCCTATGTAGGCTCTGATTGCGTTGAGGATGCTTCGGTTTGCTCACTCTGAAGCATTGGCTTGAGGGGAATACAAGGGAGTGAATATATGCTCGACCCCATATTCTCCCAAGAATTTAGCCAATGTCTTTGCAGTAAACTGAACACCATTGTCAGAGTGAAGGAATTCAGGCACTCCAAAGGTCAGGAAGATCTCGTTCAGATATTTAACCACGGCCTCAGCAGTAGCTTTTGGCAAGGCCCTGAGCCATACAATCTTTGTATAGTGGTCGAGCACCACGAATAGCTGCACATTCCCTTGTTTTGACCGTGGGTATGGGCCCATGAAATCCACAAACAAGCGCTGTAACGGTCGATCCGTGTCTCGAGATGAGCCCATTGGTGGTCGCATCACGGCATTCGGAGGCTTAATTTGCTTGCATGTGTTACAAGCTTTGACATGCCCTGCAACGTCTTGCCTTAAACGAGGCCAATAATAATAGCGCTGCAGCAGCTCAATAGTTTTCCGAATGCCGAAATGAGAGCCCAATGGATCATCATGAGCACGGAGAATCAGCTCTTGCTTGTGGCTTTCCGGGACCCATAGTTTGGTTGTGGGAATGTCCGTGGTCAGCGCTCCTGTCGTGTTAGTGGTAATGTAAACCCGCCCATCCCGAACATAAACGTTCATGAAACGGTCAGGCTGTTTTACGATTTGATTTACCAACTCGACATATTTTGGGTCCTGGAACGCTGACTCGGGAATTATTGCAGCCACATGATGGTGCTCCGGCAAACATCCCGAAATGGCCATCACCTCCTCGCCGCATCCATGTGCCCTTGACAAAGCATCGGGTACGATGTTCTGTGACCCTTTGCGATGCTCAATGATAAAATCAAAGCCCTGCAGCTTCAAACTCCAACGGGCAAGTCTTCCAGAGAGGTCCTGTTGGCTCATGAGCCATTTAAGGCTAGCATGATCAGTGATGATGGTAAAGGGCAACCCCTCAATATATGCCCGAAATTTCTTGACGCTTTGCACCGCAGCCAGGCATTCTAGCTCTGTGATACTATAGTTGCGCTGCGCAGCATTTAATTTCGAGGACATATAAGCGATGGGATGCTCTCCACCATCATCATCCTTCTGAAACAGGACGCTCCCGATACCCGTAGTGCTAGCGTCACACTGAATATAAAAGTGTTTGGTGAAGTCAGGATTCACCAGCACTGGAGCAGAAACTAACAGTTCCTTGACTCTATCGAAAGCCACTCCCGCTCCTTGAGTCCACTGGAAAGCCTTTTTGCTTTTCAACAAGTCTGTCAGTGGTGCTGTCACGGAAGCGAAATTAGGGACAAAACGACGATACCAACCTGCCATGCCCATGAACCTTCTCACGTCTTTCGCACTTTTTGGTACTGGATAGGACACGATACCAGACACTTTCTCGGGGTCTGTCTTCAGGATACCGTCACTAACCACATATCCAAGGTATCTGATTTCCCTTTGAACGAACTTACTTTTTTCGACATTGATGGTGAGTTTAGCTGCATGTAACAGCTGTGCAACTGTGGAAAGAAGTTCCAAGTGCTCATCAAATGTCGAACTTGTAATAAGTAAGTCGTCAAGGTATACAAACACCTTGTCATGCAGCTCATGAGGTATAACCCGATGCATCAGTCTGCACATAGTTTGCGGTGCGTTACACAGACCAAAAGGCATAACCGTGAAATGGTACAGGGGCCTGCCAGGCACAGTAAATGCCGTCTTCTCCCTAGATTCCGCGTCCAAAGGAATTTGCCAAAAAGCATCCTTTAAGTCCAGACTTGTGATAAATTTAGTGGACTGAAGTCGCGAAAGCAGCCCCTCAATCAAGGGCAACGGATACGCATCCTTTATGGTGACCTCATTCAACCTTCGGGCATCGAGACATAGACGCACTTTACCTGGCTTGCGTACTAGCGTTACGGGTGAGCTCCACGCACTGTGACTTTCCTCAATCACTCCCAAGGAAAGCATACGATCTAGCTCATCAAACAACAGTTTCTGGACCGCTGGAGAGACAGCATAGTGTCTCTGCTTGATGGGTTTCGCGGAACCGGTATCAATGTGGTGACTTAGCAAAGAAGTTTTACCAAGCCCCAAAACATTGAACGATGGAAACTGTTGTTTGACAAGCTCTAAACGTTGCTGATCCTCAGGAAGCAAATGGTGAAAACCAACAGCGGGTGTTTCGGGCAAAACCTCAACAGCGGAGACTTGCACTGGCGCAATCCGAAACGTATTCCAGAAATCAATTCCCAGATATACGCGACCGGTCAAAGATGGAACAATTAAAAATCGTACCATCTTCAAGCGGCCGTTGAATCGCACCAGCGCACGCACGTATCCTAGAACGGGAGCCCTTTGACCCGATGCAGTAAGGATGTCAGTCTGCAGCATTGACATCTGCAGCCCAAGATCCTCAATCAGATCCAAAGATCCCGCTCCAAGTATACTCACGCTAGCTCCACTGTCAAGGAGCCCCATGAGCTTCCGACCTTTTATTTCTATTTCGGCGAAAGGCCGGTTTTCCCCGTACGGTGTCAGAATTGAATCCGCGCAAGCTTGCTTCAATAGTTTCCGCAAGGTAAAGTACCTCCATGATCTCCCGAAAGTAGAACTCGATGACCAATTAAAGGAGCGTGTGCGACGAGAAGTTCGCCCATCTCCGGAGGCCGACCAACTAGAGGGGGTATTACAAGACTCGGTCAGAGGCTGATTTGCAGACCAAGGTGTTTGGGTCGCAGTGTCAGCCGTATTTAATGTTTGGCATCCTATTGACGACGCCACAGCTCTGGGTCCACATTGGTGGCCACATCTGTGGTCTCGAGACGCCGTTGTTGTGTGGCAGATGGACCGCTCCGAATCCCCGTATTCGTCACGATCCGTCTGGCGTTTCCCGAGCTGTTGCATCGCCCACACCTAGGCTTAAGCACATCGGGAGCTCCACAACCATAGCAAAAAATTCGGGTTGGGGCTATGGGACAATCCTGATACGAATGACCCAGATCTTGACAATTCCAACAGACCCTAAGATCGGTGGAATATTGCGCTGAACGGGGATTCGATGATGTCACAGGTTGGGACCTACGTGTCATTAGAGGAGGGCGAGCTGATGGGGTGACTGCCTCCACATACTGAGCGGTTTTGTCCTCTTCAGGTTCATATATTTCATGGACCACGCGTCGCACTTGGGTACTATCAGCTCGTTGACCCGAAGGATACCATACGGCTTCGGTAGCCACACAACGTCGTATCAGTTCGCGGACGTTACGGAATTCAAGTCCAGCCAAGTGTTCTCGTAAGCGGCGGTTCATATTGCGCAGCAATATGCACTGCAAATCAACATCCGACAATGGATTGTTGAGCTGCAGCGCCATTGCCTCGATCGCATCAAAAAACACTTGAATGGACTCGCCCGGTTTTTGAATGCGAGCGTCGATCTCCCGTCGGATGTCTACGTCGCAACGCCGATCCTCAAATCGTTCACGTAATTCCTGCTCCAGATCTGCCCACTTCACCGAACGATGGAGCTCCATATACCGCCAGTACCACTCCTCCGCTGGACCTTGCAAAAGCAGATGCAAGTCGTGGGCTAGTACAGCCAATGGAATTCCATAACTCGCCGCCATGGTTTTAATCCGGAACAAGAATCGGGTAATATTGAGGCCGGTAGATGTGCCATCGAACCGAATTGACCACTTTGAAGGAGGCATTACTGCCACGGATCTGCTCGAATTGAGAGAGTGTGCTAATTCGACCCTGTCTAATCTGCGTGGGATCGCAGGGCCTTCGATGTCTGCTCCATCTCCTTCTAAATGACCCGTAGAGTGGAAGTGGTCAGGTGCCGATGATGGTCCAGGGACTGCGCTGGGAACAAATTGTTGCGGGACAGTAAAATTGTGGGGCGGATGTTGTTCTGCTTGTGGAGTAATTGACAACCGTTCCAAAGCTCGACTCAATCGTTCAAACCCAGAATCATTGGCTGTCGGCCTACGATTGCGCTTTGCTCGAGGCATTGTACGTAATAAAACCGAAGTTAAAGAAACTAACGCAGCTATTCTCCAAAACCCACAACAGGCTTACTTTAAAACAAAAAGGAATTTAAACCCTAATTAAATAAAACTTGCGTTCACTCAAGATCGAACTAAATAAATTCAAATACAAAAATTCGAATATATATGCCTCAAATAAAAAAAAACACCTAACCTTGAAACAAATGAAACTAAGGCAGGTCAGAACACAAATCAATAATAAAATATGAAATTCAGCTTCAACAACCCAACCAAAATCAAGCAAAGCAATCCAAGACTCCCGAATAAAATAATCATGTAAAAATTATGATAAATAAAAAAACGATAAAAACGTTATGTATGTGTTAGAATAAAAAAAATTTTTTTTTTCATAGGTTCAGTGAAACCACGTGCCAGTGGGCAGTTAAGGATGGGAAGAAAGGTATTAAAATTGGGAAAGGAAAATAAAAACAAAAAGATAGAGGAAAGATGAACCATGATTCCGGGTGGAGCAATCCAGAAGATGCCGGAAGGGAACACCCAATTCAAAATAGATGCCACTTAGGCATCGACAGCTACTGCTGGATATGGGGTCCACAAGGCATCAACGGAATCACCCCAACCTGATGAGAGTGTAAAGGCGCCACTCAATTCAAAATACTTAGTCAAGCTAAGTGACTTGCAAACAAGGATATGAGGGACGGCACTACCCTCATCAGCTCCAGAACCACAGTATCATCTTCCGGTCAAAAACACTTGACAAACACAACAGCTGTGTAGGCGCCACTGTTGTGGTAGCGACCGTTCACAAAAAAAAATAAGAAAACAAAATTGAAAATTACGCGAAAAGGAAATAAAATTTTAATAAATGTAATCCAAAATGAATGATCTGATAAAAATGCCATCTACGGCCAAAGAAACAAAAAACAAATGGCTGAGGCAACCAAGTGCTCCCGGGAACAAGTGTCACCCCAGCCTATCAGGTCATCCATTCGGAGCAAGAGAAGTTAGAACAAAAAAATGAAATTCAAAAATAAGTGAAAAATAACGAAAAAAAATGAGTCAAATGCAAGTTAAAAATCTAAAAACAATTGTTAGCGCTATTACAAAAACTCGAAATAGTAACAAAAGTGGAATAAAAACTAAAACCGAAAAAAAACGAGACCAAATTCTTGGGCGCCATTTGTTGCGGAACAGCTGTGAACAGCCGCCACCACAACAGAAATTTTAGCCTGACCTGCTACCCTCGCATGACTAATGGTGCCGGCTAGTCACCAGTGTCGTGGGTAATTGAGGGGGCAGGTCAAGCTCTAGCTGTGTCATGCATAAAAAAAAACAGCAAAGGAAAACTCTACAGGAAAAGGGCGGAAAAAGAAAAGGAACTCACACATGGCTCCACTGAACCTATTAGAATAGACTTAGCAAGTCATTGTTATTTCAATATTCAAATCAAATTATAAAAGAAAACAACGCAAGTTTTATCACAACAAAACACATCTATTCAAACTAATAATAAAATAAATATGAAGGAAATTCAACAAGAAAAAAATCCAAACAATATTGAAAAAAATTAAAAATTCTTAAATTAAAACAAATATTATGAATATAGATAAGAATTGACTGTGAATCAAACCATGCAATAAATGTAGTATTAAAATTCGATAAAATATAAAAACAAACGAAACCACTTACCAGGGAGTCCAGACGACGGTACCGTTTCCTGAAAACCCACTAAAAATTTGAAGTTAATTTAAAGATATTTTCTTCGTTAAACGGAAATCCAATTCTAAAGCGACTGTTTTGCAATTATAAAACTTTAAGCAACAACAACTTCATTAAGTCAATTTCAAAAAAATTTTTTTTTTTTTTTTTGTGTTTAGATAAAAAAAAATCAAATTTCGCCTAAGGCTTTGCTTAATTATCGTTGATCCGGGTTGATCTGGAAAGCATCAATCTTCAATAACAGCGTCAATTCAAATTTGTCTAATTGCGTTTGAATTCAAAATTCCGTGAATTAGAACTTCTTGACTAGTATTACTTGTTAATGTTGCTGGTATACAGTCTTGCACAGCAGAAGGGCAACCCCCAATAGACAATCACTAATTCCCAAGTCCGTTCGCATATAAAGTTAATTGGTCTTTCAGTTATCACTGGTCACATAGCATACGCACACTAATAATAACAATGCTGTTGACATCCGCTGTGTCATATGTGACTGGAACCTGTTGAGACCAACTAGAAATCAATTGTGCTGAAATTAACCGCTGCTCGTTGCACTTTATTAAATTCCTCTTTCGAAACGATGTCGCTCGCTTTGATTAGATACAGACACTATGCCATGATCTTTGGCGAAAATACTCGTGGAGGGCCACTTCACTGTTTTTTTTTATTATTAGTTTGCACTTTTTTCAGGTTAAAATGCAGTTGGCACTGATCACGCTTAAAGTATCCATGCCCATTGAAAATTGGCTGATTTGAAATTTGTTGCACCTTTTCACTGTCACTTCAATCTGCGGGCACAGATAAAAAGCCGAAAGAAATCACGATAATGTTTCGCGAGTGCAAGTTAAGCCCGACAAAATCGATTTATTTTTCTACAACCTTCACGGTCAAAAACTCCAAAACGCCAAAACTCCAATTTAAAAAAAAAAACCCCAACTTCCCAGGTTCAGCGTATTCTTCTTTTTTTCAACCTTCGCGGTTCAGTGTCCAAGACCAACTCCCCGTCCACAGCAAAAACTCACGCCAACCAGCCAGTGCAGTTTTCAGCTGGACATACCGTTGCCGCCAACTCCCGCAACAGCTTATCTATCAAGCAAGCATCACCCGAACATCAAGCAATGCAGTTCAAATGCACTCAGGTGTTGATTGCACTTGAACTGCACCGCTTCATTGTTGTTGAATTTTTTTCAGTGATGCTTGCAGAGCAACAGCTGCCCGTTTTGTTTTATACAGGCAATGCAATTCGAATGCCATTAGATTTCAATAACACTACTTGAGTGCAATGACATCCGAATTGCACCGCCTGACTGTTTTGTTTTGTTGTTTTTTTTTATTTTTATTGCGGCAAACAGCTGGCCGTAACAACACACTATCTAAATACCACAAAGAAAATACAACCACTTTGTGTTTGCATAGCATTATCTCCACTTCAAAAAAAATTTCACGCTAATCCATTCATCCACACCTAACATTGGTTAGCTCACAATTTTCACATCTGCAAAGATTCATATCTTATATTTTCACGATCAAAGCCAAATAACTCATATCAATCTATTAACACAAGATATTTTCATTCATCGCACATGCATATTCAACAAGCATACCCAAAGTCAAAGATTACATCAACCAAATGCATTATTTCGTATTTACAAACACTTGCTTTTTATAATGAAACAATTTCGATTTCACTGGAAAGACATGGTGTTCGATTATCCGGTACGGCATACACACACATTAAGTTCTCTCTATCCAAATGCACTACTCGGACTCTTCACTTTGACCAAGCCACCTCATACCAAAACTAGCTCCTGACCAATCAGCTAGACCTAAAACAATCTCCCGACTAGTCGGCTCAGCCCATAGCAACATCCCATGATACCATGCCCATGGAACCCGCCTTCAAGCCACAGCTACCACACTTTTGGCTTTTCACATTGGTTTCTTCATACAAAAAGCCCTCGCCGGAGTACCATCCTTTTAGCTGTCTAGCACTACCACACTTTGGATAGCCTGTCACTATCGCACGTAGTAAAAACTTATACAAAAGTGTCTATCTTACTATGTATATATATATATATATATATATATATATATATACATATATATATATATATATATATATATATATATATATATATATATACATATATATATATATATATATATATATATATATATATATATATATTTATATATACATATATATATATATATATATATATATATATATATATATATATATATATATTTATATATATATATATATATATATATATATATATATATATATATATATATATATATATTTATATATATATATATATATATATATATATATATATATATATATATATATATATATATATATATATATGTTTATATACACATATAAATATATATATATATATATATATATATCTCTATATATATATTTATATATATATATATATATATATATATATATATATATATATATATATATATATATATATATATATATATATATATATATATATATATAAATATATATACAGTGAAACCTGTCAAGTTGGCCACTCTTGTAAGTTGGCCACCTGCGGAAATTGACCAATATATAAAAGCACAAAGAAACTCCAGTGCAAAATATATATATATATATATATATATATATATATATATATATATATATATATATATATATATATATATATAGTGGTGGCCACGAGTTTAGCACACTTTGTATCTGTAACTTTCAACAGCAAATATTTTCTACTGTTATATGTTATTCATTCCAATTTTTTTCCTGAGTTCTTCCCACGATGTGATGGCTAGGTCATGTTTGTTTCATTTGGTTATTGTCTTCCGATTTTTTTTATTTGAGTTTAGTTGTGAATAAGTTGAAAAAAAACTGGACACGAATTTAGCACAAAATGTAAGCTGTTTATTATAATGCCAAAAAAAAATAACAAAGAACAAATTTAAACGCAATAATTTAGTACTTTGTCGGATATCTCTGATTTTTGATGACTGCAGCGCATCTCCTCGGTACACAGAAAGAAATATACTAGAGTTTTCAAATAATTGCAAGTAGATGACTTGCATTTGGGAAAACCATCTAAATATAGACAAGTTTCCCAAAAATGTACATACAAATCCGACTTAGTATTCGGTAATTTGACTATTATCATTGAGTCAATTTTTCAGCTCGAAAATCGTGTGAGCAAATAGAAAAAAACAGCGACATCCAATTTCAAAGTTGCTTTAGAGAATGGTTAATCTATGTTTGTACATGTAAAAGGAGTTTAAAATTCGGAGAATACCACATCACGACACAGCCGTTGTCTTTTTCTACTCGAAACGATTGCACCATTTTTCCGTAAAGTTATCTATTAATTTCGGTGATTTTTCTATTTTCAAAACTGTTGTTCAAGCATGCATTCGATTTCGTCTTAGAAAGCGCAACATTTTATGTTATTGCATCATCCACTTTATAAGAGAAAAACAGCAGAGTCGTCATCAAAGTGTATCAGTTAATTGCAAGTGTAAAAAGTATTGGAAGTGAAATGGAGGAACCGATTTTAATCGGTGAGGGAGTCGAGAACTTCGATATTGTTGTTGTGCTTCTTAATCAATGGGGCCTAAGCTCTTTATTGGAGGATTTCGCGAGTGAGAATTCACACAAATTTTGCTCAGGGAAAGTATGTGTTCAGCTCGTTTCAATAACTATTGGTTTTATTGCGCAATAAAAAGTGATCTTGAATGTAGAAAAAGTTTGCTGAGATTGTGAAAGTGCAATTCTTGAGCTAAACTTGTTTTCGTGTTTTTTGTCTGAAAAATGAAAGTGTAACTTTATTTTTACTAATATCTCATATTTTTGTGGTTTTATTTACTTTGAACATAATTCAGATATAAAAGGAGTTTTTTGCATATATATATATATATATATATATATATATATTTCTAGTCTTTTATTTTTTACCATTCGATCGGACAAACGAGCCTTCAAATCCAAATTGAAACACTTAATCTAGGCGAATTTCGATAATAATTAGTCAAGTATCACACATGGCTGCATCTGCTAAATTAGTTGAATTGTATATTTACTGTCATTGAGCTAATTTTATAACTAGTTAAAATGCTACGTTTATGCATGCTAAATTAAATAATAAATAAAGTTGGAACTGCATAACGAAGTTGTTAGTTTTACCAATATGTTAATTTAATTCATCTATTCCTTATCAGTAAATTGTCTATTTATCTTCAGAGCAAATCATCTAGTTGCTATTAGAAGATTTAAATAATTTAATTGTTAGGCTGAAAAACAAACATTTTATTTCGTTAGCTTCAACTATTTCTTTAGGTACAAGTTCCAAAGATTTCTTTCAGTGTAGGCTCTCGACCAAGGTCAACAACGTTCCCTTGGAATCGCGCACCAAACTTTTTGAATTTCGGTCCACAAATCGGCCATATTCTGAGGTTTTACTATGTGAATATGCTCCTTGACATCGTTTCACAAATTCTCAATGGGATTGAGATCAGGTGATTGGGCTGGCCACTTTAGAACATCAATTCGGTTCTCTTCCAACAATTCCTTCACTGTGCGCGAAGTGTGTTTTGGGTCATTGTCATGCACAAAACACCATCTAAAGGGTATGTTATCACCAGCAAATGACATCATTGTGTTAACAATGATGTTTTTGTAAACATGCTGATCCATTCTTTTGTCAATTTTATGTATGGGGCCAACGCCGTACCAAGAGAAGGCAGCCCACACCATCACACTTCCACCGCCGTGCTTAACGGTCTTCAAAGTGTACTTTCGATGGTGCTGCATGTTTGAAGGACGCCATACGTACCGCTTACCGTCAGATCCGAGCCGACAAAACTTTGACTCATCACTCCAAAGCACATTTTTCCTAAAAAATCAACGGTTTTTGCAAGTGCTCACGGGCAAACGCAATTCGAGATTTTAGATTTTTTTTGACACAAGCGGCTTGTGCTGTGCCATGCATCCACGCAATTTTTTTTCATTGAGCCGTCGTCTTATTGTCCTTGAGGATAGGTTAATGCCAAATTCCGACGAAATATCCCTTTTTATAACGGTTGAACTGTTAAAAGAGTTCTTGATTGCGGCTCTATAAATCAAAGAGTCCTCTTTAATTGTGGTTTTTCGAGCTCTCGGTCGCTGTTTTACATTTTTGGAGTTCCCATATTGTTGTACATGGTTTAATGCGTTGTAAACCATCTTCCGGGAACATCTTAAAGCACTTGCAATTCGCATAACGGTGCTTACACTGCTCTTCATTTGATGAGCTACCTGCCGCCGAGCCTCTGTGCACCATGTACCTTTTGCCATTTCTAAACACACATTTTATGTGAACAGGAATCATGAATGAACTAAAAAATTACAAATCTTACCAATCAATTCGAATTACCAGAAACTAAACACCGTAATTAGGGATATTTCAAGTTGTGCTAAACTCTTGTCCAGCTAAGATCACGTACCACTTGCAATTAAATGAGAATCGAGACGAAACGGAACAAAGGAAACAAAAGAAATAAACGTGAAATAATCATCACATAGTGGGCAAAACAAAAGAAGAAGAAATTGAATGAAAAACGTAAAACAGTAGAAGATATTTGCACTTGAAAGTCACAGATAACGGGTGTGCTAAATTCGTGGCCACCACTGTATATATATATACAGTAGTCCCTCGAATCACGTCAGACTAAGGTTCCGAAAATTTGCGACGTAAGTCGAAAACGACGTAACTCGAGGGTAGAAGGAATCTCCGTCGATAAATGTATAAACTTTCATATTTTGAATAATGTATTTATTTTTTAAGTTTGTACATAATTCTTTTTTTTAAAGAAAAAGTTTTATAAGTTTTATTTTCGTATACAATTGCGAATGTCGGCTGTTAATTGCGTCCTTGATCAAGTGTCTGTACACGACTACACGTCAAATTACAAATAGAAATGAAGGCAACAAGTAGAAACTGGAACACGTATTTATAAAACTTACGAAGAAGAAAATATACTGCTTTTTACTAATGTTCCAAGAAGAACATTAGTATTAAAATCACTTTGGCCAAAAATTCATATTTCTATATATATATATATATATATATATATATATATATATATATATATATATATATATATATATATATATATATATATATATATATAAATATATATATATATATATATATATATATATATATATATATATATATATATATATATATATATATATATATATATATATATATCATCAAAAAATTTCAGTGAAAAAATCTCAGGAACGCGCCATCCGATTGAACTGAAATTTTTAGGACACATTGGTGTGTATGCAGAAAAGTGCCAGGTCTCAGAAAAAGCTAAAAATCTTTGACCCTTTGGCGCCGGCGGCCATATTAGTGATATTTTTAATATACCTATTATTCCGTACACAAATAAGTTTTGCAAAAATAAAGTTAACAAAATAAATTTCGAACGTGTTTTACATGTGAATCGGATATTGTTTTGGAATTTTTTAACCCCATGTGTGCGCTGGGTGCCTAAAAAGCGAACGGGAAAAATTGAAAATTTTTAAATTGTGATAACTTTTGACAAAGCTATTCAATCATTACCAAATTTTCAGAACATATTGGTATTATTTAGTTGTGAATTCGTGTAGCTTTTGATGAGCGTGCTGGCAACCCTGAGGCTAGGACACGCACTGAAAGTGAAAACCTCCAAGTTATCGTCTCTCTTGAAAAAATGCCGCTTCTTCAAAAACAAGCCACTCATATGTAAATTTCGTGCTTTTTTTACATAGACAAAAAAAAAATTTGATATAGTATAACGGGGACGCCTGGTAACCCTTGCCCAATTAACCTATATTTTTAGCATCAAAAACTTCTGTTCACGGAAACTCACGATCCAATGAGCAAAATTAATTGAAATTTGCAGACTGTATTGGTCTTAAATAGGACCAGGTCTGATAGAAGTTATTTTGAAATGCGGGCGATTCTGTGCCAGTGGTGCCATCTTGGAAAATCACTAAAAAGGTCAACTGCTTTGAGCAGTTGCTCGAAGAAAAAACAAAACAAACTTTGTCCCGAACGCGAATTTCGACCTTCTTCGCCAGTAAATCAGTCAACCCACAAACAGTAGAAATAGAGGCTATTTATTCTAAAGATGATAACAATTAATGTGTTGCTTTTTAGTGCTTTATATCAAAAACTCTAGCGCACCTGAACCGCTAGAAACACTAATGTTCGAAGAACAGTAGAAGAATCGTGCAGGTTTTGAGTGCATATTCCACCACATGAGCTGCTTATTACGGCTAAACTGTTTCAAATGCCATTTTGCTATTTGCAAATGCTATTTTCTTTATAAATTTTCGGCACAAGCCACGGAAACTCTTGATCCAATAAGCAGAATTATTTGAAATTTGCAGACTGTATTGGTCTTAAATAGGACCAGGTCTGATAGAAGTTATTTTGAAATGCGGCCGATTCCGTGCCAGTGGTGCCATCTTGAAAAACTACTAAAAAAGATAACTGCTTTTAGCCCTATAAATTCTGATTGAATCGTTCGATTTTAACGAAATTCTCACAGTATTTCCGAAATCCTCACCTTATTTTAAGCCACGTTTAGTAGAAATTTGGTTGAAAAATTCGGTTGGTGCTGCCAGCTATGATAATTTTGGTGTCTTAAATTTGAAAAAATAAAATTTTGGAAGTGAAAACATTCAAATCATCAAATATCCTAAAAATGTCTGTTTCTTACAATAAAACCAATCTGTGTACAAATCTTATGCTTTATCTATACAGTCAAAGTAAAACTTTGGAAATTTCATGTCGGACAAGGACGGTAACCCTTTCTCAGTTAACCTATATTTTTAGCATCAAAAACTTCTGTTCACGGGAATTCACGAAACAATAATCAGATACCACTGAAATTTACATAATGCATTGGACTTAAGTAGAACCAGGTCTGATAGAAGCGATTTTGAATTGTGGGCGACTCTGTGCCTGTGGTGCCATCTTGAAAAATTACAAAGAAAAAAAAACTGCTTTTTGCCCTATGAAATGTGTATTAGTAACCAGATTTTCATGAAATTGACACAGTAGCTGCACCTTACTCTAAACTCTGTTTGATAGAAATTTGGTTGAAAAATTCGATTGGTGCTGCCAGCTATGGCAATTTTTGCGTCTTTGGTTTTGAAAATTCTCTCAGGAAAATAAAACTTTTCAAAATCAATACGAATTTCATACAATTAATCGAACCTATTATAAGCATTATTCAGGCCAAATTTAGTTGAAAAGCCTGAATAGGGTTGCCAGCTATTGTTGGTTTTGTGTTTGTTTGCAATATCTTTATTAAGCAGTTTTATCGTAGAATTTTCAATTGGTAATGATATTGTAGTGACAATAAACAGCAAATATTAAGCTTTCGATTATTTGAAAAAAGTCGCTGCAGGTAACCCTTAATTTCTTTATACTCCTATAACTTCGAATGTAATATAACAACGTGAAGCAGATGTGATATATACTTGGCTTTGATACTGGCGAAAGGTTGCCAGCACGAGTCGGTTGTGCTACTTTTGTATCAATAAATGCTTACAGTTAGTATTCATACCGGAAACATTTACAATGAAAATAGATAACCGAGGTTTCAATTCCCTAAGTTCTGCAAATTTTTCGGATCGCAGTCCCAAACACCAACTTCAGTTACAGTGCTGCAGGCACTGAGCATTTTCTTCATTGATGTTTTATGAGATGCTGCTTTCAAAGTTTGGTGAAATAAGCAACTGATAACGAATATAATTAACAAGTGTTTTTCTTTCATAAACTTTGAAACCCATGCCAGTGGTAATATCTGAAACCTTCTTCCATATGAGTTATAATGCATTCTTGAGACCAAAGTAAAACGTGGTATTTGAAACAGTTTGGCCGTAATAAGCAGCTCATGTGGTGGAATATGCACTCAAAACCTGCACGATTCTTCTACTGTTCTTCGAACATTAGTGTTTCTAGCGGTTCAGGTGCGCTAGAGTTTTTTTTTCTTCGAGCAACTGTTCAAAGCAGTTAACCTTTTTAGTGATTTTCCAAGATGGCACCACTGGCACAGAATCGCCCGCATTTCAAAACCACTACTATCAGACCTGGTCCTATTTACGACCAATACATTCTGTAAATTTTCATGAATTCTGCTAATCGAATCGTGAGTTTTCGTGAACGTTTCGTTTTTTTCGAACGTTTTCGTTTTTGATGCTAAAAACATAGGTCAATTGGGCAATGGTTACCAGGCATGCCCGTTATACCATATCAAATTTTTTACTTTGGCTATATAAACAAAGCATAAGATTTCCATATGAGTGGCTTTTTTTTGAAGAAGTGGCTTTTTTTCAAGAGAGACGATGATTTGGAGGTTTTCACTTTCAGTGCCTGCCTTAGCTACAGGGATGCCAGCACGCTCATCGAAAGCTACACGAATTCACAACTAAATAATACCAATATGTTATGAAATTTTCGTAATAATTGAATAGCTTCGTCAAAAGTTATCGCAATTTAAAAATGTTCAAATTTTCCCGTTCTCTTTTTAGGCACCTAGTGCACACATGGGGTTTAAAAATTCCAAAACATTAGCCGATTCGCATTAAAAACACGTT
>OZ022265.1:61681944-61754444 GCA_963978885.1 Nemotelus pantherinus
TTTTGAAGTTAAATTGTGTATCGTATTTTTTTTTTTTTTTGAAGAGTTTGACGAATTAAAAGGAGCTCTATTACCCATTACACTGAAGTCCAAAAAATGTTTTGGAAAATCACTTTCGAACAACCTTTCGGCGGTTTCACGAAGAAATTTCCACACGACAAGCCATATGTCTGCAGAATAACTCTTAGTGAGTAGCAAATTTATTTGTCAGATCCTCACCTTTACCAACCACACCGCTTTAGTTGCCTCCAACTGCTGTCAGCGTTCTGTTGGCCAACTGATATGTGATCACTCTAACAGGACAGACCAAGCCCTGCAACAACCCTACCAAAGCAGAGAATACTTGATACGGGAATCTGGATAAAACGCAGTTGGCTTTAGAGACTAGTTTATTTCTAAATACTTGCAGGTAGATACATAAAAACAAGTATTGAACTTATCATATTATGTACATAAGGTCATGAGCGTGTATTTTCTGTTCCAACAATTTTGCGGAATAAACCTCCGAAAGCAGAAACAAATAGCATTGTTTTTGTGGGATGATTCAAAATTCAAAATTTGAAGCTAAGTGGTTTCGAAAGTAAGCACAGACAGTCTAGTCACTTTAGCATAAAAAGGGGCCAACCTAGGAATGAGAGAAAATAAGCTGAATTTTTGTATAAGCCTTCATAAGCCTAAAAGTTGTCTCAAAAGTCTGATAAAATCTCGTGTCTGCGTTGTTATCTATTCATGGTTAAGGTAAAAAAACATTTCTTTGCGATTATCTTAGTTTCTATGGCTCCAATCTTTATTATTTAAACCGTTATCATCTCTTATAAAAGTTGAAGAGCATAAAATTTGCGACAAATTTTACTTGAAACATTTTGTCTTGCGCCAACCGTTTTTGCAATAGAGAGCCATACTAACTGAAATGCAAGATCAACCCTAAATATCTGTGAATACTACCTTAAATTTTGAATTATTTGTATTATTACTAATGTTCGAAGGAGAACATAAGTATTTAAATCACTCTGGCCCAAAATTCATATTTCTATCTATATATATATATATATATATATATATATATATATATATATATATATATATATATATATATATATATATATATATATATATATATATATATATATACATATATATATATATATATATATATATATATATATATATATATATATATATATATATATATATACATACATATATATATATATATATATATATATATATATATATATATATATATATATATATATATGCATATATATATATATATATATATATATATATATATATATATATATATATATATATATATTTATATATATATATATATATATATATATATATATAGATATATATATATATATATATATATATATATATATATATATATATATATATATATATATATATATATATATATATATATATATATATATATATATATATATATATATATATATATATATATATGTATGTATATATGTATATATGTATATTATTTTTTAGGCGTTATAATTGACGAAGATCTCAGCTGGAAAAGCCACATTCATAATATCATACGTAAGATACGTCGAACACCTTATGCGTTTATGCGGCTTAGATATAACACCAATCTTGACACAATAAAGCTAGTTTATTTTGCAATCGCTCAGAGTGTCATCCAGTACGCTATTATTGTTTGGGGTGCAGCGCTTTCATCCCATACTGCTTCTCTACAAATTTTGCAGACTAAAATTGTTAAGATATGTTTGAAAAAATCAATATTCTCATCAACAACTAAATCATACGAGGAATTTTGTGTAATGAATATTCGTCAGCTTTACTTATATGCGGCTTTAAAATTTATGTACCTGAACGTCAGCCATTCCAATATCTATACTACTGGCTACCAAACAAGAAAGCAATTGACAATTCCCATCTTAACAACTCGATGTAGAAAATCTAAAACCGCGAGGCACCTAAGTGTCTTAGGATCTAAACTGTTCAACAAACTCCCTCAAATGATAAAACTTTCGCTAAATGATCTTAATTTCAAGTCAATTTTAAAACGGTTTGTTCAAAGTGAAAGCCAATGCTTCGATTCTGTGTTTAACTTTTGAACCATTAAGATTTAAAGTATTGTTTCTAGTCTTAATGTTTTCGTTTCGCTTTACACTTTTTATGCTATCTTCACCCTTTGTCAGCTTTTCGATATAATGCATTTTCCGTTTTGTCCAATTTTATTTTTTAGATCTTAGTTTTTAATTCATGCTTGTATTATTGTTTTTTTTTAATTTTAATTTTAATTTGAATTTTATGTAAACGTTTAATATAGTTGATCACAGCTTCTCATATATTTGAATGCAGTAGTGCGTATTAGGTCCCCGCACTCTCGCACAAGTACTCTTACGCCGCGTCCACATTCGCCATGGGAGATGGCATAACATTCGACTTGCCATGGAAATGGAAAATGTAGACGATACATGGCATACCATATTTGATGGCATACCATAAATGTCAAGCCATATGGCAAAACATTTGCATGGCCATGAGTATGGCCATATTCTGACAGTTGCTCATTTTCAAAATGGCGACGTCGAGGGAAATAGTGCTACGAATACTTAAAAAAAATATAAAAAAAAACTAAATATATTAATATAAGATATACTTACTATTTCTAAAATTAAATCCTTAGAATAAAATCCAGCCAAAAATGGTATACCACATAAAGCTAAATTAGCAACATTTAAACAAGTAACAGTTAAAGGTATATGATTAATAAAATTACATAGCTAATATAAAAAAAGATTGCTTATGGAATTATATGTTCGCCTCTTCCTCAATTTACGCCTTTCCCCATATTCCGCTCCCTCTAACCTTTGCAGTGCTTTCGAACACCATAAAGCGAGCACATGTTCACTGCTGAGCGACATTTTCAAAATGATATGGCATGACATGCCGTTGCCCAGGCACCAGATGACATGCCATAAACTGACATTCGTCGCCATCGCATATGTCAGAGCTCATGGCCAATGTAGACTCTAGATTACTTTTTGCGAGGAGCGAGCTATGTATGTCTCATATTGAATATTTGTATCATGTTTGTAAAATGAATAGCTGCAATAAATTATATATATATATATATATATATATATATATATATATATATATATATATATATATATATATATATATATATATATATATATATATATATATATATTATATAAATATATATATATATATATATATATATATATATATATATATATATATATATATATATATATATATATATATATATATATATGTATATGTATATATATATATATATATATATATATATATATATATATATATATATATATATATATATATATATATATATATGTATATGTACATATATATATATATATATATATATATATATATATATATATGTATATATATATATATATATATATATATATATATATATATATGTATATATATTTATATATATATAAATATATATCATCAAAAAATTTCAGTGAAAAAATCGCAGGAATGCGTAATCAGATTGCACTGAAATTTTCATGATACATTGGTGTTAATGCAGAATAGTTCTTAATTTCACAAAAGGGTAATAATCTTTAACCTTTGGCGCCGACGGCCATTTTTGTGATATTTTAAATATACCTTTTTTTCTGTCAAATCATTGCTTTTGCAAACAAAAAGTTTATGAAATGAATTTCAAATGTGTTCCAAATGTAAATATGATTATGTTTTTTGAAATTGTCAACCCTATGTTTGTGCAAGGCGGCTTATTTGGAAAATTTGAAAATTTGTGAATTGCGATAACATTTGACCTCATTATTAGATCATGACGAAACTTACAGAGCATATTTCTTATACTAAATTTAATGCATGTGTAGTTTTTTATTAACGTGCTGGCAGCCCTGCAGCTATGGTAGGCGTTGAAAATGAAAACCTTCAAATCATCGACTCCAAAGAAATTTTTCCGTCACTTACAGTAAAAATTAACCCATTTAAAAATCTGATGCTTCATCTAATTAATCAAATGAAAACTTTTAAAATTTCACATCGAACAAGAACGGTAGCTCTCTTCCATTTTACCTTTATTTGTAGCATCAAAAATTCTTGTTCACGAGAACTCACGACCCAATTATCAGATACAAATTAAATATACAGAATGTATTTGAATTGAGTGAGACGAAGTCTGATAGAAGCGATTTGGAAATGCGGGCAACTCTGTGCCAGTGTTGTGTACGATTACTAATTGAATTGTCACACTGACAAATGTCAAAATCGCTCCTACCTATCGACAACCGCGACATCTACTCTAAGCGGACAATACGCACACTAGCAAATTAAATTTTATTCTTTGAATTCAAAAAACCAGTCCATACACCAATCGATTCAGCAAAATGTATCATATATGTAGGGGAATCGAATACTGAATAAAGTGCAGTCTATCTTTGAACGCTAGCTTGATCGGCGACCAACCAGGCTGTTTGAGAAAAGAAAATAAGTCGTTTTTGATTTGTTCTTTTATTAAAAGCACGTTCTAGCACTTGCTACGCGGCGACCAATTTCGCCACGCAAGTGCGACAAACTGCTTAGAGTGATCAAAAAAGGAATATTATTTCTGTCTTTTGTTTTATAAAATAGACTCGGTCATATAAAAGAAGAACATTTCTATCTTTTATTTTTTTGAATTTGGAAATTTTAAATTGAAAGGACCATCAGGACCACCAGTGGTGTCATCTTGAAAAATTACAGGGAAAAAACTGCTTTTTGCCCTATGAATTCTGATTCAGCTATCAGATTTTTATGAAATGAACACAGTAGCTTAACCTGACTTAAAGCCGTGTTTGGTAAAAATTTGGTTGAAAATTTCGGTGGGTGCTGTGCTATGTGCCAGCTATGGAAACTTTGTTGTCTTGGGTTTTGAAAATTCGCTCTGGAAAATAAAGCTTTTTGCCCTATAGCTTCCCGTGTATTCAGGAAATCAAAACGCATATCATATGATGTATGGAACTTATAATTGGCATGATTCAAAAAGAATCTGGTAAAAAAACCATTATAGGGTTGACAGCTATTGTTGGTTTTATATTTATTTGCAATATTTTTATTAAGCGATTTTGTCGTAAAATTTTCAACCGGTAAGGATCTTGTAGTGACAATAAACAACAAATATAAGTTTTCGAAAATTGGAAAACTTTTGCGACTGGCTACCTCAAATTTCTTTGCACCCTTTAACTTCCAATGCAGTAATCGGATCAAAACGAAATTCGCAGAGTAGATTGACTTGCAAAGAGTTTCCAGCGCGAAGTGTTTTTGCTATTTTTGTATCAATAAATGCTTACATTAAGTATTCATATCGCGAACATTTACAATGAAAATAAGCTCCCAATGTTAAAATTTTCTAAGTTCTAGAAATTTTATGATTCCAAATATATTTCGTTTTTTGACCCTAAATATATTTCTGTCCCTGTAACTTTCGACGAAATCATCGGATATAATTGAAATCGATAGTATTGCAAGTACTAAGCATTATCTTTGTTTATGTTATATTATGTGGCTTTCAAAGTTTTGCAGTTGCATCCTGAAGTCCTTTCCACCCAATGAGTTTGAATGCACTGTTAAGATTAAAGTTATTTCGCACTCGAAACAGGTTGGAGCACGTGTGGTAGAATATGCAATCAAAATCGGTACGATTCTTTTACTGTTCATCGAACATTAGTATATCATCGAACATTAGTAGTGCGCTAGAGTTTTTTTTGTCAGTTAATGCATTGTATTTAATAACATTTAACATAATTTTAATAAATTCATTTAACAATACTTTCCTACTTTGTGTAATTAAAAGCTCATTAAATCAATTACTTATCATATATCTTCATTTATTCAAAGTAGATGATATGTAGAAAAATAATTAACTTTAAAATGGGTAAGTTTTTAGATATAAGATAAAATATTGTACTGATTTTCATATTATATATCTTAAAGTTACATTAATTTATCCCAAGTACATTTTTATTAGAAGTAAAACGAGCTCATATATTTGAATTTTATTTATATTCAGGAGCTGTACATTTGCTACGATTTAAATTGAATTGCAGTGAATTGAATTGCATAAATTTTTAATAATTTAAGGAATAAAATAATTAATTTTCTGTTTCTTCATCTTCATCTTCTGGACGTTCGGAAATTTCCGTATCATCGTCATCATCTTCGTTGCCTTGAATCGTTGTTTCCAGACCTGCCAGTATTTCCGGGGTAAATGCTTTCTCTTCCTTACAGTCACTTCACAATTAAACAGCATTGAAGCAGCTTGCCCATTACACTGGCCACAAGCTAAAGTGCATTGCAGCCTCGATTTTCTACACACGCACCGTGGACCACAACCATTTTTACAACTACAAAATAGAGCATTAAGAAAAATTTTAATTCCCAGGAATGAGTAAGCTAATAAAAAAATATACTGCGATTTGCGACACCTGCAACATGTGCAAATATGATCGTCACCCGAATAAGCCAGAGCTACAAAAAACACTAATCCCTGAATATCCAACGGAAATTCTACATATGGACATAATGACAATTTGTGGTGAGCGATTCTTGACTTGCATCGACAAGTTTAGCAAATTTGCTAAATACTTTCGAATCAAAAATAAATCTGCGCCACATATTCGGGAAAATAACGAAATTAATTCATTACTTTACGGTCCCCAAGGTCCTAGTTTCAGACAATGAAGGTAGCTTTATAAGTCCTCTCACTTAAAATTACATAGAATCACTGGAGCAATAGAACGTGCTCACTCCACCATACTAGAGATAATTAGATGTCTTTCGAAAGATAATCCAGAGTACTCCTTGACGGAAATAGTAAGCATCGCTGTAGAGAGATATAACAACACATATCATTCAATCACTAAAACCAAACCAGCGGATATTTTCTTTGGAAGGTCCCAAAGGATAAATTACCAAAATCTTTTAAATTTTAGGACCAAGTCAAGGGAGAATATTAAGTGCGAGATTCTACGGAAGCAGGAAGGTTAGGTAGGTTAGGTTAACGTGGCTGCCGATCTTCAGAGGCCTGACGACCAGCACACATAGGCACAGGAGAGGCCCGTTGTGATACCACAATATTTTAGTGACTCTCTTCTACTCACTAAAGTCAGGAAACCATTTGCTTCCTTTGAGAAACCGGACTATTCCCTTTTGCTTTACCAGTGACAGTTCCGTCAGGTTTGAAAGAAAGGGTGCACCAAGTGCCGCCAGTCTTCTCCTTGCCAAAGCCGGACACTGGCACATGAGGTGAAGGACGGTTTCCTCCTCATCCTCAGAGCCACAGCTCCGACAGAAGTCATTAAACTCTACGCCCAAACGTTGTGCATGCCGTCCTATAAGGCAGTGGCCCGTTAAAACGCCCACAGTGCAGCGAAGGGCGCTCCGAGTTAAGCCTAAAAGCTGCCTGGTGCGATGCGCATCCATGGATATCCAGGACTGCCTTGTTATCACACAGGAAGATTCATCTGCCCAGGACTTCTTAGCGTCCTCAATATATTTTTGCCTTATGGCCAGTTTGACCGATGTCATCGGTATACCTATTGAAAAGGAGCAAGAGACCTCAGGTGGCAAAGTTCCAAGCCTTGCTAGCTCATCGGCCTCACAGTTGCCCTGAAAACCCCTATGTCCAGGTACCCAAATCAATTGAACAACCGAATGTCTTGACATCTCCCTTAGAGATGCACGGCATTCAGCAACAATCTTGGACGTTGTACAAAGACCAGCAAGGGACATAATAGCCGCTTGGCTATCTGTGAAAATATCTGCCTGATAAATAGCCACCACCTCCGCCTGAAAGACACTACAGTGGTCTGGTAGACGAAGGGACAGCTTGAGATTCAGCTCATCTGAGTATACACCACTCCCATTTCTGTTGTTTAGCTTTGAGTCGTCAGTGTACACATGGATAAGCCTATTATCAAGGGTGCCATTCTTCCCTTCCCTGCATATCACACCATTCTTCCCTGCATGGAATGCGAGTTGTGAACTCCAAATCCAGTATGCACTGTGGGGCGTTGTAGTCAACAACCGCTGGTGCGGGTACTCCCTCGGCCGTCAGTGTACACATGGATAAGCCTATTATCAAGGGTGATACCATCACACCATTCTTCCCTGCATGGAATGCGAGTTGTAAACTCAAAATCAACCAACCAGTGATACTGGTTGGTATGTGCATACTGAGTATGCATTGTGGGGCGTTGTAGTCAACAACCGCTGGTGCGGGTACTCCCTCGGCTAAGATCCTCGCATGACCGAACTCTGTCCTATTCCATGCTGAGATACAATTTAGTCTCACAGCAGCAAGATTAGCTTGCTGTGAGATCAGTAGGTTGGTTGGCAGCCAATGTAGCAGCACAAATAGTGCCTTAGTAGGAGTGGAGCGGAGCGCTCCAGTTACCTGTAGAGCAGCCATTCTCCGCACTTTTTCAAGCTGCCGTTTGCAGGTAGCCTTAAGAGCAGCCTGCCACCAGAACGCCACCCCAAACAACAGAATTGGTTCCACCACAGCAGTGTAAAGCCAAGCAACAGTACGAGGCTGCAATCCCCAACTCACCCCTATGGCCCTTTTGCAACAGGAAAGTGCGTTGAAAGCCTTCCGAGCTCTTTCTGCCACATTGTACGTCCATAGTAACTTCGAGTCAAGGATCAGCCCTAAGTATTTGAGCTTCTGGCTCAAGTTAATGGAGACCCCATTCAATTTGGGTAACTCAAAATCAGGAACTTTGTACCTCCTTGTAAACAGCACTAGTTCCGTTTTATTAGGATTCACATTCAAGCCGCACTGTGATTTAACCTCTCCGATAGCGTAGAGAAATACTTTCCCGACACTGAAACAGCTATGTCGTCTGCGTAAGCAATCACTTTGCAGCCGGGACGGTCCAGCTTCCTTAGAAGAGTATTCACCATGATGTTCCACAGCAGGGGAGAGAGAACTCCACCCTGAGGTGTGCCCGTGCTGACTCCTCGTCTTACGCTGGCATTACCCAGCGTAGAGATTACAACTCTACTTTTGAGAAGCTGCACAAAAAAAGCAACCAACCGTTCATCCACATGCATCACCGAGAGAGCCTCAACAATTGCGTTAGAATTAACGTTGTTGAAGGCCCCCTCGATGTCCAGGAAGACAGCAAGCGTATATTCCTTTAGAGCAAGAGATTTCTCAACTTGCTCAATAAGGACGTGAAGAGCGGTACGGAAGCAGGAAGCTCAGATAAAAATACATAATAAATACATAGAGTAAAACGCAATACCCCAAAGCGTTACGAATTAGGTGATACTGTTTACAGAAGAAACAAACAAATTAAAACTAAAGATAAGCCATTGTACGGAAAATAAGTAGTTTACAAGGACAATCGAGTTACAGTTGTTACTAGCTCCGGAAAAAAAAATCCATAAATCACATCTCAAAAATGTCCCTTCTATTTCAGGTTGATTGTACTCAACATGAATCCAATATGCACATTCTTAATGGAACTTATATTAGAAATATTTTGTATTACACCACTGGAAAACACGTAAAATCTCCATCCTTTACCATTTGTTAATAATATTACATCCGCTACGACCGATATAACTATAATCATAGCAACTGCAAGAATTGAGCTTTCATTTTTTTTCTATTTTTACACCAAAAACAATCTGTGGGACACAGATACTTGAGGAAGGGGAAGTTAGCACATTCTACTCCACACTAAATTCCACCACTAAATTCCACCCTTCACCACAACTACTTTGCATTTCGCGATTGTATTAAAGTTTTCAATTCGATTAATTGGCGTTGAAATTGAATATGTCAGGTAAATCAGCAAATTTAGGCAGTTTTTCATCACGGGTGCTACCAAACGCACGTTAGTTAAAGAAAACTTGTTATTACAAAACGGCAAATAAAACTTTGTTAATATAAAACGGTGTTTCTAATTAAAGTAGAGAAGATCACCGTAACTTGCACTCCTATCAACCAAATCCGCCTGACATAAATCATCATACCCCTGATGGTGACACGACGTTGTCTAAAATTTTTTCGAGCAGGTTTGTGTAACTAGTTCACAATTTGTCTTCTACTCATAGTGATTAAATGTATAAATATAGGCCGTTTACTTGTTTTTTATGTTAAAGATTAATGAAAAAAAACTCTACTGCACCTGAACTTGCTAAAAATACTAATGTTTGATGAATGGTAGAAGAATTGTGCAGATTTTGAGTGCATATTCTAAGAGACGTGCTCCAACCTGTTTCGCGTGCAAAATCACTTTGATCTTAACAGTGCATTTAAACTCATATGGAATGGACTGCCGGAATTTCAAGATTTAAGAAAGCCAAACACTGAAAAACTATGAAAGCAGCATAACATAACATAAATAAAAAAAAATCCTTAGTGCTTTTATCACATTACCAACACTGCAACTAAAAGTCTCCCACAATTGCCTCAAGTCAAAATCAAATAACTATATCGATTTTAATTTTATCCGATGATTGCGTCGCAAGTTATGAGGATAAAAAGATATTGATTTTTAATAAAACGAAAAATGTTTGAAACCAAAATATTTTTAGAACTTAGAAAATTTACAAATTGGTAACTTATTTTCATTGCATTCATTTCAATTGGTAACTTATTTTCATTGTACCGTTTGAAAATTATACGATAAAATCGTTTAATAAAGATCCTGCAAATAAATACAAAGCCAACAATAGTGAAATATACAAGTGTGGTTGCCATGAAATATGTGTTGGTCGTCAGATGGGCCTCTAAATGTTTCTGATTCAGTCCGGGAGCAATTTGGTTTTCTACTGCTGTGAGAAAAGTATTTGATTTAAACCAGCAGTGGAGAGCAAAGTATTGTCAGAATTCAACGTACCAAAGCGGCAAGGCCGCAGTTATTGATGGCACCATGTCTAAGCTAATCTTAGACATTTGCCGTGCTTAATGTTGCTATACAAGTATAACCTCGCAAAAGCAGAGATTCAGTAAAACAACTGTGTTCAGTACGTCTACTCAAATGAATCTATTTTTTAATCATTCTTACAACTCCTTATATACGATTTTTACAAATATAGCTTAACCTACTTTATTACCTAAACTCAGCATGCCCTGAAATAAATCATTAATAGTGTCTACAGACGACGAACATGTTCGTCAACTTGGTTCGCCAACTTGGTATGAAAACTTCGATACGGACGTTCGCACCAAATGCCGCACATCAGTACATTGCGCATCAGTTTGCACTAAATTTCAATGTTCACGCACATGTTTGCGAACTTGAGAAAAGGGTAAGTGCTTACCTGCGTACAACAACAATTACACGTGTTCGCTCGCCAAGTTGGCGAACCATGTTCGTCGTCTGTAGACACTATAACGCATATATTTCCTCATGACACATAATTCTGCATGAATCACATGTGTTCTACTTTCTCACGCTAAACTTGACCAATATTTCTAGCGCCATTCAATCAACATGCACAAGATTTATCGCCATGTGCGCTCATTCATACTATAACCAAAATACATAATATTTTGAGTCGCGTGCCATAGTGACAACACGAAACTATGTCAATAGCAACATGACTCAACATTGCATATGGCATGGATATTCACGGTCGCTACTCGGAAATCTGATATGGTCAGTTGCGCAAGTGTATTGCATTGTATTCGACCTACATGATACGTGTGGTCTGCTATTACGTAGACAACATTAGTGAATTGCATGGTGTTCTATTTTGATTTATTTGTTTTGATTGCTCTGATTTGATTTATTTCAGGCATGGTGATGGTATATCATTACAATAGTTGGCAACTCTATAATGACTTTTTTAACAAATTACTTCTCAGTAATGCCTTTAAAAAGTTCCATATATCATTTCAAATTCGTTTTGATTTCATAACTGTACTCAAGTTATGGGGCAAAAAGTTTTATTTTCCTGAGCGAATTTTCAAAACTCAACACACCCGAATAACCATAGCTGGCAGCACCAATTGAATTTTTCAACCAAATTTCTGCCAAAAAAGGCTTATGGTATGTATCCATATGCATAATTTTCGCGTATCGTATCACCGTTGCGTATCAGTGGATACGACAAACGTATCTTCGTTGCGTATCAAAATTTGATACAAAGAAAGGCAACGAACTCGATTGGTCACTTGGCGGTTTCTTGCCGTCGCATCAAAGGAATGATACGATACGAAGTGGAGTCATGTGTGGACACGTTGCGTTGTACACTATAGATAAGTCAATAAAAGCGTTGCCGCTGCGTGTCGAGTTATTTGCAACGGATCGTATTGATGATACATGGCATATTGAGTAGTGTGGACACCGTATCCGTTTAGTGAATGATACGCAACAGGGATACAATACGGAAGAAAAGCAACATATGGATACCTATCTTTAGAGTAAGGTTCAGCTACTGTGTCAATTTCATAAGGTTCAGCTACTGTGTCAATTAAGTAACTGAATCAGAATGTATAGGGCATAAAGCCTTTTTTTTCATTATTTTTCAAGATGGCACCTCTCGCAAAGAGTTACCCGCATTTACAAATCGCTTCTTTCAGATCTGGTGGTATTCAATACCAATGCACTCTATGAATTCCATTTGTATCTGATAACTGGATCGTTAGTTCTGGTGAACAGAATTTTTTGATGCTTAAAATATAGGTAAATTGGAAGAGGGATACGGTTCTTGTCCGATGTGAAACTCCATAGCTTTTCCTTTGGCTGTATAGACAAAGCATAAGATTTTTATATGAGTTGCTTTTCATTGTAAAAAACGAAAATTTTTCGGGAGAGTCGATTGCTTGAAGGTTTTCACTTTCACTGCAGGGTTACCAGAACTACACGAGCCTATAACTAAGTAACAACAATACTTACTGTAAGTTTCGTAATGATCTAATAATTTCAAACATTTTCAAATTTTCCCAATCTCATTTTAGGCACCTAGCGCACTCATAGGGTTAAAAATTGCAAAAAAACTATCAGATTCACATTTGAAACACGTTCGAGATCCATTCCATAAACTTTATTTTTGCGAAAGTTATTTGTTGACTGAGAAATATGTACATATATTTGAAATATCACCAAGATAGCCGCCAGCGCCAAAGGGCTAAATATCGTTAACTTTTTGTGAAACCTGGCACTATTCTGCATATACACCAATGTATCCAGATAATTTCAGTTTAATCGGGAGGCTTATTTCTGAGATTTTTACACTGAAATTTTTTTGATATATATATATATATATATATATATATATATATATATATATATATATATATATATATATATATATATATATATATATATATT
Source organism: Nemotelus pantherinus (assembly GCA_963978885.1). Lineage (NCBI taxonomy): Eukaryota > Metazoa > Arthropoda > Insecta > Diptera > Stratiomyidae > Nemotelus > Nemotelus pantherinus. The sequence continues at coordinate 61,695,300 of OZ022265.1, forward strand.
GAAGGTTTTCACTTTCACTGCAGGGTTACCAGAACTACACGAGCCTATAACTAAGTAACAACAATGCTTACTGTAAGTTTCGTAATGATCTAATAATTTCAAACATTTTCAAATTTTCCCAATCTCATTTTAGTCTTTATATACATATATAAAGTGATTTTAATACTAATGTTCTTCTTCGTACATTAGTAAAAATGGTGCAATTTATTCATTCTTTTACAATTATAGCTGCCGGTCCATCTGGGTATGATAAGATGAGATTTATTTAGACACTTCTTAGAAATGGCTTTATGACACAGCCGCGGGCGAAGAAGGTTATTTGATGGAATGGTGAAACTCAAACTGTTCCAACAGAAGTAGGTTTTAAAAATATCGAATAAATATTTAAACACGATTACAGAAGAGTTTGTGAATAATGCAAATGAACCAACACTTATTGTTTTGGACGATATGGTGCGAAGTGCGTCTTCAATACAAGTTTGCGATTTTTTTACCAAAGGGTCACACCAAAAGAACTTTTCGGTGATATTGGTAACACAGAATGTATTTCATCGGGAAAAATTTTGCCGTGAGTTGTAAATATCTGGAATGATTTACTCATGAAGGTTAATGATTTGTGATCATTGTTCCTTTCTTGTCTATAAATCAGCATAGACAACGTATATCGTATTCTAAGCACTGATCCTCTACTGTTCTTCGAACATTAGTGTTTCTAGCGGTCCTGTTGCGCTAGGGATTTTTTTCTTTATAATTTTTTAAGATAGCGCCACTGTCACAGAATTACCCGCATTTCCAAATCGCTTCTATCAGACCTGGTCCCACTCAATACCAAAACATTCTGTGAATTTCACTTGTATCTGTTATTTATGCCGTGAGTTCTTGTGAACAAAAATTTTTGATGCTTAAAATATAGATAAACTGGAGGAGGGTTACCGTTCTTGTGTAATTTAAAATTTCGAAAGTTTTGCTTTGGTTGTACATATATAAAAAACATAAGATTTCAACATGGTTTGGTTTGTACCATAAAAGACGAACATTTTTCAGGAGAGTCGATAGTTTGAAGGTTTTCACTTTCAATGACTGCCGTTGCTGCATGGTTAACAGCGCGTTCATAAAAGACCACGCTTATCTACAACCTGGTCACGGCAATATGTTTTATAAGTTTCATACTGATTTGAAAATCTAATCAAAAGTTATCGCTATTTAAAACTTTTCAATTTTTCTCAATCTGATTTTAGGCGCCTAGCCCACACATAGGGCTAAAAAATTCAAAAAATTCACGTTTAAAATTTATTCCATTAAATTTATTTTAGCGAGAGTTATTTATTGCCAAAAATAGGTTTGTTTAAAATATTACTTAAATGGCCACCGGTGCAAAAAGGTAAATGATTCTTAGCTTTGTGTGAGATATTGCACTATTCTGCATTCTTTCAGTCCAATCGGATGGCGCGTTCCCGAGATTTTTTGATGATAATTTTTTGATGATAGTTGGATATATATATACATATATATATATATATATATATATATATATATATATATATATATATATATATATATATATATATATATATATATATATATATATATATATGTATATATATATATATATATATATATATATATATTTATATATATATATATATATATATATATATATATATATATATATATATATATATATATATATATATATACACTCCGTTTCATATTTATAACCCACCTGACAATTTTCAATTATTTTGGACTGAAATAATTGTTCACCCCAAACTTTAATTTAAACTGATTGAGAATCTGTGTAAAATTACATTTTTGAGAGTAATTTCCCGTTAGGGCTATTTTTTACTGCAGTCCTGGAAAATTCTGTATTTTTTGGCGTTTCATATTTATAACCCAGATAAAGTTTCCAACAAAATAAAATGTTCATTAAAATTAATTTCAAAATTAACAAAAGCTTAGTAATTAATAGAACCTCCTTTTGACTTTATCAAATCAAAAATCTGTTTTTTCGGGGAATCGATCAATTTTTCTAATAATGCAGGTTCGATTTTCCGCCATTCATCAAGAATCGCCACTTTCAATTCCGCCAGTGATTCATATTGCCGATTTTCAGCATATATCCGTCTGACAAGAATCCCCCAAATGTTTTCAATGGGGTTCAGGTGAGGCGAACACGCTTGCCAATCCATTAGCTTAATGGAATTTGTTTTCATCCATCTCATTGTTTCACGACTGGCATGAATCTTGGCATTATCCTGCTGGAAAGTCCAGTTTTTTTCAGGATGTGCTGCCAGGAATGACAGTAAACTGCCCCCAAGTACTTGTATGTAGTCTCTACTCCTCATACGCGATGAAGTAAATTAAACGTCCAAGCATCCAGATGCAGAAAATGCACCCCACAACATCACGGAACCGCCACCAAAATTCCGCTTCGAGAAATACCGGGGTTCCTTTCTCAAATCGCGCCAGTAAGAATTTAACCCCTCAGGCCCATCTAAATTCCATTTTTTTCATCAAAAAAAAAAATCTAGATATAAAATTTTTGGAACTAAACAAAGGGGGAATAAAATAACCAATATTTCTTACAGATGACCAATTTGTAGCCATATTTTTTTCTGCAAATTCTAACCGAGCTTTCTTATGGCGATCTTATAGTCGTGGAGCACCCCTCATTTTAGCTCTTCTGATCTAATTATCACGTTGAAGCGTTCTCCAAATCGTTGTTTTTGACACCTTTGTTTGTAAAAGAGTTGCCATTTTATTACAGCTTATTGTTGAATTACTGGCTGAACGTATAATCTTCCTTTTCACCCGCGAAGAAAGTTGTCTTTCTCTTCTCGTTCGCTTTGTATTCCCATATAATTCAGGTTTTTTTAAAAAGTTGTTAATTACACGGCGACTGCGTGCAACTTTTCTTGAAATTTCACTGATGTTCAAACCAACTTCTTTGTACGCCAAGATTTCACCCTTTTCAACTTATTTTAATGACATACCTCGAGGCATTTTAAATGATCAACTCATTACCACACACACCTGTGAACAACTGTTGAAAGTATTGAGTAACTCGACTAGTAATTCTGCTAATTACCAGGTGGGTTATAAATATGAAACGCACTAAAAAGACGAATTTCCAAGATATGCAGTAAAAAATAACGCCAATGAGAAGTCATTCTCAGAAAAATCATTGCACACAATTTCTCATTCTTATCAGTATTAGATTTGTGTTGAACAACTATTTTATATGAAAATAATTAAAAATTTTTAGGTGGGCTATAAATATGAAACGCAGTATGTATATATATATATATATATATATATATATATATATATATATATATATATATATATATATATATATATATATGTATATATATATATATATATATATATATATGTATATATATATATATATATATATATATATATATATATATATACATATATATATATATATATATATATATATATATATATATATATATATATATATATATATATATATATATATATAAATATATATACATATATATATATATATATATATATATATATATATATAAGTTAACACCATTCTCAAACGTACCAGAACACCATTACTTTTGTCGCCTGTGCAGAATCGCATTTTATATAATTGAATAGTGTATTAAAACAAATGTATTAAAATGTCATTGAATACTTTGAGTACTCAACGTACTCACGTTGATAACTGGCGCCCGAGCAGTACTTAAAAGTTAGCCAGTGGAACATATTAAGCCAAACAGTTCCTTGAATCCTTCGCAGAGGCTGGCAAGGATCTGATCAGTTGAAAAAAAGTTATCCGAATATTTGTAAACGATTCTGGTGACGCGGATTAGAAAACAGAGTAATAAGAATAAACAGAGTAATAAGAATTATTCAAACTCAATTACTTAGTGCCTTCCGCGTCCGCAATTGAAGCACCACGGTGAAGTTGTACTACGAGTAGGTGATTGTGGAGAATTACCGGAACAGTGACTAAAAGGGACACATTACAACATCACTTAAAAGGATTTATCTCGAACCTGGGAACCCAAGACCAGTGAAGTTGTACCACGAGTAGGTTATTGTGAAGAAATACAGGAACAGTGACCAAAAGGGACACATTACAACATCACTTAATTGGATTTATCTGAAACCTGGGAACCCAAGACATACGTACCCACGCAATAGTCTTTATCCTCATGTGAGTACACAGAATATCCTTATCTACCATTATTTTGACAAAGTAAGCAAATTATATTGATAAAAGAAGTGAGTGTATTATTAACTTCAAAGTGAAAAGCTATAGTTGGTTATTAAAATGGAAATGATGCAAGAGACCATTCATCAATTAACCGGGGCAGTGAATGCTCAGATTGAGTTAACGAAGAGCATCGTATTCAGACTCCAGAAGTTGGAGGAAGCCCAGAACGGGCCTGCACAAACTTCAGCCGCCGAGTCTCCTCTCCGTGGTCCAACCACAGAGGATGAGCTCAAGGAAATTTGTAAATTGCCAGATTGTGTCAGGCATTTACCGATATTCGAGGGGAATCCTACCGAATATATTTCCTGGGTGCACAATGTGGAAACCATATTAAATGATTTCGCAATTGTTCGCGGCAAACCACTATTCAGGGCGATTTTACAATGCATCCGCCAGAAAATTAGAGGGCCAGCAGATTCGGCACTCATTTCATATAACATATTCGATGACAACTGGTCATCAATAAAAAAGTGTTTATCTTTACATTACGCTGACAAGAGAGATATTCGCGCCTTAGAATATCAGCTTAACCTCTTGAGGCAGGGGAATATGTCCCTGGATGAATTTTACGCCAACGTTAACCACCAGTACTCCTTAATCGTAAATAAGATTAAAACGGAAGACTATTCGTCGGAAACGGTGAGCGTGCTCATAGAAACTTATAGGAACCGAGCACTAGATGTATTTGTACGCGGGGTTAACGGAGATCTTTCCAGGATGCTGGTTATACAAAGGCCCAAGTCGCTACCTGAGGCACATACGTCATACCTCGAAGTCCAAAACTTGAACTTCCGTGTAACCTCCGTCCACAAGGCCAATGTAAATAACTCAGTGACAGCACCCATTAACCAAATTTTCGCTCCATATCAAGGGAAGCCGTTTCCCTAAATTCCACCAAAATCATTCCCAAGGGCCGCACCGAGAGCATTACTTATCTACCAGAGGAACGAGGCTTACAACATTCAGCATGAACAACGCCCACAACCACCAGCAAGGCCGTCATTCCCGAAACCACCAGTTCCAATGGAGATAGATTCATCAACACAAACCAGACAGATTGATTACCTGAATCTGAAAGACGATAAAGATCCTGCTAAAAGATATAGAACATCCGACAATTACCCTCGCAAACAGCAAAGGATAAATGTTCTGGAGATACTGGATGAACAGCCGTGCGGAGGAGAACAGGAGCAACTCCATAAAGACTACTATGAAATCGCAGATCTTCATCTCGAGTATGAACAGGACGAGTGTGAGGAAGTAAATTTTATGACACAAGCCTCTCTAGCATTCCATACTTAGAATATAGAACTAGAGACGGCAGAACCCTTAAATTCCTTGTTGATACGGGTGCCAATAAGAACTTTGTACGACCCGAATTAGGCGCAAACAGAAAACCAGTCAAACGCCCATTTAAAATACGATCAGCAGGAGGTAACATAGTGATAAGGGACCAAATTTCAGGAAAATTCTTCTCTAGCATTGGAAACGATTCCACAATAAATTTCTTCATTCTACCGGGACTTGAGTCTTTCGATGGGATAATCGGAGATGACACCCTGAAAGACCTCGAAGCGGTAATCGATAGAAAAAATAACGTATTAGAAATCAAGCCAAACATTGTAATCCCACTGAAAGAGAAGTTCTCGACTCAGGTGAATAATATAGAAGTCAGAGATGGTAATCTGAACCTTGAAACAAAAGCGAAATTAAAAAGAATAATACAGAAATTTCAAAAACTTTTCGGACCGGTGGACAACACCCAAATTATCGATACAAACATTTAGGCAGAGATCAGAACAATAACAGATGAACCAATATACGCAAAATCATATCCATATCTTTCTGCTGTGCGTGAGGAGGTCGACAGCCAAATAAAAAAACTATTGAAGGACGGAATCATTAGGCCTTCCAAGAGCCCTTACAATGCTCCCGTTTGGATAGTCGAAAAAAAGCTGACTCTTCCAAATCTCGAAAATACAGAATGGTAATCGGCTTCAAAAAATTGAATGCGGTGACCATACCGGATACATATCCCATCCCGGATTTATCCAACACAATAGCCAGCCTTGGTGAAGCGAAGTACTTCACGACGTTGGACTTGACCTCAGGCTTCCACCAAATCCAAATGCGCGAACGCGATATACCAAAGACAGCTTTTTCAACAATGGATGAAAAATTCGAATACACAAAATTACCCTTCGGGTTGCGAAATGCTTCCGCAATATTCCAAAGAATGATCGATGATGTCCTCCGGAAATATATAGGCAGAATATGTTACGTCTACATTGACGACATAATCATATTAAGAAGAACGGAGCCGGAACATTTCGAAAACTTGCAGAAAGTATTTTCCAAGATCGAAAAAGCTAATTTACGAATCAATCTCGACAAGACCGAATTTCTAAAAAAGGAAACGGAATTCCTAGGTTATATCATTTCCAGTGAGGGGATAAGGCCAGACGCCAAGAAGGTAGCAGCAATAAAGAACATTAAACCACCTTCTAATCTAAAAGATCTGAAAAGTTTCCTGGGACTGACATCATATTACCGCCGTTTCATAAGGGATTTCGCTAAAATTGCCAAGCCGTTGACTAATATGACAAGAGGTGAAAAAGGGCAAGTTAAGTCAACCCAATCCAAAAATATTCCAATCGAGATGGGAGAAATAGAGCTAAAAGCGTTTAATGAATTGAAGGAAATTTAAGCCTCATCCGAAATACTAGCCTTTCCAGATTTCTCTAAGGATTTCATATTGACCACAGACGCATCGAATACGGCCCTCAGAGCAGTGCTTTCAAAGGGCGAAATCGGAAAGGATAAGCCAATCACACACATTTCCCGATCCCTTGATAAAACCGAGGAGGCTTATGCAACAAATGAGAAGGAAATGCTTGCCATTGTCTAGGCCCTGGACAAGCTAAGAAACTACCTCTATGGAGCAAAAAAGGTGAAAATACTCACTGACCTTCAGCCACTGACGTTAAGCTTGAGCAATAGGAACAACAATGCCAAGCTCAAAAGGTGGAAGGCTCGCATAGAGGAATACAACTGCGAACTCGTATACAAACCTGGGAAAACGAATAACGTTGCTGATGCATTATCAAGGTTAGAAATATAAGCCAACATTCTTACATCTAATTCATCCCAGACGGCACATAGTGCCGACGAAGACAGCATCGGCCTCATTCCTTGTTGCGAGGCACCTATAAACGTATTTAAGAACCAACTGATAATCTCGGAAGGAAAGGACACTTACGGGTATGAAGAACCTCACAAGGGATACCGTAGGTATTATATTAAACCCACGAAGGTAACAAAAGAGGCTCTCATAAAAACGCTAAAAGAAAACTTAAATCCCAATGTCATAAATGGGCTCAAAATTCCGGAACCGTACATACAGCTCCTGCAAGAGGTGTTTAGGGAACATTTTTGTAGATTCCAAATCCGCATAACACAGCAAGTTGTGCAGGACATTACAAACCCCGATAACAAAATGGCAATCATATATAAAGAGCACAGAAGGGCTCACCGTAATCATGACGAAAATAAAAAACAAATTTTAGAACAATTCTACTTCCCACAATTGACTAAAGAAATAAAGAAGTATGTCAAATCTTGCGGCATCTGACACTGCAATAAATACGACCGCCATCCCAATAGGCCGGAGCTACAGAATACACCAATACCCAGGTATCCTTCAGAAATCTTGCATCTAGATATCACGGAATACCAAGGAGAGAAATTTATCTCATGCATCGACAAGTTTACAAAATTTGCAAAATATTTTCGAATAAAAAACAGGTCATTACTGCATTTGAGGGACAAGATGACTAAAGTACTACACTTCTTCACAGTGCCTAAACTGTTGGTGATAGATAATGAGGGAAGCCTTGTAAGCCCGATTATTTCCAATTACATTAATATCCTGGGCATAGAGACATACAGGACACCATGCTAGAAAAGTGAGGTAAATGGAACTGTGGAAAGAGTTCATTCCACCATAATTGAGATCACTAGATGCATTAAAAAGGAGTACCCAGACTTGTCGACGAAAGAAATCATCAACATTGCCGTTGGCCAATACAATAACACGATTCATTCAGTAACAAACAGGAAACCTAGCGACGTATTTTTTGGAAGAGAACAGCGAATAAATTATCAAAATTTAGTAGATTTTAAAAAGAAAGTCAATGTCGATTTGATAATCTAAATTCGAAGGTTGCAGAAGCGTAAGCTGAACAACGAAAATCCCAAAAGACAAGAGCCAAAAACTTATGATTCTGGACAAACAATATACGTAGCAGTGAAACAAATTCAGGGCAAACACAAACCTATTTTCAAGAAAGAGATCGTAGCCAAAGACAATAAAGTTACCGTAACGACCGCCAGCGGCAGGCGAATTCATAAGTCCCATATAAAAAACTCTGGGCAATAAGGCATCTTTCCTCTCGTTTCAGTACAACGTGGACAAACAAAACCACGTCAACAAACGTTTATGAGTACCTAGGACCAATAGCAACTATCAAGTTAGGAAGAGGACGAATAATAAACGACATCATGAAACTCATAGACGCCATCGACAACTATTACGAGCAATACAAGATTAACAGAAATCTGATGGACTCAACGAATGCGATGCTGCGGCAATACAACAACATTATTGGACACCTAGACGACCGTATCACCGATAAATATGAACTATCAATAAATGATGTTCAATCGACTGAGTATCATGCGGAATGAAGTAAATGAAATAGTGCAGGCCGAACAGTTAGCTAAAAATAGAATTGTCAACTCCAATTTATTAAACAAGGAAGAAATTAACCAACTTATAGCACAAATTGAAACACTTCCCTACGAAAAAAAGGTTGAAGCTATAGAATATGCCGAACCAACAATGGTAGCAAAAGGATCACTTCTGTTCTACATTATTTCACTGCCCAAGACCGTTAGAAAAGAATACAGTCACGTCACCGTTAGACCAACAACTAAGAACGATAAGCGAGTTTATATGCAGTCTGAACAACTACTAACCAGCGAGATGGAAAATTACATCATAAAGAAAGTATGCAACAATATCAAGAATGTCATGGTTTGCAAAGAAAGCCAAGTAACCAAATTAGACAATGACTACTGCGTCAGTCGCCTATTAAAAGGAGCAACAATGAAATGCACATATCTGGAGGGTAGTTTTGTAATCCAATTCAACAACGAGACAATCCGGATCAAAAAGAAGACTTTCACGAACAAAAAAGCCCAAGTACTCCAGGTGTTGCCACCAGTATTCCAGGCCAGACCAGATAAGGACTTACGGCTTGACTTGAAGAACCTCCACACTCTTCACCTAAATAACACCAGCAAGCTGAAGAACCTACTCACCAATCATGAGAAATCCTTGATAATAGATATAACTCTCTTTACAGTACTAATTTTAACATAGGGTATACTTGTAGTCTCCAAATGCAGAAGAAGCAGCAGAAACAAGCTTGAGATCACCCATCCGAAAATACCTAACATACTAGATGTCCAACTTATTAGGCTTAACATCCAGGACATTCAATCCATCAACTTTAATGTATAATCTGCGTTACGCAGACACTTCAGGAGGGAGGAGTTAACACAATTCTCAAACGTACCAGAACACCATTACTTTTGTCGCCTGTGCAGAATTGCATTTTATAGAATTGAATTGTGTATTAAAACAAATGTATTAAAATGTCAATACTTTGAGTTAGAAGATAATTGTGTACTAAAGTAAACTTTGCAAAATGTGTAATGAAAAAATAATTGAAATATTTTCAGTCAGATTAAAATTCAGCCTTCAACAGAACAGACGTTTTATTTTTCTTCAACGTACTCACGTTGATAACTTATATATATATATATATATATATATATATATATATATATATATATATATATATATATATATATATATATATATATATAATATTTATATATACAGATATATATATATATATACATATATATATATACATATATATATATATATATATATATATATATATATGTATATATATATATATATATATATATATATATATATATATAATATATATAATAAATATTTATATATACATATATATATATATATATATATATATATATATATATATATATATATATATGTATATATATAAATATATATATATATATATATATATATATATATAATATATATAATAAATATTTATATATATATATATATATATATATATATATATATATATATATATATATATATATATATATATATATATATATATATAAATATGCATCTTTGTGATAGTGATCAAGTGATATTAATATCAATGCTCTTCTTCAAGCATTAGTAAAAATGAATGGACGCCGAAACAAATGAAAGTTAGGTTCCGAGAAGGTACTCGCTAAATTTCAATTAGCCAGACTCAGTGCAGTTCGTAGCGACATAGATCCAATCAAGACGCAACCGTGAAAGGACTTTCATTAGTCATCGGTTCAAATCTAGCTTAAATCCAATAGCTTTAAAAAAAGGCACTTGATATTCGGAACAGATATTGTCCCGAAATTATTGTATGGCCAAATTGTATCCGTCTTTGGATCGAATTCTTCCGCAGTAAGTCAAGCAAAACCACTGTTTGTAGAAGCACTCCCTTAACAAGTCGGAAATTAATTTCAGCGCTGCTGCATCTACGACTGATGTTGGAAATATAACATATTAAATTAGTATAGTTATAATTACAAACATTTCACCTCTATATATTTAAACACTTATTTCAGCCACCCTATTCTTCTGCCGCGTTTCCGTTTCCGTTCGTTCATTTCGTCGCGAATCGTTGAAATGAGAACACAAAGGATGTGGCTCCCTCCACAGATCGGTGCAACCTCCGCTCAACCCCCCGCGTGCTGGCAAGAAGAGCAAGCTTTGTGGTTCTTCCAATAGGAGAGCCAGTTCGCCAAGTCTAAAGCTCAGAGACCAAATGCCATTATGAGGCCTCCTCACTGGGCTCAGAGCAGCTGAAGGCGGTCAGGGACGTGATTGTGAGCCCAGACCCCAAAACACCGTACGAGGTACTCAAGAGGGCGCTTTTATTGCGGCTTTCAGCCAGCGATTCGGCCAACTTAAAGCACCTCTTTGAGAATCTCTGGCTTGGTGGTAGGCAGTCTTTCCAACTGCTTCGTGATATGAATCAGTTGAGAGGTTCCGCCGCTGGCGAGGACCGCTGCAGCGGCTTCCGAAACAAAGTCAGGCCACTTTTGCATGGTCTCCGGAAGCCAGCCTGAGCAGGTTGGCGCGAACCGCATACGAAATCCAGTTACAAGTTAGCTCAGCCACTGTTTTTTCCCAGCAGTCAGAGATGGCCGTAATAACAAAACAGGTTGCTACTCTCACAAAGCTCGTACACCAGCAACTACGATCGCATTCAAGGTCTCACGGAAGATCTTGCTCTAAATCGCGCCGCCGAAGCCCATATCACAGCAAATTCGGCTCAGAGGTACTTAAATACATTAACAAAGCTAGTTTATCAAAACCGGTTCATCTGAACCAAAAATCTAGGTCACCGTTCTCTTCAGACGGTAAGAAAACTCGACTTATCACCTATTAGCCGTCGAATAATTATTATATATACCTTATTAATCCAGGCGCAGATATTTCAGTGCTTCCAGCACCTGAAACCGAAGCACTTCCACCTTATGGTCTGCAACTTGCCGCGGCAAATCACTTAAACATTAACATCAACGAACGAAAGGTGATTAAACTAAAAAAGGACTTTTACGTGAGTTTTGATGGGACTTTATAGTTGCCGATGTCTCTAGACCCAACTTGGCAAATAATATCCTTGTGGATTTCCTCACTTTACTTTCATCGAAAAGCACGTTCACTTTATACAAATGTCCAAAATTTTATGTTTTGATTGAGAACGGATACATGCCCTTTTCACCAAATACCATGCCAGGGTTCATCCCTTCGAGTTCGTAGCCCAGCGCTCCTCCCAAAGCTCAAGCGTTCACGCTCGTGATTGAGCAACCACAATTTCTCTTCCCACTTCTGCTCTGTTCAGGAACACTTCCCTGCGTTCGTTCGCCAATAGATCAATTGGGATTACTCCCGCTATCACTAACACGGCGTTTCCTGAAACTGCTCTGTAGCTGCTTGCAATTCGCAGCGCTCCCCTACGCTGGACGCTTACCATCCTAGCTCGATACTTTTCAAAGCTAAACGCAATGGCCCATATCTCCACGCCATACAGCAGCATTGAATGAGCCACCGTCATAAGGAGCTTATATTTACTTGGACTAGGACCGCAAACGTTTGTCATGAGTCTCCCAAGCAAGATAACAGCCAGTTTCGCCCTATCGCATACTTTTCAAATGTGCTCTCCATAAGCCAGCTTCGAGTCCAACATCACTCCAAGATAATTAGCCGATTTTCTGGTCTCAAGTACTTCAGAGCCAACCGTCATGGGTATAATGGTTGGTATCCTTTTCTTGGTCAGCCCGACAATCTTAGTTTTTGCGATCACCTGCTGGAGACCATGGCTTTCCATCCAGGCTTCAACCCTTCTCATTACTTGATTGAGTTTGAGTTGGGCAAGGTGAGGATTTCTAGATGTGATGACAGGGGCTACATCATCAGCATAGCCCACCAAGAGCACGTCTTCTGGCATTTCGACGCGTAAGAGACTATCATACGTAATACTCCATAGGTCCGGCCCGAGAATGGATCCTTGTGCTGCCCCAGCTGTAATGGTTTTGCGTACAGTTCCCTGATTCGTTTCATAGAACAAATGGCGATCTTTCAGATCATCCCGTACCATTCCCAGCAAGTATTCTTCTATTTGAAAATGTCGCTGAAGATAATCCAGCTTGTCGGTCCATCTTGCCGAGTTTAAAGCGTTACGAACGTCCAGTGTTACCAAAAACACTATGGGTCTAGCCCAATGACAAGCGGCCTCTGTGCGATCTACTGTGCTAACTACTCCGCAGATGGCACTTATTGTTGAGTGGCCACTGCGGAATCCATGTTGGTTATTCGAGAGGTTACCTGCTTTTTGTATAGCTGCTTTGAGTCGAGGTTTCAGCAGCCCTTCCAAAAGTTGTTGCGGAACAGCTGTGAACAGCCGCCACCACAACAGAAATTTTAGCCCGACCTGCTATCCTCGCGTGACTTTATGTGCCAGCTAGACACCGGTATCGTGGGTGGGTTGAGGGGCAGGTCAAGCCCTAGCTGTGTCACGCACAAACACTAACAGACAAGGCATAAGGAAAAAAAACTAAGCCATAGAAAGACGGGAGCCCACCCATGTCTTCACTGAACCTATATCGTTTTGCTTTAATGATCCGCAGTATTCAGCATGCAGAGAGGTCTGTACGCTAATGGTGTGTTAAGATCTCCATTTTCCTTTGAAATAAGGGCAAGTCGCACCACTTTCCAGGGTGACGGAAAGACACCCGCTAGTAAACATTCATTGTACATACGTAGTAATGTTGACGGGTGTCGCTCCACCACTACTTTTAGGACTTCTACTGGAATATTGTCCAAGCTTGTTGGTTCTTCATTCTGACACTCGTGCTTCGTAGTTCTTCTTCAGTGAACAAAGGAATATCTTCCTGGTGGACTGTGTGGTTGTTCTCTGCTCTTACATCGTGCGCTGCGAACAGTGAGTCTGCAATATTCCTCAAGACATCGGCCTCCATGGGTGGGTCGGGACCCATGCTACCAGCCTACTCGATATTTTTTCGTAGTCCTGGCCCCATGGGTCCCAGTCCACTTCTTCGCATAAAGTTTGCCACATTTGCTTTTTCCTCCGTTTTATAGCTATTCCCAGTTCTTTTTTTGCCTTTTTGTGGGTGGCGACAAGTAGTAGCGCTTTTGGTCGTCCAATAGACCGCTGCGCCCAACGCCTGCATGCTAGAGCTCTTTGTCTTAGTTTCGTTTTCTCCTCAGTCCACCAATAAGCGCTCTGTTTGCCCGATAGTGACTTTCAAAGTGGCATCGACGCATTGCACGCTCGCCGAATTTCACCCATGGTCAAATTTACAATCGTATATATTTTCCCAGGGCCCATTGTTACCCCTGCTTGATCTGCGCTGACTTCGTCATTACAGCTGTTGCATAGTAAATCCAATAGCTTCGTCCTATCCAAATTCGAAATATTCCACCCAAGTATTTTCCGTCTGAAGTTCTGAGGGGCCAGGCTTTCATCCGACAGCGAGATAGTATTATATCTGTGGGCACTTCAAGTGTACTCCTCCATCACCCTTCAGTTCCTTGCCATCATGTACAACGTCTCCGAGACAAGAGTTATATCGGGAATGGACTCACTGAAGCCTGGCCTGCGGTAAATCGGTGTTGAGCCCCTGTTCACCACGACCATACTCAGCCTGGACGCCATTTCCATAATTAATCTTCCTCTTGTGTTTTGAGTCGGCATCCTCCATTCCAAGGCTCTCGCGTTGAAGTCACCAGCTACTACCAGTTTGCCAAGAAGATCTAGAAGAGCAGTTTTCAATCCAAACATATCCATCGCCCGAAACTCGCCGATCAACCCGGACTTTCCGAGTGTCTGCATCCCATAAGGCTGCATAGCCTTAAGTGTCTGAATACCATGTCTCTGGATTTCTCCTTCGATATGGTTCGCTGGTCATTGCGATTTTAGCTCTGGATTCATGCATAAGAGTATTACGTACAGTACTGCAATAGATATAGGGAAAAAGATCAATTGAAGCTGAAAACTGAAGACTTTTTCATACCATCTCGAGGGTCTTATATCCATTTTAATTATTCTAGGCTTTTTTATGAATTGAAAATTAAGACCAAATAAAAACAGAGCCACTTTCAAATTTTTGTCAGTTTCGGTACATTACTCAAACAAGAAGATGTCACTAAAATTTCTAACATAAACTCAAAATGTCTCACTTCACTAATGACGAATATGCAGATATTATGTACGTATATGGAGAGTGCAGGGGAAGTTCAAAAGCGGCGCAATATTTGTATCAACAGAGATATCCCTATCGACGGGTTCCTGGACGGAGCGTCTTTCAACAACTAAACATAATCATTCGGGAAACTGACAGCATTAAGACGAGGCAAATAAACGCAAATTTTGCACCTGCAATCGCTATATTGACCGATGAAAAAATACTGCATGCAGTGGAAACTGACCCATCAATCAGTATTCGACAATTGACGTTGCAGTTTTATGTGTTTACGTGGAAAGTTTGGAGTATTTTAAAAGCAACCCGTTTACATCCCTACCATCACACACCAGTGCAGGAGCTGCTATCGATCGATTTGCCCAAAAGGATGGAATTCTGCAATTGGCTCCTTGAGAAACAATTAGACAACGAACATTTTTTGAACACCATTCTCTGGACGGATGAGTCCTTATTTACCATCCATCACAAACTTTCAAAATTTACATACGTCGGGTGAGAGCAATTCACACACGAGAAGTACTTCATTGTTTCAGCATAGGTTCAGCATTAATTTATGAGCAGGAGTTTTTGGTAACGATTTAATTGGACCTATTAGGCTTCCGGCTACTTTAAATAGTACCAATTGCTTACATTTTTTAAGACATTATCTGCAGGACTTATTGGAGGATGTTTTGCTGCAACGATTGGCTTCCATGTTTACCAATACGATGGTGCTCCAGCTCACTACGGCCGATTAGTCAGAGATTGGTTGAAGTCCAACTATACCAATCACTGGATCGGTAGAAATGGACTAATACTCTGGCCTGCGAGATCTCCTGATCTAACATTTATGGAATTTTATGTATAGGGACGAATAAAGGCCCTTGTCGACTCAACGGAAGTATCAACATTGAAAGACCTAAATACAAGGATCGATGCGGCTGCAACAGAAGTAAGACAGCAGCTGAGAAGTATGAAAATGAAATGAACGCTTGTGAAACGAGCTGTAGCGTGTATTCTAAATGAAGGTGATCATTTTGAACATTTACTGCAGCTCAAAAATTTTGAAATAAAGCATAAAAACCGTGAAAAATTCTTTTAGTTCAAGCTAAGAGTGTAGATCGAAAACGAGGGCCACTTTATGGCATATTCAGTTTTTAAGCGATATTTATTTTCGCTTACTACTTGCAAAATGGTAAAACCTAAGTTATAAACATGAATGCAACTTTCGTAACCAATCATATGGCCTATCAAAATATAAAATTAAAATGGCATATTTTAATGAGGTTTTCTGAGAAAAACGACATTGAACACAAAATTTTCGGGGTAGAAGTGCCAAAATCTTGTGTTTTATGGTATATATCTCAAAATCAGTAAGACCTACAATTTAGGACGGTGCAGGTCCGAAAAACTTTTTTGACCACCCTGTAACTTCACAGATTTTGACAACCGGACCACCCTGTACAACGATTTTTTGTTCAAAATATATCATGGAATGTACCAGTACCAAACACTCGATATATTTATATATATATATATATATATATATATATATATATATATATATATATATATATATATATATATATATATATATATATATATATATATATATATATATATGTATATATATATATATATATATGTATATATATATATATATATATATATATATATATATATATATATATATATATATATATATATACACCTATATATATATGATGAATTTTCGGCGAAATGAGTTTAATACTAATTTTCTTCGAAAATCAGTGAAAAAATGCTGGAAACTAATGAACTGAATTTGTTGCTGATGCTGAACTGCTCTTTAACTTGTGAATCAATAGTTACTGGTCCTCCAAATTTTTTTCCATACGCAATTGTTGGTTACTTATAAGTTTTTCCAATGAACTAGCTAGCGCCTCCATTTTCTCGTCGCCAGTTTTTTATGTCTTCTTGATAGACCTTTAAATCAAACGCGGAATCAAACGTATATTTTAATTTTTTTTTCGTTTTAATTTTTTATTGTTATTTTTAACTTCGCAATACATGCTCTTGGCTATTTGCTATTGAACCGGAAAAGAGGGAGGGAGAGAGCGGTTTAATTCAAGTACAATCAATATTTTCTCCAAATATATGGGAAGCTAGTTACAATTAGTAATGGCCGTTTCTGTTGTTTTCAAAAAACGAAAACGAACTGTTTTTTGAAAAAAAAACAACTGTTTTTTAAACTGTTTGAAAAAAACAGTTTGAATTAACAAAAAGGAACAAATTTAATGCTGTACGACAATATATATATATTTGAAATGTAGTTCAAATAAGAAACATCGTTCATAGTTTGAATAATCTTCAATTATTTCAGTGCAATGGATTTTTACGTATTAGGTGTTTCTAATACACATTTGATGTATTATGTCTTCCTGTCACCAACATGAACATTCATTGCGGCTTCCAAACTGAATTGACACTTGTATGGTACCTATGTTCCATTATATAAAAAAATATATAAAATTATTAATTTTTCTGTTGGTCAGTCTTTTCAAGCATTGCCATTCAAAAACATAATCATTTCAACTTTTGTAGATGTCAGACGAGTTCTTCTATCCCTTATCAGGTTCCCTGCCTTGGAAAAATCCTTTCGCATGGAACGGACATCGCAACGATGTTACACTTTGTTCTGAATATTTTGGACAAATTTGGATATAACTGCCGATGTTATTTCCACCAGCCCAACGGACAGCTATGCATGCCTTTTTCATCAAGACGTGGTAGAATATCGTCTTTGAAATAACGGTTCACTTCTTTCTCAGCCCTTGTTTTTGAATCCGTCTGCGGTTTTTTATTTGCCATTATCTCGTTTAAAACACACCATGCACTCATTTTTCCATGTAAAGGATCAGATTGAATCGCCACGGAAGTAGACGTTTCTTCAACATTTAACATGCACCCACTAGGGGGCCAACCTCTTCCGTAAGGCTGGACATGAGACCAAGGGGCACCTTACCTCCCGCGGTTTCGTTAATTTTACAACCCCGGTAGGGTTGGAGACACACTCGTGGCGACCTCCAGTCACGAGGAGGGCGTCAGCACACCCAGAGACGCCAACTGGTGATCCAAATAGGATCTAAACCTTTTCCTCCTTGGCACTTTTAGTGCTACTTTTAGTTTTTCAGGTGGATTTCATTTTGCCGTATCTTCGAAACTAGGTCGCTTTTTCCCAGACTTATATGGAAACTCCGCCCGGAAATTCAGCTCCTTTTGCCCTAAAAACGTTTTGAATATTTAAATAAAATACTTGCAAGTACGAAAACGCTCGCAAGTACGAAAATATTGTTTTCCACAGCAAAACAGTTTTCCACTGCCAAACAGATCGTTTGAACAAACGAAAAACGGTTCGTTTAAAAAAAACGAAAAACGATGAAAAACGGTTCGTTTGAAAAAAATGAAAAACGATTCGTTTTAAAAAAACAGTTCGTTTTAAAAAAACTATTCGTTTGAAAAAAACGAAAAACGTTTCGTTTGAAAAAAACAGCTCGTTTTAAAAAAACGATTCGTTTGAGATAAACGAAAAACGATTCGTTTGAAAAAAACAGTTCGTTTTAAAAAAAAACCATTCGTTTGAGAAAAACGAAAAACGTTTCGTTTGAGAAAAACGTTTCGTTTGAAAAAAACAGTTCGTTTTAAATAAACGATTTGTTTGAGAAAAACGAAAAACGATTCGTTCGAAAAAACAGTTCGTTTTAAAAAAACGATTCTTTTGAGAAAAATGAAAAACGATTCGTTTGAAAAAAACAGTTCGTTTCAAAAAAACGATTCGTTTTAGAAAAAGAAAAACTATTGGCTTTAGAAAAACTATTCGTTGAAGAATAGTTGGAATAATTGGTTTCAGAAATACTATTCGTTGTAGAAAAATGCTTCGTTTTAGAAATGCTGTTCGTTTTAGAAATGCTGTTCGTTTTAGAAAAACTGTTTGTCGCTGTTTGGAAAAACTGTTCGTTCGTTTTTTGCCGCCAAACGTTTTTTTCAAAATGTTTGGCGTTTTTATGCCCATCACTAGTTACAATTAAATTCAAGTTCAATGGATTATACGTTCAATATTTTAGTAGTTCAATGGATTATATATACGTTAGATGTTTTAGAACATGCATAAGTAGTTAATATCCATTAATGATATTCGTCAATTTCCAAATGGTGCGCCATTTTCCAAGTTTATTTATTTATTTATTAGCCAAAGTATTATATGAGTAAAATATCGAACAGTTTCGATACAAGTAAAATTTTACTTGGTATCAAACGAAAGTATCGATACCGTACTAATATCAGTACTTTCACTGTACATACATATAAATACATACAAATAAATTATTTTAAAAAAAGCAAGTGTACGGTACAAATAAATAACACATAAATAAATAACTAATTGAATAAACAAATAAGTTTGAAACAAAAAATAAGTAAAATAACAATGAAATAAAAGAAAAACAATTAAAAACGATAATTAAATAAGAGCTTAAAAATTATGGTGTACAAATGGCTTGGATAAGGAAAGACTTGAAGGATAGTTTGGAAATCGTTGGGGAATAAAGGTTGCTAAAGCCATTGAAGACCCTGCAGCATCTATTCACTGGCTCATTAGCTGCATAGATGGTGGAATGTGGATATTCCTTTAGTAAACGATTGGACCTGGTGTTCCATAAGGGGATATTTATCACAAATTTACTATTGAGGAACTCAACTCTAATAACGCCTCTAATTACGTCAAATGTGAAGCAGGCCGATATCATCATTCTTCTGGATGCAAGTGAAGTTAAGTTTAAATGACCCAATCTAAACTCATATGGGGGTAAATTTTCGAAATCGTAAGGGTTGTACAGATCTCTTAGGGCGAAAAGTAAAAATTGTTTTTGAATTTTTGTTAATTTTTATTAATTTTAGTAAAAATTGTTTTGAATTTTTGTTGTTCAGTTGTCTGTAAGGTGTATCATTGTAAAATGTAGATAAACAAAACACGAGCGTATGTCTGATTTGAGTCCTCCAAGGAGTTCACTTCCCATTATCTGGAGGTTAGTGTGGTAAATGTTTTTCAACGGCTACACTCTGCAAACTAAATGGCAAAGCAATAGAAATTCGTTTTCAGTAGACATGCTTTCTTCATTAGCCTTGCAATAAAGATTATCTATTGAAATATACAATTATTTGTAAGCAAGAATGCAATAAAATTTCAAATTAACATATGTACTAATTTTTAGTGCTGTAATATGGTTACATCACCTGTAACCAAATTGATTCGTATTTTTTGTTTTTCTTAACTCCAAAGTGCATTGCATTAAATAAACTATGCTTCTAAGAGTGCATTCCAGAACAAATCTTAATATTCACCAACTTTTCAGATCCTTAAAATTCTTCAACTCCGGCTCGATATAAGGGCAATCAGGTATTCTAAGTTATAGTGAACAGCTTTTAGCTATAACTAGGGATACAGTGAAAGTACTGATATTAGTACGGTATTGATACTTTCGTTTGATACCAAGTAAAATTTTACTTGTATCGAAACTGTTCGATATTTTACTCATATAATACTTTGATGGTGGTATCGTATCGACATATGACTGAACAAATTTCACATAGAAATCAACCCATCTTTCCAAACTGAGCTACGGACTACGCGATAGCTATATAATGTAAAACAAATGAACTATTTTAAGTTCAAGAAATCTTTCAATCATCAATATCTAAACAGTTTATATTGAAACAGTAATGTAAGGGGCATTTCACGTGAAGCGGACAACGAAAAAAAGTCGAGGCTCTGGATTTCGTTCTTATTGTGCATAATTGTACTTCAAGAAGATATGAATGTGGATGCACTAGTTTTTGTTTCTATGAGGTTTAGCTGTCTAGTTATGGGCTTCTGAAAAATGGATGATATTGATGAAAGGCTTTTTTGGAAGCGATTTTTAGTATTCAGAAAAAAACCTAAAAAACAAAAAAATAGTGATCGTTGTGGAAAATTAGCTGTTCTTTTTAATTTTGAAATTAGATTTGAAAACGGGAATTAAAAATTTGTGTGAAACCGGAAGTAACAATTTCAACTCGTTTTTTGAATAATTTGGACCAGGTTAATTTTGTTTATTTATGGTAAGTATTCTTATTTTATCATAAAAGCTTTAGAATGGGATGGCCAGTAGTTTAAGAAGTAGGTGAATTTTAATACATGCAAGTCGCATGGGGCGTGGTACCGAGAGCTTGCTAACAACTTCTAGTTGAATCAAAAACAAAAATTGATATCGAAATAGGATTAGTAGCACCATCTTTTAGTTGAAAAGGTTCTATTTTCTTATAAAATCCCATTTAGTATATATGTTGCCCATATAATATATATGGTGCCAAACCACTTCGAATTTTCCGTTATTTTTTGAGTTATTGTTCAGCGCTTGCAGTGGCGATTACGTTCGTTATTAATTTAAAGAGTCTTAATTGTGTGTATTATGTCTCCGTGTGACTGTCTATGTTTCAATCCTTTCGATTATCATCAGAATCGGAAGATTAAAGAAAAATTCCAAGAATATTAGCAGAAAAGTGGAGATATCCATCTTATATGTACGTATGCGGAAGGTGCAGAAAAAATGGTCGAAAAAACACATTCAGTAATAAATAAAAGAACCAGTTTAAGAAACGAGAATGAAATAGTAAAATTTGTGAAATAAATTCATTTTCCATAAGCAAGTAGTTTTTTTCCATTAGGTAAATTAGCATTATTAATTTTTAATATTTTATCTTCTTTATGTAAATGATATAAGTGATATATTTTATTATTCCTACAAATGTTTTGTTTTCACACTCACTAGCTGCCCTAATCAAGCTCCCGGTACCACGCTTCATACGACTTATGTGTCTTGAAATTCGCCTACCTCTTAAACTACTGGCCATCCGTTTCTAAAACTTTTATTATGATAAAATAAAAATACTTTAAGTTTTGTTTTCTTACAAAAATAAACAAAATTAACCTGGTCCAAATTATTCAAAAAACGAGTTGAAATTGTTACTTCTGGTTTCTGACAAATTTTTAATTCCGGTTTTCAAAATTTCAAAATTAAAAAGAACAGCTAATTTTCTACACCAGTCAGTATTTTTGATGTTTTTTCGATTTTTTTTTAATCCTAGAATCCGCTTCCGAAAAAACCTTTCATCAATTTCATCAATTTTTCAAAAGCCCATGACTCGGCAACTTAACTTCATAGAAACCAAAAATTTTGTATCCACGTTCTTAGTTTCTGGAAGCACCATTATGCGCAATATGAACTAAATCCACGTGAAATGCCCCGTAAAACAAATTAAATATTTAATAACGCAATATTTAAGTTTTTTGTATATATGTATATTATATTGACGAAGGAGAAAAGTTGCTGATGCTGTAATATATATTTGAATGATTAGGTATGAAAAGGCAAAGACTAGGAGCAATTATATTTTCTGTATTATTTAATTGGTATACTGTCCATATATATAAAAAGGCAAAAAAATTATGAATGTGGTGTTAATAGAAACCTTTTGTAGCGAAATAAATCAAATTCAGCAAATATTCTTCGATTAATTTTCACTTTTACATAGCTAATCATGAGACTCTCCATCACTCATTTTAAATGAAGTAGTGATATTCAGTGGAGCAAGTGAAACATACGATTCGATTGAATATCTGATGAGTGCGGCGGCCATTGACTACTGTTGCAATATAAATAGGTGCATTATTTTTTTTTTTGGAAAGTTACAGAAATAGTGTGCTCCTAATTTCTAATTTTTCTAGCAAGCCTTTCATTGCCACCAGTTCAATGATCCCTTAACAAGATATTGCACCCCATACTAAAATACTCTCTTTTCTTCCGTCTAGATTTCTGCCCGGCTGGTGTTCTAAAAGACTTTGAACCTCGCCGTCCTGGAAATTACCGCCAAATTCCAAACTGAGCCTCACCCAATCAAATAGATCGTGCCAGACTAAGGATCATCGTTATCACCTCTATTACCAAACTCTTGTGCAAATTAGGCTTTGCTCTATCATTGATATTAATATAAATATAAAATTTAGCTTTTCTCCATACTTTACGGACTACTAACCTTACATTCTTCTCTTACTATACATATGCATATACAAGAAAATAATTTCTTGAAAAATAATGTATTTAGAAACATATTTGCACATTGTTTGCAAAAAACAAAATAACTGCACTAGATCCCTCACTTTATATCATAATTTACAAAAAATCTCATAAACGAGAGCGCACGAGTCAAACTCAATTTTTTAGAAAAACAGAAACAAAGCAGAAATAAAACAACGAAACTAGAAAATTAAAACGAAACTAAAAGACTCTTTACACTAGTTATTTATAAAAAGATCATTTGATCAGCAAAAGATATTAAATAGCAAGTTCACTAATTCAACAATATAACCCACATTACAGTATAAAATGGCACTGGTTCGTCTTTTTGTATAAAATCTCAACTAAGTTGCTTTTATTACCCATATTTGATCTTTTAAGCAAAACACTCTGAGCCGAGTAAATCATAAACATTCTTACTTAATTATTAGTACCGACTTTCACATCCTAATGTCTTCTCAATGCACGAATAAAAATGTAATTAAATTAGTTTCAAAAGTGATATATATGTAAAAAGGCACATTTTTGACGTGTGAATGCAACAATCCTCGTAAATAACACTTGGTCTTCTGTACACATCCTCATCATATCACTGTTTTTTATCATCGCTTATCTCCTCTTCAAAATTAACTTTTATCTAGTCTAATTTAGTTTAATAGATTTTTTATTTCAATGTTTCTAAACCGACTCAAAGAATGCTGTTTACTTGCTCCTGTCTTGAGCGAGCAAAAAAAAAACGAAATCTAATGGTATACTTGCAATTAGCTCCACACGTCGGCTGAGTTGCGCTTTTGAGCCTCCATTTTCTTGCTAAACTGTTGTGCTTCGGCCTCTGACTTATTTCCTTTGCTGGATGATATCACTTTGAGCAGAATAATTGGGAAGGGATAATCAAGTGAAGCAAACGTACCCAAACATGTACAAGTTTCTCACCACACTGAAAAAAATCCACATAGCGCCCAGAGCCATGTAACATAGCGCATTATTTATGGTCCCATACGCCATGTACATAGTACTCTGAGCCATGCAATATGGCTCCCAGCGCCATAATGCCAGAATCTACATAGCACGTGGTCCCATGTTACATGGCGCAGCATTTATGGTGCCACACGCTATGTACATAGTACCCTAAGCCATGCAGTATAGCTCCCAGCGCCATAATTACATGCCGCAGAAATTATGCCCCACACGCCATATTACATAGTGCCATGAGTCATGTAATATGGCTCATGGCACTCCAATTATAACTCGCAGCCATGCTGTGTGAGGAGATGTATAAATGTCAGCAAGCATCTTGAGTATAGGAGTGAAGAGAGTTCAACAAACAGCAATTTTAATTGCTACCAAGCCGATCGTAGAACTAGCTTGCAATTAGCCGAGAACCAGCCGTTATCTACATCACAGGTAGATTTTCCGTGGGGTGACATCAGCGACGGGACAAAAAAAACACATCGTTCATCGTACATCATAAAAAGCAGTCAGGAGGATTACCGAAACAGCAATTTTCATTGCTACCGCACAGCCGACAATCAGCCGATGGATTAGCGATCAGCGCCAAACATCAGGAGAGCGAAGAGAGTCGACGATTGACTTATTGAGGAAAAACCCATAAGAGGGCTACGAAACACCGGAGGATACACGTGGAAGAGGACTTTTTATCCAAAAACAATTAAGGAGCCGTGGCAGCCGACGACGAAACCCTTATAATTATAATTACTTATTTTATTTTTCTTTGACCTGTTATACTTAATTTCTGACTTCGATTTAGTATCTTAATTGCTTAGTCCAAACAGACTAGAGATAGAATTCATTATCAAAATGAGAGGAAGCGACCACTCGGAGCACGTCTCTGACAACGAGGCCTGTGATTCGGACGTAGACTCGGAGAGTGAGTCACGTGAGGATGAAGAGGAGGAATCACAAAGAGGTAAAGACAGGACCATATCTGAGCTTACGGCTCAGATAAGTCAGATCAATAAACGGATGGAGGAGATCCTGCAACAGCTCAAAGAGAGCCAAAAAGAATTGGCAGAACAGAGGAAACAGAACGCCGAACTCTTCCAACAAAACAAGGAGCTAATGCACCAACTGATGGGGGTAAATAGCTCACCGCCAACGACTGTACCTTCAAAACGAAAACGGAAAGAAGAACCGATCAACACCGCAGTAAAACCTTTCGAGAACAAAAGTACACCAATGGAGGCAGAGACATCTGCGGGAGAACAATTTGAGAGAGAGAGAGTTCCCCGTCCTGCCAACACCAAAAAAGCCGACACCTTTGGTCTTGAAAAAACCAGCCCCCCCCCCCCCCCTCAGAGCAGCAAACAAGAGAACAAACCGGATGCTCAAGCCCAAGCAAAAAAGGACACAGCCGCAACAAAATGAACAGTGCCAATAATCATTCGGCAACCAGAAAAATGGACGCAGGTAAACAGAGCAATAAGAGAGCTAAAAATCGAATATGAGACAGCAAAAAGAGTTTACCTTGGAATCCAGGTTATTCCAAAAACCCCGCAGGACCACAGGAAACTAACCAGATTACTGACGGCAGAGAAAATGGAGTTTCACACCTTTCTTCTGCCCGAAGAAAAAAATGTTAACATAATCATTAGGGGTCTGCACGGGCTTACCTCAGCCGAAATAAAAGAAGACCTTGAAGAGCAAGGCTTCCACCCAATTGAAGTGCTTTTCCTCAAACTAAGATACGGTCCATCCAGACTTGTTAAAGTCCTTCTTCCTAGGCAAGAAACGGACATATATAATATTAAGGCAGTATGTCATCTGAAATGCAAAGTAAAAGCCCAAAAACCACGTGGCGGACACTCGCAATGTCACAATTGCCACCAATTTGGCCATGCAGCAAACAACTGCCACGCACAAGCCAAATGCGTCAAGTGCGATGGACTCCACCATCACTCAGAATGCACTAAACAAAAAGACGAAAAGGCCAAGTGCGTTAACTGCAGCGGAGAGCACCCCGCCAGTTATGGAGGATGTCCAAAACATCCAAAAAATCTTAAAAAATCATTTGCACAGGTTGCAAAAGAGCGAACACCTACCACGGTCCCTGAGGCTAAACCAACCAAATCCACCAGGACCTAAAAACCAACTCCGCCACAACAACATAGTACTCAGATTCCAAATGCAGAATAAATGAACCATATCTTCTCCAACATGCAGGAGCAATTCCAGTTCATGATGAAAAACATGATGGCAAAATTGGTGCAAGGAATATTTTCTGCATTTCCAGCTTCCAAAAATCCCTCTTAAAAACTTTCACAATGAATGTCCCCAACCATGTTTCAATCCTCACGTGGAATGCGAATTCCATAAGAAAGAAAACATAGGAACTGATACAATTCCTCTTTGACTGCAAAGTCGACATAGTGCTCATTCAAGAAACATTCCTCAAACCTGGAGAGCATCTTCGTTTTCCTAACTATCACTTTTATAGAAATGATAGACTCAATGGCAGAGGAGGTGGCACCGCCATCCTCGTAAAGAGAAATATCAGCCACCATCATATCACCATCCGTAACTTCGACCAACTAGAGGGAACAGCAATCAAAGTTCACACTCAGTCTTTTTAGTTTGTGGTAATTTCTGTTTATAAACCACCAGGCTCACTCAACTTTACCCCAGATCTCTCTAAACTGTTAGACCAGGAAGGACCAGTCTTTATAGCTGGAGATCTAAATGCCTACCACCGACGCTGGGGGGACAGGAGCAGTAACAGAGCGGGAACAGTGCTAAAAAAGTTTGTCATGGACAAACAGGTTAGCCCACACATTCCAAATGAGCCAACCCACTTGGGGATAACTAACGGGACCATAGTACTATATGAGCTCTCATCTGACCATAAACCCGTACTATTCCTAATAGAAGACATCTACATTGACAATCCCCTAAAATACAGATCAAAAACTAACTGGCAGGCTTTTCAGAGCGCAATAGAGACCGAGATCCCACAGCCATCTCTTGAAACAGCCAGAGACATTGATAGAGCTGTTGAAAACCTATCAACACAAATAGCCCAAGTAAAGGAAGAATTCACCACAAAGACCCCAATAGAGGGCTATAACCCATACGAGCTCCCAAGGGAAATTAAAGAGCTGATCCGACGCACTGGAGATCCCAGCTTAAGACGGGAAGTGAACCGCCTCACAAACTAAATCAGCCAACAATACTCACAGTTCAAGAACGAACAGTGGGAAAACTTTCTCCTAAGTGTGGAACCCGGAGACAACAATTTCTGGAGAATGACTAAATATTTTAGACAAAAAAACAAAGTAGCATTACCGGCAATCCACGGTCCTAATGGCCTCAAATATGACAACGAGTGAAAAGCAGAGGCATTTGCAGACACATTAGAACTGCAATTCAAAGAGAACACAGCAAATCCAGAAGAATATGACCAGGAAGAAGAGATAGAAGGAAGAGCCGCTAACATTATAGAAACAGCTACTCAAAGAGAAGGCGAGATCCGTCCCACGGACATAGAAGAAATTAAGCAGTTGGTAGCTCAGCTCAAAAAAACGTAAGTCACCAGGACTTGATACGATTACAAATATCTGCCTCAGACACCTACTAGACAACAAAATCCAACAAATAACGGATATTGCCAATGCGATCTTCCGAACAAACTATTTCCCAAGCCCCTGGGAAAAAGCAACAATAACGGTGGTTTCAAAACCACACAAAGACTTCACCTTTCCGCAAAACTGGAGACCAACCAGCCTTTTATCCTCAATCGGGAAGTTAGTAGAACGGCTAATACTTTCACGACTTGAGGAAGTAGTCACTGACAAATCCATCATTCCAGAAGAGCAGTTCGGGTTTAAAGCCCACCACTCCACCGAGCTACAGCTAGCCAGGTTGACCCAGCACATAATAACTGGATTCAACCAAAAGAAATCAACAGGCCTTGTCATGTTTGACGTTGCCAAGGCGTTCGACAAGGTCTGGCACGTGGGTCCCATCGTTAAAATGTACGATTTCAATATCCCAAAACCTCTGATACAATTGACTGCATCATTCCTTGAGGGCAGAACCTTTTCCGTTCGAATAAATGACCACTTCTCAAGCACACGACCAATAGAGGCAGGAGTTCCACAAGGCTCTCCACTTTCACCACTGTTGCATACCTTATACACTGCAGACATCCCGATGATGCCCACAACAAAAATCTCCCTTTTTGCAGACGATACCTGCATCTACTACACATCTCGACAGGCTGAATTTATAACCATCAACCTCAAACACTACATAGATACACTGATCAATTACTTCCAAAAATGGAAGATTCGTATCAACGCGGAAAAAACGCAAGCAATCTTTGTGACAAGACGACGAAGGCAAAACCCAAGCCAACTCACTGTAGACAACGAACCCATAGAGTGGAAAACGACAGCCAAATACTTAGGACTCACTTTTGACACCAGACTTTCGTGGAATACTCACATACTGAACAAACGAATACAAGCTAGCGTAATACTGAACCAGCTGTATCCATTACTAGTATCTAAAAAGTTTAATATTAAGAACAGAGCCCTTATCTATAAGCAGATCATCGGACCAACCATCACATACGGAAGCACCATCTTTTACCAAACACACAGGACAAACAAGAAACAGTTACAAACATGCCAAAACCTGGCCCTGAGGAAATTAACAAGCGCACCCTGATACATCAGAAACACTGACATACACAAGGACTTACGAATAGAAACAATAGACAAATTCAAACGAGACAAGGCACTAAAACTTTTCGACACAATCGACAGACATTCCAACAGCACCCTTGCTATGTTAAGATACCAAGAGCAGAGAGAAAACGATATCTACTTAAACTTACGAGAATTAGGAAGCTAAAGTAGTAGATCTACGAGGGAGCAACCAAAAAACTAACATAATCCAGAGAGAAAAAGGAGAGCGCAGGAACGCTCACTGAGAGAAAGGGAGTCAAAGTGCTGAAAGCACTAGCTCCAAATTAAAACAGTTCAGTGGAATGGAGTATAGGAGTGGAGATGATCTTTGATGTCATTTATCCCTCGGGAATTTCTTTAATAGAATTCCATCATCTAACATCAAGTGCTCTACCTCCAGATGCTCCGAACTGAGAAGGCTCGTGGCCTTTTTGGATGCAAACTGGATCATCTTCAGATGCACTGAAAAGCCAGACGCATTAATTTACAGACTTCTGGCGCCATGTACATAGTCGATTTCGGTCGATTTATGGTAAAATATAGCGCCAGACGCCATAGTACATAAGAGCAGACGCTATGCTTATAGCCCGCCACGCCATGTACTATAGTCCTCCACGCCATGTACTATAGTCCTCCACGCCATACAGTATAGTCCTCCACGCCATATAGTATAGTCCTCCACGCCATACAGTATAGTCCTCCACGCCATACAGTATAGTCCTCCACGCCATACAGTATAGTCCTCCACGCCATGTAATATAGTACGCCACGCCATGTACATGGCGTGTAGGCCTATGTACTTTTCGCCATGTATTATGGCGTGTGGCGCTATATTTTATCACAATCCCTAAATCGACTATGTACATGGCGCCAAAAGTCTATAAATTATGGCGTCTGACGCCATGTGTTTTCTCAGTGCAATAATTAACCTTCCAAATTATATCTGAATGTATGACGTAAATTTTGTGTGCTTGATCTCGAGGAAATGCTGTTTTTAATGTCAAAACACCCTTACTAACGAATTTTTCTAGTTTATAGGAAACGCACAATAGTGGCTGTGAGCAAAAAATACAAGTTAATGAATACAAGCCTACCTCCTGATAAATGAAATCTTCGTTCTTCTTTCGGCAGCCAAAATACAGAATAGTATCGCCAACTTCTTTGCCTTCATTCTTGGAAAAAAACCTTTCTTGAACAAAACCACGGAACGGCACCAGATCAGTTCCCGGCCCTATCATTATAATTGGAATCTCTAGCTTCGTTGGATGTCTAAACTGACTCTTGCAAATGAAAAAAGGCATATTAATGGTATGTTCCCGTACCACGATTAACTACGATTAATCGCGATTAATTGCAATGAAGCCGTTCCCGTACTTCGTTTTACTGAAAACTGAAAATTTCCCCTCGTTCAGTAAATTTCAGTAGGGTCTGAGCTACTAAGAAATACTAGGTCTGCTCCCGTACTTGAATCTATTATAATATATTAAAATAGATTCGCAGCAAGTCGTTTTCGTACTTTTGCTGCAAGCCAAATGCAAGCCAAATTTTGCAGCAAAAAGAAGCCAGCTGCTAAATTCTGTTACTGCTGCAGTTTGCTGAAGTACGGGAACAGACCTACTGAAAAGTGTCAAACGAAGTAAATATTTTCAAATGTGCGCGGCAAGCAACATATTTTTTGCGTAATGTTGCTATGGAGGTCGAATATTTTTGTGGCGATAATTTATAAACGCTTAGGATGACTTTATAATCACTATTGTTCTCCCAAAAACCGAAAACTGACACTTTCGGTTGTTAATTTTCAGGAAATACAATGAGAGCGTTCCCGTACTTTGCATGAAATTCCCCACCACATGATTCAGGAAAATTCAGTAAAATTCAGTTACTGAAAGTACGGGAACATACCTTAAGTATCATATGATACTTACTCATATCGGTACTGTCGCAATGAGTACGGTACTTATATCAATACTTGGTTGTGATACTACTTGAAAGTAAAAGTATAGATACTTTCTTTCGATATCGTGTCCCTAGCTATAACTACAGCAAGAACTGTGCCACATGGTTGTGATTGTTTGGTAGAGTTGAATATTATTCAAATGTTTTGCCGGCTGACTGTAAATTGCATCTCTTCGGCCGACAAGGAGAGTGGCACTAGATATGTCTAGGGACACGATGAAAGTACTGATATTAGTACGGTATCGATACTTTCGTTTGATACCAAGTAAAATTTTACTTGAATCGAAACTGTTCGATATTTTACTCATATCAATACTTTGATGGTAGTATCGTATCGACATGTGACTGAAAAACGTTTATATGGAAATCGACCCATCTTTCTAAACTGAGCTACAAATGATGTCTTTGTACAGTAGCTATTTGAAACTCAAGTGATAAAAAACAATAAATTATTGCAAGAAATTTATAAAAGTTTTAAGACAAATTTATTCATTAAAGATTTTTATTTAATTTAGAAACAAAAACTAATCCATTTAAATTATTCATTACAAAGTTATTAACTAAAAATAAAGCAAAGTCGACAATTTGCCTGCAATAAAGTCTTCGTACACTTACGAAACAGTTTATGAAAATCTTACTTTTTTTTGGTATTATTTAGTTGGGTAGCCTTTATTTTTAATCACGGTTTTAAGGCAGCGTGGCATCAATTCTACAAGTATTTTTGCATTGCTTGGCTCTATTTTCACCCATTTCTGCTAAAGAGCCGGTTTCAACTTAGATTTTGAGCTAATAGGATGAGTCCTGATCCTTTTTTCTAGCATGTTCCGCATGTGCTCAATGGGATTGAGGTCAGGACTTTGCGGTGTTGTTTTAAGCAAATGTAGAATTTCGTACGCCAAAAACATCCTTTTAAAGTGTGGAAATAGCCAGGGGTGTCTTACAACCCAAAAAAACACCATGAAAACTGTATAGTACTGTGGTGGCGGCGTTATAGTATAAAGCTGTATGGCTGCCAGCGGCGTTGGAAACTTAGAAATAATTGAAGGAAACATGGATCATCGGGCATATATTGCAATTCTCAAGGGAAATTTGCAGCCAAGTGCTGACAAATCGGGTGAATCGAAGGATTTTTACTTTCAACAAGATAATGATCCTGAGTGCATGCTCATAGCACTAGAATGTTCTTGGCGTACAAAATTCTACATTTGCTTAAAACACCGCCACAAAGTCCTGACCTCAACCCCATTGAGCACATGCGGAACATGCTGGAAAAAAGGATTAGGACTCATCATATTAGCTCAAAACCTAAGTTGAAACAGGTTCTTTAGTAGAAATGGACGAAAATAGAGCCAAGCTATGCAAAAATACTTTTAGAATTGATGCCACACTGTCTTAAAACCGTGATTAAAAAAGAGGCTACCCAATTAAATATTGACAAAAAATGTATCTATAGTTTTTAAGATTTTTCATAAACTGTTTCGTAAGTGTACGAAGACTTTATTGGAGACATATTGTTGACTTTGCTTTATTTTAAGTTAATAACTTTGTAATGAATAACTGAAATGGATCTGTTTTTGTTTCTAAATTAAATAAAAATGTTTAATGAATAAATCTGCATTAAAACTTTTTCAAATTTCTTGCAACAATTTATTGTTTTTTATCACTTGAGTTTCAAATAGCTGCTGTACGGGGACATTATTGGAACACTTTAATTAGTATCAACTTTCATATCCTAATGTCCTCTCAATGGACGAATAACAATGATATTAGATTAGTTTCAAAAGTGATATTTGTATGTGTAAGAAGACACATTTTTGACTTGAGAGTGCAACAATCCTCGTGAACAATATCTGGTCTTCTGTACGCATCCTCATCATATCACTGTTTTTTATCATCGCTTATCTCCTCTTCAAAATTATCTTTTATCTAGTTTAATTTAGTTTAGTAAATTTATTATTTTAATGTTTCTAATCTGACTCAAGGAATGCTGTTTGCGTGCTCCCGTCTTGAGCGGGCAAACCAAACGAAATCTGATAGAATAGTTGGGATTAGCTTCACACGTTGGCTGAGTTGCGATTTTGAGCCTCCATTTTCTTGATAAACCGTTGTGCTTCGGCCTCTGACTTATTTCCTTTGCTGGATGCTAACTTTGAGCTGGATGCTGACTTTGAGCAGAATAATTCTTACTTCGATTGCAATATTTTTGGCGTCGCTGTGAGAACGGGATTAATGAGTAATGGAAAGGGATAATCAAGTGAAGCAAACGTACCCGCCCCTGTGTTCTCACCAATAAATAACCTTCCGAATTAGATCTGAATGTGTGACGTAAATTTTGTGTGCTTGATCCCGAGAACAAAGTCGCGGAACGGCACCAGACCAGTTCCCGGGCCTATAATTATAATTGAAATCTCTGGCTTCGTTAGAAGTCTAAACTGACTGACTATAGTAAGTATCATTTGATATTTACTCATATCAGTACTGTCGCAATGAGTACGGGACTTATATCAATACTTGGTTCTGATACTACTTTTAAGTAAAAGTATCGATACTTTCTTTCGATATCGTGTCCCTAGATATGTCCATAGCAAAGCAGACTGATCGAAAGGGAAATTGCTCACGTGGTGACGAGCTAATCCGATGACGCTTCGTATTCAAACAGTTCCTCGAAGTCTCGGTTGGATTTTACAAGCAGCCCCAAATACCTGTTTATTTCATGCAGAGTGGTTAACGTCGATTCTGTGGACCAGAAGCTCTAACCACTGCCGCACTTGCGATCTTGGACTGTATTAATTCGAATTAATGAATGGACTGGAAGGCACGATGTCTGTATTACGAATTTTCTATTCTGCTTTCAGTCGCAGTTACATAGGCGTTTAGCTACGGTCATTTGATGAGCAGCTTTCGGTAGTAATCGTATCAAACCCAGCGCAGTTTATTTCCTTCAGTAATTTAAAACTTACAAATAACACTTCCCGAAATCGGACGAAAGTGCCGTTGTGATACGTCGTAGCTTCTATGTATCTAAAAAGTGTATTTATAACATATATTGAAAAGATAATGAGAGGTGAGATCCCAAGAATCGGTTGATCGCGTTTCAGAGCAGTTTTCCCCTCACGTCCCATCGACGACATCAACGAAGGTAAGTTATTCCTCGAAACTGTACTTGTAATTTTTGACAATCACAGACAATAAATCTAGAGAGTGAAAATCATATTCATCAGCGGAAACCGCTTATTTAAGTCCGAAATCGTGGCACTTAAGTATTTGTGTAGTTCTTGTTCAATAATTTCCAGAGAATAGAAGTAAAGAGTAGCGTTGGCGTTGCGGAAATATCGTGACTGTTAAGTTTAAGTAGTGCTAGCTACAAAAATTTAGAAACGTTCAATATTAAGTACTTGATTATTACATGGATTATCTTTGCCTCTCATATCACTTGAATTTGTTTGCTTATGTTGTGGTAGTGAGAAATTCAGTTCCATATTCCTCAATAATAGTGTTTGATTTGTGTCAAATGTGAAATCACAGTTGAATGTCCATGTCAATATGGGAATGATGATAAGCCTAGAACAAATAATAGGTCTGTTCCCGTACTACGATTAATTGCAATTAATTGCAATGAAGCGTACTAAAACGGAGTAAAAAACTCTGTTTTAGTACGCTTCATTGCAATTAATTGCAATTAATCGTAGTACGGGAACAGACCTAATAAGTCCAGGACAAATAAACGAATGCAAAGTATAAAAAAACAAGCCAATGTAGAAACAACCACTTTAAAATATCAATAAAATAACACGTCTTGCGTTCTCGATTGGTGTGTCCATTTCATTTTGATTTATAAGTGATATGGTACTGCTACTGTTACTGCGTAGATATAAATGTATACATACATGAAATGGGAGTTTAGTCCCGGAAAATTTGACATAATACTTCGCAAAAATTAGGGGAAAGCTGGATTTTGATATGAACCATGGTACTGGCATGCTGAACAAAATGTCCAAAGTCAAAAATTCGATAGCATTAAACTAAAACGTGCTGATAGAGTACTTCCTCTTTTAACAGTGTTCTATTCAAATTCATAATGAACAAGTAACTATTGATCTTTCATTACTTTTCAACGCATAAGCGTTGCAAAAAGATTTGACAACCAACTTCAATAGTTTTTGGAGTCTGAACTAGCTCCATATCTGTTGTCATTTAAATATGAGAATGGAATGCGCGATAACCAAAAGACGGCTATTTATAAATGCTTTGAATCGGTGAATGTTGAATTAGATACCACAAATGTAACAGATATTATTGACGGAAGGATTCTTTTATATCGTGCTATATGGAATGAAGAGGAAATATTTGATGCAAGTTATGACACTTATGTCCATTATGTACTAAGGCATTAGTATTAGTAAAATTTGAAGCTGCTAACATCAGTGCAAAACAAGCTCAAAATAATGCTGATGTTCTCTTCATTGAAACAGCAATCGAAGAATCCGCTAAAAGAACTTGTATTGTTGTGGGCAAAGAAATAGACTTGTTAACAATATTGGTTGCACAAGTTCCTCTTGTTAAAATCCTCTACGTATTTTTTGAAACATGGACAATTAAAAATAGAAACGACACTGTATTCATAAAGGTTCTAATTTGTGATCACGGTTCCCTTCTTGTCTTAAGATCAGCATATCGTATATCATCTCTAAAGCTTATCAAAGCTGAGAATAATTGTTCCGGGAAACTCGATCGTTTTGCGGAATAAGCCTCCGAACGCAGAATTAAAGTGACACACTATTAGCTATTTTTTGAAAAAAAAAAAAAATTAAAAAAAATTAAATGGTCGAACTTTGTAAAATTCGAGTTTCAAAAATTTCTATTTATTTTTTCCCCCAAAAATTTGTTTTTTTAAATACCCAAAAAATGCATTTAATAAGCTCACTATATGACGCATCAACTCGAGTGCTTTATTTATTTTATTGCTACTTTTTTAAACTGGATAATTTGATTCGAAATAACGTATACCTGCCGATTAGTCAAATTTTTAAAGCCCTCTAACTCGCTAATCAGACTTATTACGGTAAAAATATTTTGCATCTGGATCGAGAGCATATATAGGTATAACATAATCAAATATTACTAAAATCAGAAACCTCAAAATTTTTGACCTGTCCGCTTGACGTGGAATGCCCCTAGTGCTATATTTAGTGAATTACAGAATAACAGTTCAATTTGAATACAGAGAAAAAGAGAGAGAGAGAATTTATTTTTAACTCCCATAATATAGGATTTACAGTTTTTTTTGAACATTTCTAAATTATTAGCTCTCTTGATGGGCATTGGCAGTATTCACTTTTACCTCATTCCAGCTATTTTCTTTTAACAACAGCACTGTATCATCAGCAAAAGATATTAAATGCCCTTTGATATGCTGTGCAAAGATATAATTTGCCTAGATGAGAAGTTACAGTCTTCAATGCAAATAATCCATTTCAAATCAAAATTATATTTGTAAAGTTTGACAACAATCATTTTGTGGGGAAATGAATCAATCAAAAGCTTTTGCTAAATCCAAAAATACAATTAATGGTTTGCGTCTTTTGTCCAAAGCTTCTTCAACCAAACCAGTCAATATTGCCAGCGCCTCTTGGGTACTAAATGTAGGTCTGAAACCAAATTGATTCTCATTTATGATATTATGCATATATAAAAATGTCATTAAACGTTTTTTTGTAAGTTTTTCAATAATTTTGCATAATTTAGGTAGGAAAAAATTTGGGCGGTAGTTATTAACATCTAATTTTTTATTACTATTGAGAATTGAGTGAGGCAAGATGTGCCAGAGGTTTTCTAATAAAAGTTTGAATTTTCTTGAGGCATTCTATTATAATGTTATTAAATCCTGGGGTCGAGTTTCCTTTCATATTTTCAGTGATTGAAATGACTTCATCTTTAGAAACAGAATTAATCATTCCTGACGATGCTGAATGCACTGATTTGCGAGTTGTGATACGATTATTTGAATTGGCAATTTTTTGAGCCATGCTTTCCCGTTGTTGCAAAAGTGCTGCTTGAAAGCATATGCCATTTGTTCTGCACTATCCTTTACTAATATGAATTCAATGTCCGTTTTTTATTGGTTTTGTAGCCTAATGACATTTTTTGCCCTGTTGCTAAATTTATAGCTTTCCATACTTTCGTCCCATCGTTTTCGAAGTTTTGTAAAAAAATGTTTAAAATAATTGGCCTTCGTTATACGAATGAGGTGATTTAATTTGTTTCTATAGTTTTTGAAATATAGCTATAAACTATTGTTGTTGGGATTTTTTCGCAGAGCTACTCATAGCTTATTATGCGTTCTTTTAAAATGTACAAGTCCGGCTGTTATCCATGGTTTAAGTTGACTACTTTTTTTTTACTTTCAGCAACGGATGTACTTTTTCTGTCATTAGCGGTACAGAGGGGGTTGTGAAAAACTTGGACAGATTCATCTACGTTACCACCAAACAAAACTGTGGTCCAAGTTTCCTTGGCTAAAATGTCAATCAATAGAGGAAAACTGATTTTTCTGGTGATCATTAGCTTTTCAGCTGCTGGAGTTTTTCGCTTGACCTGTATGTCAGAAGTAGAACGGTACTCTTGTGATCAGTGATTTCCATGTCAACTACTGCACACTCGATGGAACCAAAAAACACAGGTCTTATGTTAGAAAATATGTGATCTAAACAAATTTCCCCTCCTGTGCTTTGGTTCACATATGAACGAAACCCTAATTCTTTTTTTGCCCCTAGTGTAGATGGCAAAAAAAAATCTGCTTACCAGATCCCCGGGTGACCTATTACCTCGGGGTATGTGAGGTTTGACTTACTAAAAAAAAGGACCATCTACAAGCCCACAAAGCTCCAAGTCGGGACCCGTCTAAGCACTGCTTCGACCCGGTCGTGCTGACTCACCCATCGGTAGCCACGGACTTCAGAAACTACCACAGTTCATGGGTCGGTAAAGCAACCCTCCTCCCGCTTTATGCGCAGCATTTTCTCAACATATGTTGACACTGCGCGCCAGTTCTCCTCGTTTCACAGCATTGCTTCCAAGATCGTCTCAGGCGTTGCCGGGCCAATCGTGGACTCAATGGTGCGCCTCAAACTTACGAAGCGACTGCACATAAAGACACAGTACCGGCAGTACGGTGTGACCACCTTACCCATTCTGTTCACGTATTTCCTGCAGTAACCGTGCCCTGTCTCCCGATACCAACACCACAGACTCTTCTGAGGCTGTGCGGTAGCTACAGGCGATACGCAGGGCACCCCTGCGCTAGACACTGGCAATGCGATTCCGGAACTTCTCAGTTCGGAGCGCATCTCCCCAGATTTCGGCTCCATATAGCAAGATCTAATCGGTCGTTACCATCAGCAGCCTCCGTCTCACTGGGTCCACCGACGTTGACCATTAGCCTACTCAGCGAAGTGACGACTACTAGAGCCCTGTCACATGCCTTGCGGATATGATCCCAATACGTCAGCTTGGTGTTCAGGGTCACTCCCAGATATCTGACTGACTTGCTGGTCTGGCCCTTGACGGAGCCAACTGTCATGGGTATGACAGTTGGTATCCTCCGCTTCTTCAGCATAACAATCTCAGTTTTAGAGATTGCCAGTTGGAGGCCGTGTTCGGTCATCCGCCCATCCACCCTCCTCATGACTTGGTTTAGTCTGAATTGAGCGAATTTGACAGACCTGGGAGAAATTACCGCTGCGACGTCATCAGTGTAACCTACCAGAAATACATCCGCAGGCATTTCAGGGTGTAGCAGATCATTGTACATGATGTTCCAGAGGTCAGGTCCTAAGATCGACCCCTGTGCCGCACCTGAAGTGACAGGCCTCCTTTTGACTCCTTTATCGGTGTCGTAGAGCAACCAGCGATCCCTGAGGTAGTCTTGCATCATGGCTAGCAAGTAGTGAGGGATACGGAACATCTGCTTAAAGGCCCGCAGGATGTCTGTCCACCTCGCCGAGTTAAAGGCATTTTGTACGTGCAGCGTTACCAGCAGGACGACCGGTCTGGCTTGATGGCATGCCTCTTCCGCTCTTGCTACAGCTCCAGCAACCTCTGAGATGGCATCGATTGTTGAATGCCCTTTTCGGAAGCCGTGCTACCTGGCAGAGAGGTCACCAGCAGATCTCACCGCTGACAGCAGCCTAGGCTTGAGCAACCCCTCGAGAAGCTTCTCCGCAGTGTCCAGCATGCACAGTGGGCGGTATGCTGATGGATTGCCCAGGTTACCCTTCCCCTTGTCTACAAGTACCAGTCGAGCTACTTTCCACCGCGACGGGAAGACCCCCGCGACTAGACATGAATTATACAAGTCCAATAATAGACGCGGTTGGCTCTCCGCCACGACTTTAAGCGCCTCGACCGGTATCCCATCAGGACCCGGAGGCATCCGGTTCTTCATCCTGGACACTGCACTGTTCAGCTCCTCGTCCGTAAAGGGAGGAACATCCACCTGGTTAACGATGATGGGACTGACAGCCCTTGACGGATGCACTGGGAACAGCGAACCAACGATACGCTCCATGGATATCACATCCATGAGATTGCTAGGCCGCATGCAGCCAAGTCTACGAGTGACCAATTTGTAGCCATCTCCCCAGGGATCTGAGTTGACCTCCTCACAGAGAGCCTGCCATTTGGCACGTTTGCTCCTCGTGATGGCCTTGGTCAGCTCCCTCTTTGCCGCAATGTAAGCAGCAGATAGCTCAGCCGCTCCCGGTCTATTCCTGGCTTGCTGTGCCCTGCGCCTGCACGCCAAAGCGATGCGTCTCAGTTTGGCGATTTCATCGTTCCACCAGTATGCATGTTGCCTCCTACCGAAGGGTTTACATTTGGGCATTGAAGCCGCACACGCCTGCGAATCCACCCCATGGTTCTGTCAGCAGCGGCCTCTGCTGCTGCACGGGTCACTGGGGTCCCAGATGCTAGAGGCTCTCCTTCCAAGTTCGAAGCGAGCGATGCGGTCATCACGTCCCTGTGAAGTTTAGCGGCATTCCAGCCTAGCCACTTACAGGGAGAGCGGCGGTGTCTGTGCCTGCCCTCAGCGATTTGGAATGTGACGTAATTATGATCACTCGCAGTGTAGTCCTCCTTCACGCTCCAATCGCTGACGAGTGCCGCTAGTCTCTCCAATGCCATAGTGACATCGGGAATAGATTCGCCAAATCCGGCCTTCTCTGTTGGCGTTGAACCTGTATTCAGCACCAACAAACCCAACCTCGATGCCATCTCGACTATGCGCCGGCCTCGAGTGTTTTTGGTGGGCATGCCTCACTCCAACGCCCTTGCATTGAAGTCACCCCTTACGATAACGTTGCCGACGATGCCGCGGAGAGCTAAGCTTGTCTCCGAATTCCTGCATTGAGTCGTTCGGGGAATTCATTTAACGAGTTTATGTACTCACTTAGTGAAAGATTTAGCAAATTGATATTAATATCCCCGACCAAAACAACGTTTTCATGCTTGATTTTGTGTAGCAAGTCAACAAGCTCTAAACAAAACGTGTTTTCACAGTGGCTTGGTGATTTATATATGGCTAATATCTTTATGGGAGCTTTATTAAATAATGTTATATCCACCGATATTGCTGTTGCCCCAGAAAGATTAAGTTCCTCAAAGTTATTCGCGCTATGTAGGTTTTTAACATTAATCACAACGCCGCTGTTTTGATTTAATATTTTTTTCTGACTTGAAGCCCGTGTAATCATTTATTTGAAAGCATTGAAGATTTTTCTATATTTCAGCACTCAAAGCTAATACGTCGAACTTATTTCCAATGTCGTAAAGTGTCAAAATAAACTCATTGAAATGTTTGTTAAGGCTCCTAATGTTAGTGTGGAATATACTTTCTAGATCTGCTTGTTTTGCGAAATCATTTAAACCACCGCCTCTTCATTCCGTGAATGTATAAAAAAAAATAAAAAATTAAAAAAATTGAAAAAAAGTGACAATATATGAAAAGGAAATTGTAATTAGCTGTGAGAAAATAATTGTATAGTTTATTAAGAAAAAAATGAAACTTTTTTGCATAACAGCGGTAATAATATAGAGTTTAAACTAACAAATCCAAATCGGCTTCAGATTTAATGACTATGATGCGGTCTCCATCAATTTTTCGGAATCGGATTACTCCATCTCGGAATC
This sequence comes from Nemotelus pantherinus, assembly GCA_963978885.1. NCBI lineage: Eukaryota > Metazoa > Arthropoda > Insecta > Diptera > Stratiomyidae > Nemotelus > Nemotelus pantherinus. The sequence goes on from OZ022265.1 coordinate 61,736,483, forward strand.
ATTTGTATTTGTAATTAGCTTCCTTAGCATTAGACTTAGCAATCCGCAACTTTCTCAATACTGGAGTAAAATGTGGATTAATGTAGTTAATTTTATCCTCCAGAGCGTTTCTACCTTTATGCTTCGTCAAAAATTGTGCTGCAGCGTGTGACGTTCCAAATTGAATTACTAACGGATGAAAATTGTCCGCTTTAGAGCGTCGTATGTACGCGTTGATGATAGTATCTTCACTTATGTAAAAAAAATGTTTGCAGAACTGTTGGGCCGTGTGCAGAATGTCCTTTTGGTGCTCGATCTTTAATCCGGACAATTCGACCATATCCAGATTTGCTTCCTGCTTAAGCCTGCCAATTATCATTTCCAGTCTATTTATTTCCTGGCCTTTCAAAGCGTTTGTTAACTCTAGTGCTTTGATCTTGCTATATAGCTGCTTGATTTCCCCTGTTATAATCTGAAGTTGCTTTATTTAATCCTCCTGTTACCTAGCCACGAAATTGTTGCTTTCAATAAGTTGGTCGATTTTACGCAGAAGGTCTTGGTGTTTGAAAGACCGTTCGTTCAAAAGCGAAGCTCCACTAATTTTGACTGGGGTATCATCAGAGCGTGATAAGTTACGTTGTTTCATCGAGCATTTTATACATTTCCACTGATTAGCCTTATTGTTATCTTTTAAAAACGAAACATCTGATGAAATAAGGCCCGCACATTTGAAGTGGATTAGAAAATTGCAATTTGAACATGTAATAGAGTGTTTAACGCCTCTTTGGGTAGCTTCGCTACACAATCCACAAATTCATTTTATCAAGTTCGTCTAATCCAGACTATACACATACAATAAAAATTAATTATTCTTATACAGAATTCGTTTAAGTGATGCTGTAGATAAATGAAAATCCAACATATGATAAGCTTCGTTAAAGCATTTACTCATTACAGTGACTGGTTCATTGCAACCATAATTGGTTCGATGTTGAGGAATCTACAAAAAGTTCACCCGCCTGACACATTTGTTATTAGTGTTAAAATTAAGTTGGCTTAATAAGTAGTTTGAGTCAATGGTGCCTCCCAAAATTTTCGCAGCAAATAAGATTTTGGAATGTTGACGTCGAGAGTTCAAGGCAGTGAACGAAAAAAAACCTTATGGTACCGTACCTTAGTGTACTGTACCGTACATTATTGATGCCCGTACGCAAACACATTCACTACAAAAAGTACACATACCCTACCTCAGCCTATAATGTTTGCGTACATGTACACAACCGATATACCGAACGAAACAGACACGATGCAAAAGTACGCTACGATTGAATACTGTACTGTACAAAGTACACAAACCTTATCCTCTACAATACGGAATGTGTACACCTACACAACCCGTACACAAACGATATACACTAAACGTACCGTACGTTTAGTGTACTTTTGCGGTTCATTTATATGAACTGGGAAAAAATTACTGATAAAAGTGATAATGCCGTAGCCGAAATGAATTGATTATGCTCTCCTGTGAAGTTCAATATTTTTGACTCAGTGCTTTCACTTCCAAAGTGTTTTTCCTTTTCATATAAATGAACCGCAAAAGTACACTAAACGTACGGTACGTTTAGTGTATATCGTTTGTGTACGGGTTGTGTACGAGTACACATTCCGTATTGTAGAGGATAAGGTTTGTGTACTTTGTACAGTACAGTATTCAATCGTAGCGTACTTTTGCATCGTGTCTGTTTCGTTCGGTATATCGGTTGTGTACATGTACACAAACATGATAGACTGAGGTACGGTATGTGTACTTTTCGCGTACAGTACGCTTAAGGTACGGTATTTTTTCGTTCACTGGTTCAAGGTATCCAATCGTAAAAGATTTAAGCAGTCTTGATAAGGAGGTTGATGTAAAGGGTCATACCACGGAAGACCGCGCAGGTAAAAAAGTAAGAATCTCTTTTGGGTGGACTCGATTTGGTCAATTTGGTGATATGGCGCCCATACAATACTTGCATATTTGACAAAAGGTCTGACTAAGCTGCAAAAGAGGGTCTTAGTTAGAATAATGTGGTTGAACTTCCCCGAACGTCTTCTGACAAAATCCAAGGCATTGCTAGCTTTCACAACGATTGAACCGATGTGCTCGTCAAATATAAAGGATTGATTTAGCAATATTCCTAAATCGAATACTTTCGCTGATCTTTTTAAAGATGTACTCAAAAGTGAGTATTCATAGATTACATGATTATTTTTGCGTATGTAAGATATAATCGTACACTTTTCAGGATTAATTAGGAAACTGTTATCGGAAAACCAGCTGGTAAATCTGTTTAGATCCTGCTGCAAATCATTGTAATCGTTAAGGTTTCTCACAACTTTGAAAATTTTAGCGTCATCGGCATAAATCAGAACCGAAGATGACTGCAGAATGGAACCTACGTCATTAATAAATAAGGCGAACAGTAAAGGGCCTAGATGACTACCTTGTGAAACACCAGACGTGGTTTTAATTTCAGATAACAAGGCACCGCAAAAAGATACCCGTTGGGTTCGGTTCGTCAAGTAAGAGTCAATTCAATTTAAAAACATGTAAAGGAATTATAAGGAATGAAGCTAAGCTAAAAGTATAGAATGATCAAGCTTATCAAATGCTTTCGTCAAGTCCGTGTAGGCACAGCCGGTTTGGAGACCAGCTCTAATTGAGTTTGTACTTAGAGAGGAAATTTAAACAAGTTGGCTGTAGTTGAACGACCTTTCATAAAACTGTGCTCAACGTTCGTGACTATGGCTTCAAAAAGTTTTGCGACGCAGGGAAGTTTTGCAATAGGTCCGTAGTTGCAAGTGTCATTATGACTTCCTTTCTTGAATATAAATGAGGAAAGCTGCCTGCTTTTAAGGGTGCATTGAAAATATAAGACAGCACAGGTAGTAGTGATGACACACAATATCTCAAGACCAAATTAGGTATGCAATCTGGGCTAGATATTATATTATTGTCAAATTTATTAACAAATGTGATAATAGTGTCCTCGTCGATTTTAAAATCCTTCATCTCCAAAGAAGAAACTGTTGAGTTCGTCAAATAGGGTGAAAAGTGTCTGAAGTTTGCCAAGTCCCTACGATAAGCTTTACGGAAACCAGAAGCAAAAAAATTACTAAAATCAAAGGGATCTTCAATATATGAGTCGTCAGATTTAAATATGAGTGGATACCCATCGTTATGTCTCTGATATGCAAATACAACTTCTTTATTATGAAGATCTCTTAATGTAGAAAAACGTTGATAGTCAAGTTCTGAGCGAGTCAGGCGAAACTGTTTCCAGGCTTTGTTTTTGGAATTTTTCAAATGGCAAAGCTGTGGAGACATTCAAGAAAAATGAACCTCGCTTTTATTGAAGGTAGTTGACACGCTCCGTAAAAAACAGCTAAACAACCGAATGTGGAAATAAAGTAGCTTGTTCCTGCAACACGGCAGACCAAACATAGTATGCAAGCAAGTCAATAATGCGCGCTTTCGTCAAGCAGAAATGATGTGAGATGTAAATGTCATGTCACCACAATAGAAGAGGCATCAGTCGAAAACATCAAGTCCAGCATTTTTCCGTTTTCGTTCCGGATACAATTGGGTTCAAACAAACCAAGTGATATTAATTCGTTTGCAATGATGATGTCGAGCTGTCCGCCAATTGAAATAAAGCTCGGAACTTCGCAAGTAACGTCCGCTGAAGGGCATCAGTTGATTCTACGTAGGTTGAAACCACCCATTAAGACGACGTCGTTGTTATTGTCCGCAAGGTCGCATTTGGGTTGCATAATATGTATAAGCGAAGCGTAAACGCCATATGAAGAGTTCGGTGGCGTGTAGTTGACACCAAAAAATACTTTCTTTGTCGTAATTTCGACTTGAGTACTAATAAACTCATTATCTGTATGCCGTATTTCTATTAAAGATACTTTGAATTTTTTGTGAGAGGCCTGAAGAACATCATTTCTGACAGGAGCGTCAGTTGGATCTCCATGTCTGTCCCGGTGGAAAATAGTCTACTCCGAATAAAAAACTTCATCATTTCAGCACAAATCCACGTTTCGGAATCGCAATGACATCAAAAGCTTCAGAGTTCAACAGTTCATAGAACTTATTAAGTTTAGATCGCATTCCACTTACGTTGATGTAAAGTGCTGAGAGAGTCCGTCCCGTTTTTTATGGCAGCGCTTGATTTACTTGTTTTTTTGTTGACGAATTCATGCACAACAGAGTTCGGTAGCCAGAAATTGCTATTTGCAATTGAATCAAAGCAAAAATCTGGTGCAATACTTATAAATGATGATACACAATGCCGATTCCCTATCTTAATAACTGATACACAGTCCTTAAACACGAAAGATTTTGTATGGTCAAGGATTCCCTCAACATTTTTCTTTACTTCATCTGCGGTGGTATCAGGAACAAGCCAAGATACAAATATAGCTCTGGGCTGTGCGACACCTCTGAGGGTGCAGTTGAAAATATTCAAATCATTTGATACCATAGGAAGGTCTAAAGCGATGTTGGCATCTACTGCTTTTGAGTTAGTTTTCTTAGCTTCATTAGATGCGGAGACTGTATTTCGGAATCGCATTAGCAGATTATTTTTAACATTTGATAGTTTTTTTTTTTAATTTACTTTCCGCTTACTCATTGCTGCATCTGTTATTTTAAAAGTGGGTAATGTTTTGCGGCAACATTATCAGAAATCGGTTTGTGTTTTGCAGCAACACTATCAAAAGTTGTTGGTTTTTCATTTTCCGATAGATCGTGATGCAGGTTTTGAGGGCTGAAATATTGAGATACGATCAAGCTGATGCTCCATTGCGTTTAATTTCGACGATATTAGGTCGATCGAACTCCAAGTTAGACTTGTGTCAGTAATGAATGTTATTTGTATGATGACCTTATAATAATATTTTAAATTTCTTTACATCTATATACAATAATCTTATAGTTTCCTATTAAATTTTCAATAACACTGTTATTTTCATGATTATTATGAGAATAAGATACGTATCTATTAAATTTTTAATAAATCCATGTACAATAATCTTATAATTTTCCAACAAACCTTCAAATCCACTGTTATTATTATTATCATAAGAGAATAAAATACATATCCATTAAATTTATAATAAATCTGTCTACAATAACGCCGCGTCCACATTGGCCATGGGAGATGGCATAACATTCGACTTGCCATGGAAATGGAAAATGTAGACGGTACATGGGATACCATATTTGATGGCATACCATAAATGTCAAGCCATATGGCAAGACATTTGCATGGCCATGAGCATGGCCATATTCTGACAGTTGTTCATTTTCAAAATGCCGATGTCGAGGGAAATAGTGTTACAAATCCTAAACAAATACAAAAAAAAGATTGCTTATAAAAATATATGTTCGCCTCTTCCTCAATTTGCGTCTTTCCTCACATTCTGCTTCCTCTAACCTTCGCAGTGCTCTCAAACACCGGATAGCGGGCATATGTTCACTGCTGAATGATATTTTCAAAATGATATGGCATGACATGCCGTTGCCCAGGCATCAGATGACATGCCATAAACTGACATTCGTTGCCATTGCATATGAAAGAGCTCATGGCCAATGTAGACTCTAGGTTAGTTTTCAATTTTACATTTAACATTAAACCTTCAATAACGCTGTTATTATTATTATTATTATGGGAGAATAAATTCATATCCATTTAACATTGCTGTTATTATTATCAGATAACACCCATTACTAATACGACACAAACACATAATTTTTGCACTTAAGTCCTTCCAGCCTACTCCATACTTCCTTCACCAAGCCTCCGCTAATTTATTTGTTCGAAGAAGAATATAAGTAACATATTAAAATCATTTTTGCAAAAAATTTATATTTATATATTTTTATATATATAAATATATATATATATATATATATATAGATATATATATATATATATATATATATATATATATATATATATATATATATATAGATATATATATATATATATATATATATATATATATATATATATATATATATATATATATATATATATATATATACATATACATATATGTATATATATTTATATATATATATATATATATATATATATATATATATATATATATATATATATATATATATATATATGAATACATATATATATATATATATATATATATATATATATATATATATATATATATATATATATATATATATGTATAAATATATATCTTTATATATATATATATATATGTATATATTTATTCATATATATATATATATATATATATATATATATATATATATATATATATATATATATATCTTTATATATCTTTATATATCTTTATATATATATATATATATATATATATATATATATATATATATATATATATATATATATATATATATATATATATATATATATAAGAAAAATATTTCAGTGAAAAAAATCTCACGAACACGCCAGCCGATTCAATTGAAATTTTTAGGGTACATTGGTGTATATGCAGAATAGTGCCAAAGTCTCACAAAAAGCTAAAAATCTTTAACCCCTTGGCGCTGGCGGCCATTTTAGTGATATTTAATAAATGCCTATTTTCCTGTCAACATATAACTTTTGCAAAACTAAATCTAATGGAATGAGTTTTGAACGTGATCTAAATGTGAATATGATAATTTTTTTGAAATTTTGAGATTGGGAAAATTTGAAAATTTTGGAATTGTGATAACCTTGCACCATATTTTCAAATCATTATGAAACTTACAGGGCATATTGCTGTTTTAAGTCGTGGAGATAAGTGGAGATATATTTCATGAGCATGCTGGCAACCCTGCAAGTACGCCAGGCATTGAAATTGAAAGCCTTCAAACCATCGACTCTAATGAAAATTTTTCGTCATTTACGGTGAAAACCAGCTCATATAGAAATCTAATGCTTTGTCTTTACAACCAAAGAAAACGTTTTAAATTCCACATAGGACAAGAATGGTAACCCTCTTCAAATATCCCAAAATTTTAAGCATCAAAAACTTCTGTTCATGAGAGCTCACGATCCAATTATCAGATACAAATCAAATTCACAGAATGTATTGGTATAAACTAGAGCCAGGTCCATTAGAAGAATGATTTGGGAATGTGGGCAACTCTGTGCCTGTGGTACCATCTTGTAATATTATAAAGAAAAAACACTGCTTTTTGCCTTATGAATTCTTATTCAGTCACCAGATTTCAGTTACCAGTAGCTGAGTCTTTCTTTAAGTCGTGTTTGGTAGAAATTTGGTTGAAAAGTTCGGTTGGTGCTGCCAGCTATGGTAATTTTGGTGTCTTGGGCTGTGAGAATTCGCTCAGGAAAATAAAGCTTTTTGCCCTATAACTTCCTGTGCAGTCATAAAATTAAAAAGAATTCAATATGATAAATGTATCTTATTTTGGGTATTATTCAGAAGGAATCTGGTTCAAAAGCCATGATAGGGCTGCCAGCTATTGTTGGTTTTGTATTAATTTGAAAAAAGCTTATAAAGTGATTTGATCGTAAAATTTTTAGACGGTTATGATCTTGTAGTGTCAAAAAACAACAAATATATATTTCGTAAATTTGAAAACTCCAGCGACTGGTAACCCTTAATTTCTCTGTACCCCTTTCATTTCCTACGCAGTCAGCGGATAAAAACGAAATTTTCAGAGTAGGTTGATTTCAATGCAAAGCAGGTGTTATATATTTTTGACTTTGATGCTAGCGAAAGGTTTCCAGCGACGGGGTTTTTTTGCTACTTACGTATCAATAAATGCTTTTATCAAGTATTCATATCGCGAACATTGACAATGAAAATAAGCTACCAATGTTTAAATTTTCGAAGTTTTAAAATTGTTTTAACTCCAAACATCCTTCGTTTTTTTTTATCCAAAACATTTTTCTACCCCTGTAACCTAAGACTTCAAGTTGGAAGACTTTTACTTGCAGTGCTGGTAAAGTGTTGCAGGCACTAAGTATTTTCTATGTTTATGTTATGTTATGCTGCTCTCAAAGTTTTGCAGTGTTTGGCATTCCTTAATCTTGAAATTCTTGAAAACCTTTCTACTTTATGAGTTTAAATGCATAGTTAAGATCAAAGTGATTTCACACTCGAATCAGGTTGGAGCACGTGTGGTAGAATATGCACTCAAAATCCGCACGATTCTTCTACCATTCATCGAACATTAGTATTTATAGCAGTTCAGGTGCGATAAATTTTTTACTAATGTTCGAAGAAGAATTCGAAGAAGAACATTAGTATTAAAATCACTTTGGCCAAAAATTCATATTTCTATATATATATATATATATATATATATATATATATATATATATATATATATATATATATATATATATATAAGTGTATATATATATATATATATATATATATATATATATATATATATATTTTATATATATATATTTTATATATATATATTTATATATATATATATATATATATATATATATATATATATATATATATATATATATATATATCATCAAAAAATTTCAGTGAAAAAATCTCAGGAACGCGCCATCCGATTGAACTGAAATTTTAAGGACACATTGGTGTATATGCAGAATAGTGCCAGGTCTCAGAAAAAGTTAAAAATCTTTAACCCTTTGGCGCCGGCGGCCATTTTAGTGATATTTTTAATATACCTATTATTCCGTACACAATTAAGTTTTGCAAAAATAAAGTTAACAAAATAAATTTCGAACGTGTTTTACATGTGAATCGGATAATGTTTTGGAATTTTTTAACCCTATGTGTGCGCTGGGTGCCTAAAAAGAGAACGCGAAAAATTGAAAATTTTTAAATTGCGGTAACTTTTGACAGAGCTATTCAATCATTACCAAATTTTCAGGACATATTGGTATTATTTAGTTGTAATTTCTTGTAGCTTTTGGTGAGCGTGCTGGCAACCCTAAAACTAGGGCAGATACTGAAAGTGAAAACCTCCAAATCATCGTCTCTCTTGAAAAAATGCCGCTTCTTCAAAAAAAACCCATTTATATGTAAATTTCATGCTTTTTTTACATAGACCAAAAAAAAAATTTTATATGGTATAACGGACACGCCTGGTAACCCTTGCCGAATTTACCTATATTTTTAGCATCAAAAACTTCTGTTCACGGAAACTCACGATCCAATGAACAGAATTTATTGAAATTTGCATGTTTTAGTCACTCAAAGATAATTCTAGAGTTTTTGATGCGCTAGAGTTTTTTTTTATGTAATGACTGACCTTTTCCGAATTTAGCTTCTGTTTCAGTGGATGTCTTGCAAAAGGCTTTTAGATTTTTATCTATCCACCTTTGGTTTCACTGAACGAAACATCTTAACACTTTTATGGTTTCGTCGCAAAGTATTTTGAAATGCCAACCGTAATTCGTCGTATGGAAAAATAAATTTTGAAATATTTTTACCTGTGATTTCCTATACTATTGTAATATTGTCAAACGTTTCATGCTTTTTCTTTAACTTTTCAGATACCTAAAACTTTCAAAGCAATATCTTAAATATCAAAATGGAAGAGCAAACGTTAACTAAAAAGTCATCCTTACAAAAGAGCTCTGTGAGTACTGGCGAAGTAGACAATGAAATCGGGCTTAAAGCCAAAATGACTTTGGTGAATGGCATAACTGTAATTGTTGGTTCAATTATTGGCTCAGGAATCTTTGTTTCACCAACGGGGGTTCTGATGAACACCGGAAGCGTTAATTTGGCGCTAGTTGTGTGGATCATATCTGGACTTTTTTCAATGGTGAGTGTTTGATACTTCTATTCATTCTGAATAATACTATTATTTTAATACCATTCCTTCTATACCCGCTATGGAAAACTATCCACGTAGAATAAAACGTCCAGTTGTAATATATATACAAGAATATATTAACTTTCCATATCATTTACAACAATAATGTTTGAACTGATTTAGTTGGAAATAAAACGACTTATTTCGCACACTAATGCACGGTTTTATTAGTCTAACCTGAATCCTAATCTCCCTAATTTCGAACATAACAGCTATTTTAATTTCGAACATCCCAGCTATTCATTTTATGAAATATCGTATCAAAATTACAATAATCCCCATCGATTGCGCTAGTCAGCACAGAAATGGCTGAACATGGAACAGAAAACCGAATGCACTGAGGTTTGATTTGACCCATTCTTCGAATTGAAATATATATCATGCACTTTGTAGTTGATCGAAGTTGATGAAAAGTGCATCGAAATACAATTTGAACTGTTTGCAAAAAATGTTGATTATGTTTCACTTGGAATTCAATCTCTTTTTAAAAAAACTCCGCGCGAAAAATTGAAGAGAGCGTACACAACAAGACGAGAAATTGGATACTTTTTCTTATTGTTTTTTTTTCAAGTTCTACTTTACGTATTATATTTTTCCGAAAACTGTATTAAGCGGTGAATTTAAGAAAAAATATTTGATTGTTTGGCTGCTTATTTGAAGTTTTGATGAATCTGAACCTAGAAAACACGCGTATGAAAAGTTGTCAGAAGTGAGCTAACTGTCTAATCGTTTGGCTTCTGTCAAAAGATGACTCACTGGTTTTGAGTTCTGTGGGTCGTTTTCGTTCCAGAATCATGTCGTACGATAACAAAAGTACTGGCGAGAAATAAGAAAACTGATTTTCGAAGGAAATGTCTTTATGAGACTAAAAATCAAACGCAATATAGCTTTCTGTGATGCCATTTTAATCGTTTCTTTTAAAAAAATTGCCTGATTGTGGCAACCCTTTGCTTATACCGAGATTTGCTTCACATTAAGCTCGTTTCACACACATGAGATTCCATTCGGTTCAGTTTATTTTCGGTTCGTTTTTGGTCGCTGCCGACAAGTGTGAAACGGTGCTTTGGTCTCTATTTGGTACCTAATAGAAACCGTATAACACCGAACACTCCCTGGAGACGAATAGGTTTCATCAGGTTTCTATTAAGTGTCAATTCGTGTCCAGGGAACAGAAAACAATCAAGGCGTTCACGCATGCACAGTTTAGTTTCGGTTTTAACCTGATTGGATCATGTGAATTTTTTTTAAAATTTATGAATTATTAGTTTGGATCTCTTAATTTGAATTATTTAGACGTTTTACATAGTTAGTTTAGGCGTTAACCGACTTAAACCCCCCTCTGGCTCTTCGTTCCATCCCCACGGTACAGCCAATCGGTATTACTTCGTGGGCAAGGTCTGCTTTAGCTGCTCACAGTTCTATTTCTTCTTCTTTCCTTGTCCTCCTTTCGAAGAAATGCGTGTGTCTGCGTTTCTGCTTTTGTCAGCTTGGTCCATGCTGCTTCAGATGCCAGTATTTTCTGTCGATAATTACAGGTCCGTGTATCGTTGCAACTTGGCTCTGTGTCGGGAAAACCGTGTGCAATTGAAAATAATGTGTTTCGGATCTTCTTGGAGAGACATCTAACCTGAAGCGATGTAGGTACTTTCGGTATGCACCATGTCCAGTTAGAAACTGGGTAAGATCGTATGTTACTTCTCCATGTGGGCGTTTGATTCGTTTTTGAATATCGGAGATGAGCTTGTAAGTCCATCTGCCAACTGGAACTTGTTGCCATCTTCTTTGCCATGCTTCCTCTGACCTTTGCCGCTCCATTTTTGTGTGGGCGTTTCTGTTTCCGTAGGGTAGCTGCATTTCGGCTGCGAGAATGTCAATTGGTATCATACCTGCTATCACATATGCCGCTTCTCCTGAAAAGGTCCTATATCCCCGAATAACCCTGAGGGCACTAAGGCAATAGACCGAACATATCTTCTTTTTATTTTGCCTCATTGCTAGCTGATGTGCCCATACTGGCGCTGCATACAGTAGAATGGAACTCACAACTCTGGATATCAGGATTCTGCAATTTTGACTTGATCCTCTGATGTTAGGAAGCATCCTTGCTAGGGCTGCACTGACGTTAGACGCCTTATTGCAGACATGTTTGACGTGGGCTTTAAATTTAAGTCTACTGTCAATCATAACTCCTGGGTACCTAATTGCATTTTTGGATTAATTTTTTGATCTCCCACAGTGACTTCAAAAGATTCATTTTTAAGGCGGCTGCTAATCAATACCGCTTCCGTCTAAGATGCTGCCAGTTTCAAACCTGTATTCTCTAGCCACTGTTTCGTGATGTATACCGCCTCGTCAGCGAATGATTTGACCTCATCTGATTTTTCAGCAGATACCAACACCACTATGTCATCAGCAAACCCAATTATCGTTGCCGCTGATGGGAGCCTCAGATTAAGCACGTCATTGTACATTATGTTCCAAAGGAGCGGCCCCAATACGGATGCTTGTGGGACACCGGCTGTTGCGTCGCAAGTATTTGGTCCTTCTTACGAATCATACCACAGTGCTCTGTCCCTCAAGTATTCGCATACTTCCCTACCAAGGTAAGAAAAAACTCTTAGCTGAAATAGTTTCTCCACTATTCGGTTCCAATTCGCTGTATTGAACGCGTTTTTAAAGTGCACAGTATTTGCTTGATGTTGCACCATCAACTTGTGCCATCTGACCTCTGCAACCAGGTTTCCGTTCGTGTTACGGATCGGTCAAATAGATCCACGTTAACGTTTAACGTTCCTTTTGCGCGGACTGACACGTACTATTTTTCACCGCTGTTACGTTTAGCTAGGCAGCATAATGCACTCAGACTAGGTTCTCTGCCACAGACCTTGTAACTTTTCAAAACCATTTGAAAAGACAAATTCGTTGCATTTTCTATTTAATACGTTTTTTCTTTTTTCCTTGCTCATATGGTATATGATTTTTTATTTTTAGTTTTTAATTGACCTTCGATATTCTGTTTGTTCTATATATATGCTTACATTTTTTTTCATTGTCTATTTCATAAATCGGTTGTTTTGCAACAATGTTTTGCTTACTACCAACTCAATGTAGTTTTTTTTTGTCTTTTTTCTTATTTTTCTTAACTTGGAATTTATTCTTTTTCACCTTGACTTTGTTGAGCATTTTGTTCTTATTTATCATTATTATTTTGTGCTTTCTATATTATCATACATTCATTCATTAGTAGGTTCTTTGTATATATTATATGGTTCTATATTCAGTAATTGGATTTTATGTGTTGAATATGTAAAAAAATTATTAAATTGTTTTCCACAGCTGATAGAAGTCTGCTATGTGTTAGGATTTCCAGCATTTTGTCCATCACATCCAGCAGGTAGATAGGTTTCTTGGCCCTTGGCAAAGCCAACAGGTATCTTAGGCTTTGGAAGCAAGACAAGCTTTTGTTTTTTCCAGCATCTTGGGAAAGTTTGTTCAGTCAAACTCGCATTGAACACACTTTTGATAAATCAGGCTTCATTTTGACTGTGACCTTTAGGCATTTGTTGGTGATACCGTTCAACCCCGGTGCTTTATTGTCTTTGAGCCGACTGCAAACCTCCAATAGTTCCATTTCAGTCACTGGGGGGTATTTCACTCACGGATCCTTGCGGAACTGTTCAAAAGTTTTCCTGATGACGGGTAAAGAGTGTGCGTACACTGAGAAAACACATGGCGCCAGACGCCATAATTTATAGACTTCTGGCGCCATGTACCTAGTCGATTTAGGGACTGTGATAAAATATAGCGCCACACGCCATAATACATGGCGAAAAGTACATAGGCCTACACGCTATGTACTTGAGTCCTCCACGCCATGTACATGGCGTGGCGGACTATATTACATGGCGTGGAGGACTATAGCACATGGCGTGGAGAACTATAGTGCATGGCGTGGAGGACTATAGTGCATGGCGTGGAGGACTATACTGCATGGCGTGGAGGACTATAGTTCATGGCGTGGAGGGCTAAAAGCATAGCGTCTGCTCCTATGTACTATGGCGTGTGGCGCTATATTTTATCACAAATCGACCGAAATCGACTATGTACATGGCGCCAGAAGTCTATAAATTATGGCGTCTGGCGCTATGTGTTTTTTCAGTGCATCTGATATGGAAAATACATATTTGCCGAGCCCAGGCGAAAGCTGGCGAGCCCACTTGTGGGGACGGCCCCGCCGGCGCTCGTGCGACTTCCGATCGGAGTAGGTTTTGAGCACGCGTCAACGCGATTTCGTGACGAGCTGTCAAATGCCGTCCACATGTTGGCGGTCTCGTCTGATTTCGGCTCGCTGGGCCTCCGCCAATATGTATTTTCTACATGAAGATGATCCAGCCAACAAAAGGCCACGAGCCTTCTAACTTCTGAGCACCTGGAGATAGAGCAGTTGATGATAGGTGATGGAATTCACCTATCATCAACTGCATCAAAGACCATATCATATCCTCTTCTATACTCAAGAAGCTTGCTGATATTTATGCATCTCCTCACACAGCATGGCTACGAGTTATAATTGTAGTGCCATGAGCCATATTACATGGCTCATGGCACTTTGTAATATGGCGTGTGGGGCCATAATTTCTGCGCCATGTAATTATGGCTCTGGGAGCTATACTGCATGGCTCAGGGTACTATGTACATAGCGTGTGGCACCATAAATGCTGCGCCATGTTACATGGGACCACGCGCTATGTAGATTCTGACATTATGGCGCTGGGAGCCATATAGCATGGCTCAGAGTACTATGTACATAGCGTACGGGGCCATAAATAATGCGCTATGTTACATGGCTCTGGGCGCTATGTGGATTTTTACTAATGTTCGAAGAACTTTAGTATTAAAATTGATTCGGCCAAAAATTCATTTTTCCATATATATATATATATATATATATATATATATATATATATATATATATATATATATATATATATATATACATATATATATATATATATATATATATATATATATATATACATATATATATATATATATATATATATATATATATATATATATATATTTATACATATATATATATATATATATATATATATATATATATATATATATATATTTTTATATATATATATATATATATATATATATATATATATATATATATATATATATATATATATATATATATATATATATATACCTATATATATATATATATATCTAAAAATATTTCAGTGAGATAATCTCGGAAACGCGCCATCCGATTGAGCTGAAACTTTCAGGATACATTGGTGTATATGCAGAATAGGTCCAGGTCTCACTAAATGTCAGTTATTGTTAACCTTTTGGCGTCGGCGGCCATTTAAGTGATATTATTAATATACCTATTATTTCGAACACAAATAATTTTCGCAAAAAATAAAGTTGACGAAATAAATTTCGAACGTGTTTTACATGTGAAACGGATAATATTTTGGAATTTGTTCACCCCATGTGTGCGCTTGGTGCCTAAAAAGAGAACGGGAAAATTTGAACATTTTTAAATTGCGATAACTTTTGACAGAGCTGTTTAATCATTACGATTTTCAAAACATATTTGCATAATTTAGTTGTAGATTTGTGTAGCTTTAAACGAAGGTGCTGGCAACCCTGTAGCAAGGAATAGCACTGAAAGTGAAAACCTCCAAATCATCGTCCCTCTTGAAAAAATGCCGCTTCTTAAAAAAAAAGCCACTCATATGTAAATCTTATGCTTTGTTTACATAGACAATCCAAAAAATTTGATATGGTATAACGGGTACGCCTGGTAACCCTTGCCCAATTTACCTAAATTTTTAGCATCAATAACTTCTGTTCACGGAAACTCACGATCCAATGAACAGAATTAAATGAAATTTGCAGAATGTATTGGTCTTAAATGGGACTAGGTCTGATAGAAAAGATTTTGAAATGCAGCCGGTTTTGTTTTGGGTTTATATAGGGTTTTGAAACACCCTATATATGTATATATATTTCGGCCAAAGTGCTTTTAATACTAATGAAAAAAGAGTTTGAATTGCGTGCAGACCAAGACATTAATATTGTCATATCTATTATTTAAGACAGGTTTATATTTATAGTAAGACAAATCATAGTGAAATGATTTGCTCAATCAGATTACATATTAAATAGAGCCATCGATTTTTTCAATCGTTCCTCAACTTTAGAAGCGAATTCAAACTGCAACTTGTCAAATCGAGTGTATACTAAGAAAAATATTTGAAGTTAGGTTCGGCTTCATCTCTTTTGAACAATGCAAGTATTTTAGAATGGGTTTCATTAAAAAAATCGTAGCTTGCTTAGAATTCCTTTTAATTTTCTCGTAATAAGAGAATCTTTCTTATGATTAGAGCGAGGTCTAGTCAACTGAAGCAGGACTTACTTCTGTTGCACCATTCGTTTTTCTAGTTTTTCGAATGTCAAACATTTCGAGTGTGCAAGCAGCAGTTTTCCAACTAACTTTTGAATCATTTTCCAGTTTTTCCCTAAAACTTCTTTTTTTGATACCTTCCTTCGATCATAAATCAAATAATTTATCGGAAGTTGAATTGTCTGCGAATCCATCACGCAAAGTGTTCATATTACTCCAAAAATTACAGAAATATGGCAACTATAAAACTAAGTACAATAGTTTTGCAACTTATTTCACAACTTGAAATTATTATTCAAGGGGGTTCTAGTGAGTTTTCACATTCCAGCTGGATCAATTTCATTTTAATATTTAATCTTATTTTTGTAGGTTTTTGTAACTGTACCATGACTATCCATTCATTCGAATGTTGCTATAGTCCACAAATATAGTCGAAAGGAAAAAATAAAAGCATTACGACAGGTCGATATAATGTTTTTGACACAATTTCCACACGTACCGAATAGAAATTAGTTTTGTTTACTAGTGGTTACAATACCCAACACGTGAGGCACAATAACAAACCATTATATCCTATATACGTTTAACTGATTTTGGAAGAAAACTAGTATAAGCCTCCTTTCGCCGAAAATTCATATATCTTTATTTATATAAATATATATATATATATATATATATATATATATATATATATATATATATATATATATATATATATATATATATATATATATATATATATCTATATATATATATATATATATATATACTCGTATATATATATATATATATATATATATATATATATATATATATATATATATATGTTTATATATATATATATATATATATATATATATATATATATATATATATATATATATATATATATATATATGTATATATATATATATATATATATATATATATATATATATATATATATATATATATATATATATGTATATATATATATATATATATATGTATATATATATATATATATATATATATATATATATATATATATATATATATATATATATATATATATATATATATATATATATATGTATATATATATATATATATATATATATATATATATATATATATATATATATATAGAAATATATATATATATATATATATATATATATATATATATATATATATATATATACAGTGAAACCTCCGCTTCATCGTCTGTACCCGGAAACATTTTCTTTGCACACGCTTGTGGATTCGTTTTGAGAACAAATTGACCTCCAACAAGCTCCAATGAATGGACGCGGACATCATATTTTCATTCATTCGATACAAAAAACCTCTCCCAAGCGGACACAAAACGTGTTTTACCAAATATTAATACGAAAATTGAAATAAAATCGGGGATCCCATTTATAAGATTGTTGAATGTTTGTGAAAGTCGTTAACTGGAATGTAAAGGGGGACTCCCTATTTTAGAAAATCAATGTTTTAGTGTGTGACTTTTATTCGATATTCTGGTTTGATTCTATATGCTTCAGCATAGATCGCGTGTGTTGTACGGTGATTTTTATGTGCAGATATCAGTATGGCTACACGAAACGTTATTTCTTTAAATGAAAAAGTGAAATAATTAACGTTTTTTAAAAAGAAAAGCTGTCAGTTCGAGAATTAGCTAA
>OZ022265.1:61759444-61794444 GCA_963978885.1 Nemotelus pantherinus
ATGGAAATAACATCAATTTTCCATTTCAAATAGTGGAATCTGATTTTCGTATCCTTATGGACGGAATATTAGGAAGGGATTTTCTTACCCAAAAATTAGCAAGAATAAACTATGAAACATACACAATAACAATAAATATAAATTATGAAGACCATACTATACCTATCGCTACAAGAAAACAGAGGATTACAGTACCACCAAGGTGTGAATACGTATGTTCCATCGACATTAACATAGAGGAAGATAGTGTAACCACTAACAAAGAAATTAAACCAGGAGTTTATATAGCCAGTTCAATAATCCCAGTAAAAGGTGTAAAACACATTAAGATATTAAACACAAATGAAGAAGAGGTCATACTCGAAAATTTTAAAATTGAAACCGAATCGTTAAGAAACTTCAAAACTTATGAAACAAGTAAATCAGTTGCCCGAAACATCAGAGACGAACAAAGATTCAAAGACATATTAAAACATTTTAAAATAAATCATCTGAATGCGAAAGACCAGAAGTCTCTACTAGAAATTCTTAAAACATACCAGCATATATTCCACTTAGAAGGTGAAGCTTGATCCACAAACAACTTCTACACTCAAAAAATACAAGTTACATATACCACACCGACATACATAAAGAACTACAGGTTACCTCATACACAAATTAACGAAATAAATAAACAAGTACAGGAATTGTTAGACAGCAAGGTCATCGAAAATTCAACCAGCCCCTATAACTCACCATTACTTCTAACACCGAAGAAAAGTGAACAAGGCGCAAATAAATGGAGACTAGTGGTTGATTTTAGAGCACTAAATAAGAAAATAGTCAACGATAAATTCCCTCTAACAAGGCGTAAAGATGTTCTAGATAGTCTGGGGAGAGCTAAATATTTCTCTACTTTAGACATGACAAGTTCATTCCATCAAATAGAGCTTACGAAAGAGTCACGACCATTGACAGCCTTCTCAACGAACAAAGGGCACTATCAATTTAAACGACTACCATTCGGTTTGACAATTTCTTCAAACAGATTTCAACGCATGCTAACCATAGCTCTAAGTGGACTGGACTCAGCAGCTTTTCTATATGTAGATGATATAATTGTTTTCGGCTGCAGTTTAGCACACCATAATGCAAATTTAGTACGAGTACTTGAAAGATTGAAAAAATACAATCTTAAACTAAATCCTAAAAAATGCAATTCCTTGAGAAGCGAAGTGGTTTACTTGGGACACCTAATAACCAAGGATGGAGTTCGCACTGACCCCGGAAAACTAGATACAATCAGAAAGTACCCAGTACCAATAAATCCAGACGAAGTCAGAAGATTCGTCGCATTCGCCAATTATTACCGTCGATTCATTCCCGACTTTGCTAAAATAACAAAATGTTTAGATGACCTACTAAAAAAGAAAGTTGAATTCAAGTGGACACAGCAATGTCAAACAACATTTGAATTACTCAAAAGCAAACTAATGAATGCACCAATTCTACAATACCCGGACTTTAGTAAACCATTGATAGTCACAACGGATGCATCAGACTATGCATTAGGAGCAGTACTGTCACAAGGTGACATAGGACAGGACTTACCCATAACTTACGCGAGTAGAACTCTCATTAAACACGACATAAACAAATCTACAATAGAAAAAGAATTACTGGCGATTCATTGGGCAATAAATTTCTTCAAACCATATCTTTTTGGAAATAAATTTACGGTGGTCACTGACCATAGACCACTGATATCGTTTTTCACACACAAAAACCCATCATCAAAAATGACACGCATAAGAGTCGATTTATGTGATTACGACTTCGACATAATATACCGAAAAGGAAAAATGAACGTCAATGCAGATGCACTATCACGCATCAAATTAAACTCAGATACATTAAAAGAAATGATCCCGAAACAAGACCATAACGTTAAGAACAAAAATATATTAGCAGTCACAAGAAACACGACCAGAGAGAAATACAACACACCAACGATAGAAGCAGATGAACCAAACCAAAACACAAAGTTAAATGAAACGTATATATAGAACAGCGAATTGATGGCTGACAGAAAAAATTTAATAAACCTAAAATTTGAAACTGGGAAAAATACAAAGATAAACATTGAAAATAACCAAGTTAAAATTGAATGCAGTGATAATCCATCGGAATTAGTTTCGTTACTGGAGAAACTGACGTCAATAGTGACAAGGAAAAATATAACAATGATATACTTAAAAGAAACTGATGAAATATTCAACATAATAGGGAAAAACGAATTCAAAGACATATTCAATAAATTACAACAGTGTACTCAATCAAAAGGCAAAAAACCCCTAAAAATTATAATATACAAACCCCCCAAAAAAATAACAGATAAAATAATACAATTTAAATTGATAAATGATTACCATACAACACCCGTAGGAGGACATTTAGGTGTGAGAAAAACGACATTAAAACTCAAACAGAAATACATGTGGAAAAATATGAACAAAATGATAAAATCCTTTATTAACAATTGTGAAACTTGTGCTAAAAATAAACAGACAAAACACATAAAAGAAAACCAAATTATAACAGACACACCTGCTAACACATTCGAAACAATCGTCATAGACACAGTAGGGCCACTTAGGTTGAGCAACAATTATAGATATATACTAACAATGTAGTGCGAATTATCAAAATATGTTATTGCCTATCCAATAGAATCAAAAGACGCTAAAACTATCGCGAAAACAATGGTTGAACAATTAATATTAAAACACGGCCTTTTCAAAAAACTGAAGTCAGATAATGGAACTGAATTCACCAATGAGCTAATGGCAAACATTTGTAGTATGTTAAAAATAGAACAAGTTTTCTCGACACCCTATCACCATGAAACACTCGGGACAGTGGAACGTAATCACAGAGTATTAAACGAATATTTATTGAACTTTACCTATGATTACGAATGGGATAAACGGGTACCTTACTATACTTTTGCATACAACACTAGCCCCCATGTAGATACACAATATTCTCCATACGAACTAGTATATGGCAGATTACCTCATCTACCTAAAGACATAATAGAAAAAGATGAACCAATAAACAATATAGATAATTATGCTAATGAACTAAAACTCAGGTTAAAAAATAGTATCAGTCTAGCACGAAAAATAATCGATAGAGTAAAACACGAAAGAAAACTTAAATAAGACAATTTTGCAAAACCATCAAACTTGAAAGTAGGAGATTTAGTACTAGTACGAAATATGAATAGAAAGAAATTACAAAACACATACCACGGACCATACCAAATTAAATTCAGAGATGGCGTAAATTCAGATATCTTAATAAACAACAAATGTAAAAGATATCACAACAATTTGTTAAAGTTATACAAGCCACAGACAAGAATAATAATGTAATAAACTATAAGCATACAACTACAAATTTCCACAATCAGAACAGAATCAAACAATATGTACACTATAAGATAAAATTAAGTCAAAATAAAGAAAATATCAAGAAAAGAAATATATACATATGAAATTGCGAATTAAATAGAAATAAGTAAAAAAAAAAAATTATATGCAATTTTGATGTGCGAATCAAAAAAAAATTAAAATTCAAAAAATTTTCTTTTTACACAAAAGAAAATTTTTTTTCCCAAAGAGAGAGGGTGTTGTGTACACTTAATTCACACTGACGTTTCGACACTGGTCGAAATATCAAATATCACATAGATGGCGACTAGAGCGCCCTAATTGCACGCGGTGGTAAATCCTCGGAACTAGATAATTATTTTTGATTCGCGCAGATTTTGAATTTGTTATAACTGTACTATTATTGATATAAAAGATCGAATGATGAACAATAAAGGACATTCTTCACTGGTAAGCCAAAAGAAAAAGCGGCGACCAGATTTCGAAAAGAGTGTTTTTCTTTTCGAAAGTAACAAAAAGAAAATCTGACCAGTTTGCGTAGCGGCGACAAGATCGCCAAAGCGAATTTGATCAGTTTTCTATAGAACGAAAAGGAGAAAATCCGACTTATTTGTGTAGCGGCGACTGGATCGCCTGAGCAGACTGAGCAGTTATTTTCGTCTGTGTTCTACCAGTAGACGGAGATACCAGTGGACGGGAAGACTTATTACAATATATATATATATATATATATATATATATATATATATATATATATATATATATATATATATATATATATATATATATATATATATATATATATACATATATATATATACATATATATATATATACATATATATATATATATATATATATATATATATATATATATGTATATATATATTTATTCATATATATATATGTATATATATATGTATATATATATATATATATATATATATACATATATATATATATATACATATATATATATATATATATATATATATATATATATATATATATATGTATATATATATTTATACATATATATATGTCTATATATATATATATATATATATATATATATATATATATATATATATATATATCAATAAAAAGACTCATAATCTTAGGAGGGGCCGATCCAATGAAGCTGAAATTTTTGGAGGGCGTAAATGTAGATGTATAAAGAGTTGGTCAAACTAAGTTTTCTTAAAAAACTATATAACCCAGCAAACGTAAAAACTTTTCCATGTGTTGATCCGTTTTCTGATGAATTTATATATTTTCTATTTCTCAATGATTATACATACATGCTGCTGTACAACTGCTAAACTCCTGAGCTGGCTGTCTACTTGTTGTGGTTTTCCGACACGTTGATGAATCTCTTATATATTTACAATATCCTATTTACAATGAATATAAAGTACTGCTGCACTTCTGCCAAACTGGTGAACAGATGGTGCAATGCAAATCGTTTCCCAAAAATCAAATCGATTTGCCTATACGTCAAGCGTCAGTCATACTTCGCAAGTGATACGTGAAATATTTTTAAATTTATAATTAAAACAGGTCTTCTTTACTCCAATTAAAGATGACATGATTACAAAATAATGCAAATATGATGACATGAATGCAAAGTAATGCGAATATACTATTGGTGACATATCAATGTCCTGCTATACTGCTTCTAAGGCAGTAGTACAGCAGTACATTTTGCGTGCTGCTGTTTCACCACTCCAGCAGTAGTATAGCAGTGCTTTTGCACTCCTTGTATTCCTATCGTTTGTTTTTACTAATGTTCGAATGAACATTAGTATTAAACTCGTTTCGCCGAAAATTCATATTTCTATATATATATATATATATATATATATATATATATATATATATATATATATATATATATATATATATATATATATATATATATATATATATATACATATATATATATATATATATATATATATTTATATATATATATATATATATATAAATATATATATATATATATATATATATATATATATATATATATATATATATATATATATATATATATAAGCAAAATGATTAAGGGAGATAATCTCTGGAGTGGCCGATCCGATTGAGCTGAAATTTTCGGAGAACGTAGATGTATATAAAAGGTAGCTCCATGACTTTCTCAAATTCAGATATCCTAAATCTTTTGGCGGCGGCTAGCGTTTTAGTGAATTTTCAGGTACTCTTAAATTTCCAAGCAGTGTACATTTTTGCTAAAGAAAAGTATTGGGAATGAGAATTAATTTCGTTTTAAGCTTGTCAATGATAAAGAATTGGAAATTTTGAGCCGTGTGTGGGTGCAGGCTGCCTAAAACTAGGGAAGGGAAATTTTTTTCAAATTTTGATTTGTTATTACTTGTAAGAAAAACAATGGATCATCGTAAAAATTACAGAGCGTATTGATGTTGACTTAAATTTAGCACATATAGATTTTCAACACAAAGCGGGTAACCCTGTAGCTGTGGCAGGCTGCTGAAAAAAATCCTTCAAATCATTGACCTTCCTGAAAAATTTTTGACTTTTGACAAAAATTTCAAATTTTAAATTTTATCCTTTGTCCTTTATGTCAAGATAAAATTTTCAAAATTCCATTTTGCACAAGAACGGCACCCCATCACCAAATTACCTCTATTTTCAGCACTCGAAAGTTCTGTTCACGAGAACTGACGACCGGATTATCCGATCATAATGAAATTTACAGGACATGTTGGTATTAGATAGAACCAGGTCTGATAGAAGTGATTTTGAATTGTGGGCAATCCTGTGGCAGTGGTACCATCTTAAAAAATCACTGAAAAAAACCGGTTTTTGGCCTATAGCTTCCGATTCAGCCATCCGATTTGAACAAAATTCACGCAGTAGTTGGATGTTTAGTTAAAGTGGTACAGGGCTGGCAGCTGTGGTGATTTTTGTCTCCTAAATCTTGCAAATTTGCTCAGCAAAATAAAGCTTTTTTCCCTATAACTTCCGGTCCAGTGTAGAAATCAAAACGAAGTCCATGCAGTAAATGGCACTTAATGTGAAGTAAATGTCGTGGGAATTTCGTACAAAAATCATGAAAGGGCTGCTAACTATTACCATTTTTGTAATTTTGTGAAATTTCTTTACTGAGCGATTATGTCATTAGATTTGCAATTGAGAATGATCCTGCAATGAAAATTAGCAACAAATATTAACGTTTTAAAAATTTGAAAAGTTTTGAGGGTGGAAACCCTAAAATTCTTTTCACCCGTATAACTTCCAGCTCAGTGATTCGATCGAAACGAAATCTACTGGTTGGGTTTAACTTAACGTGAAGCGGATTTGGTATAATTTTGTTTTGCTGCTGACACAGGGTAGCCAGCATTAGCCATTTTCGTAAATATTGCACCAACAGATGCTTCAAATTACGTTCTCATATGCAAAGCATTTGCGATAAAAATCAGAAACCAATTTTTAAATTTTCCGAGTTTTGAGCATTTTTCGGATGGCAGCCTCAAACAACGTTTAACCGCTGAAACTTTCGATGAAATCCTCCGATGAGAACGAAATTCAAAGGATAAGTTGATATTAGTATGAGCTTGTTAAGGTAAGGTTATTGCTGCTTCATTAGGAAACTGTTGCCAGAACTAAACATTTTCATCATTTGTGTTATAGATGAGTTTTGTTGCTTTGGATAAGGAATGGTTGATATAATTCTACAAAACAGTGTATTACGTCTTTCCACACTTTTTTTGTCACTCAAAGACAATTTCTTCGAAAATTAATTTGCTAGCGGTTCAGGTGCGCTAGTTTTTTCCTATTTGTGGGATGGAAACGATCAACCATGAAACAAAACATATTACATGTACGTGGGAAATATGAAGTTAATAGATGAATTTTGAGGTAAAATGCTATCTCTAGCATTAAAAGCATTCACGGGTTTATCCACGACTTCTGCAGAATTTTAGAAGTAGTGTTGTGTTTGCTGGGAACGTCTTTATACATTTGTTGGTCATTCAACGGCAACTTATTCGAAAATTAGTTTTGTAGCGGCTCTGATGCGCTAGAGTTTTTTTCATATCATTCCGAATAAACAACCCGCAAAACACCAACTTTAATTGCCCCTAATTATAACTACAATGTTGCATGTTTGATATCTACGTAAGCGATTGTTTTGAATATTTCGCATTCGGTATCATATTTCAATTTGAGCTTTGCGAATGGAATTTGAGCTCCTTACGTTGCTTCACGTGCACTGAGAAAAATATGTTCCCGAGAATCAAAGAAAATATATATGTACTTGTATTTGTGATGTCAAATCTTCTACATATCCAATAAACTTTTATTTGATGTCAGTGATTTGTATAAATATTGGGTAAACATTTCTCATATTCAACAGAATACAATTTTTAGTTTAACTTATTTCAAGCAAGTAATTTTCCTCAAATTCAGTAAATTATGTCTACAAATCGAACATGTGTAGACTTGTTTCAACTTCAATCACGCTTCAATATTCGAGGAAAAAATGGAAAGTTTTTTAAACTGCTGTCAACATTTCCTTGAAACAAGTGAGAGGTCGATAGTTTAGTTCGCTTACGCGCAAGTCTTTAGCAGCGATCTATTGCTCGCGTTTTGGTATTCCATCATGATCATGGTTTATTTGTTCGTTTTGAGTTGTCTTAACAGCCGGTGACTGGACATACCAGCGCTCCATTAATTAAATGTCACATTACAGCTTTGGTGGTGACTAGACATAATGAAGATTCACGCTTTTAATGTCGGATTCTCCCAAATGTGTCTCCCTACGCCAAAACAAAGTTTTCTTTTCAAAAGGTGATAACCTTTTGTACAGAAAGAGCCTGAGCTACGACAATGTAAAAAAAAAAACAATTCCAATTTGATTCGGCTTCGAAGGCTTATTCCGCAAAACGATCGAGTTTCCCGTATCAATATTCTCTGCTTTGATAAGCTTTAGAGACGATAAACGTTGTCTATGCTGATATATAGACAAGAAAGAAACCATGATCCCAATTAAATAACCTTTACAAGTAAATTATATCAATGGATATAAGTCGGAGATGTTAAAATTTATCGCAACTAGCGTAAATAAAAATTAATGATTTCCAACTGCAAGTGGTCACATCAGTCAAGTATGCACTGTGTGCTGGTGTCTGATGAAAATCAGTGTATACTTTCAAAACCACTTTAGCAAATAAAATATTCAATGTAAATACAATTTTTTTTTCAATTTTAATCGTCCCGAAAAAACAATTCCAACAAATATTAAGTTTTCGAAAATTTGAAAACCTTTGCCACTGGTAGCCCTAAATTTCTTTGTACCCCTATAACTTCCAATGCTGTCATCGCATCCAAATGAAATTCGCAAAGTAGGTTGATTTTAATGTGAGGCAGGTGTGATATATTTTTGTTTTTGATGCTAGCAAACGTTTACCAGCGCGAGGCGTTTTTTGATACTTTCGTATCAATAAATGCTTACATTTAATATTCATTTCGCGGACATCGACAATGAAAATAAGTTACCAATGTTAAAATTTACTAAGTTCTAGAAAATTTTTGGTTCCAAACATCTTTCGTGTTTTGACCCTAAACATCTTTCTATCCCTGTAACTTTCGACGAAATCAACGGATCAAATCCAAGCCAATAGAGTTATTTGATTTTAACGTGAGGCAATTGTAGGAGACTTTTAGTTGCAGTGATCTTAAAGTGTTGCAAGCACTAAGCATTTCCTTTTTTATGTTATGCTATGGTGTTTTCAAGGTTTTGCAGTTTTTGGCTTTCCTAAATCTTGAAATTCCTGAAAGCCTTTCCACTCTATGAGTTAAAATGCATTGTTAATATTGAAGTGATTTTGCAATTCAAACAGGTTGGAGCACGTGTGGTAGAATATGCACTCAGAATTTTCTTCTACTTTTCATCGAACATTAGTGTTTCTTGCGATTCAGGTGCGCTAGAGTTTTTTTATTGTTTTACTTTCTTCAAAATAGGCCGCGCTTGCGATATGAAAAAGGGAAAGTGTTAGCGTGCCAACGACATGCGATGTTATCATATGATCCCCCATCGGAGTAGTAATCGCGCCTATCACTGCTTAACTTCGGTGATCGTACGTGATAGTGGGTTCGTTTTTTCTCAAAAATGTAGAATTTTTTTCTCAGTGGGATAAGCGGAAGCGAAATTGAATTGTTCAGTTTGTCGACAGCTGGCAATCTAATAATAAAGATTGGGAAAGGTAGGTTGAAGTGGCTGCCGATCCACAAAGGTCTTCCGACCGACACACATAGGCACAAGAGAGGGTAATTATGATGCCTCAATAATTTGTGACTCTCTCCTACTCACTGAACCAACGAAACTATCTGCTTCCCTTGACAAAACGCGCTATTGCCTTTAAATTGATCAGGAATAAATCGGTCAGGGTTAAGAGAACGAGAACACCAATTGCCGTCAATATTCTCCTTGCTAACGCCAGGCACTGACACAAAAGGTGGAGGACGGACTCTTTCTCATCCTCAGAGCCACAACTCCGACAGATATCGTTAAACTGCACTCCCAATCGTTGTGCATGCCATCCTATGCATATACATGCCATAATAACTCCCACAGTGCAGCGTAGAGCGCTTCGAGTTAAACCTGAAAGCTGCTTGGTGCGATGCGCATCCATAGATACCCAGACTGTCTTGCTATTGGACAGGATGATTCATCTGCCCAGGACCTCCTAGCATCCTCGATGTATTTTTGCCTGATGGCCAGTTTGACCGATGTCATCGGTATACCTACTAAGAGGGAGCAAGAAGCCTCCAGTAACAAGGTTTCAAGCCTTGCTTGCTCATCGGCCTCACAGGTACACTGAAAACCCCTATGTTCAGGTACCAAATTCAATTGAAAAACTGAATGTCTCGACATCTCCTTAAGAGATGCATGGCATTCAGCAACAACCATGGAAACTATACAAAGACCAGCAAGGGATTTAAAAGCCGCTTGGCTATCTGTGAAAATGCCAATATTGACCCCGAATATTCGATTACACACAAGCTAGTCGATTGACACTTCAATGGTCTGGTAGACGGAGGGACAGCTTGAGATTCAGCTCATCTGATTATACACGACTTCCGACTCTATGAAGACTCGAATGAAGACTTTGAGCCGTCAGTGTACACATGGATAAGCCCTTTTTTGAGGGTGACACCATCACGCCATTCATCCGTACCAGGAATGCGAGTTGTGAACTCCAAATCTAGTAGGCACTGCGGAGCAATGTAGTCAACACCCACTGGAGCGAGAACTCCCTCGACCAAAATCCTCGCATGGCCGAATTCTGTTCTATTCCGTACCGAGATACAATTTAGTCTCACAACAGCAAGATTAGCTTGCTGCAAGATCAGCAGATTGGTTGGCAGCGAATGAAGTATTACGAAGAGTGCCTTAGTAGGGGTGGAGCAGAACGCCAAGCCAAGTAAAGCCAAGCAACACTACGAGACTGTAATCTCCAATTCGCTCCTATGGCTCTTTTGCAGCAGTAAAATGCGATGAAAGCCTTCCGAGCTCTTTCTGCTAGATTGTAAGTCCTAATTACCGGACCCTCTGGGTTAAGTAAATGGAGACCCCATTTAATTTTGATAACTCAAAAAAAGGATCTTTGTACTTTCTTGTAAACAGCACTAGTTCCGTTTTGTTAGGATTCACATTCAAGCCCCACTTGCGACTCGAACGTGAAAGTATGTCGAGAGATTAATTTAACCTCTTCGATAGCATAGATAAATACTTTCCTGACACTGCTATAGCTATGTCAGCTGCTCGTCCACATGCAGCACCGAGAGATCCTCAACAATTGCGTTAGAATTTATGGTGTTGGAGGCTCCCTCAATGCCCAGGAAGGCGGCATGCGTATATTCCTTAAAAGCAACATAGGATCGATTGATCTTTTAATACGGTAATCAATGATCCTTTCCAAAATCTCAAGCAGGACTGAGTTAAGATTTATTGGATGGTAGTTCTTCGGCTTAACAGGAGCAACTTTTCCTGCTTTAGGAATAAACACACCTCTAGTTTCCCGCCAGCTGATGGGAACATACGAGAAGCGTAGGCAAGCGTTATAAATCTCCCTGAGCCACGGTTACGATACTTTCATGGACTGCTGAATGTTAGTTGCAAGTATGCCCTCAGAGCCCGGGGATTGAAATGGCTCAAAGGAGTTAATAGCCCACCTCAGTTGAGAACTTGATATTCTGAACGGCGGCCTTATACCGTAAGCTAGTGCCGTTTGGTGCACTGTTCCTATAGGGCAATAATTGCTCGGAAAATGTGCATCCATAAAAACGTTTAGAGTAACTGCGCTCGAACTAGTCCAATAGTAAATACAATAGTATTTAAGCTCTCAGCTTCATTGATGGTACATGAATTAATAACCATAATAAGTTTTTTTTTTGTTTTGTCCAAATCAACTTCTTTTATTCAGGGCATTCAAAACTGTCAGCACGGGGCTGTACATGTAAAGTTTTCTTGATGGAGTGATTTACACATTTTATTGATGTTGCAGTGCGTGTACTGGTCCGATGGTTTCCGGCACACTTTGTATATGATGCTTCCTTTGATGGGCAAGCTGTTGTTGTATGGCTGCAGCATTGGCATTTGAAGCATCGCATGATATTGTGGTCTCCAGCAACATAATAGGATCCAAAGACAATATTTATGTATTGGTTGACCAATCTTTCTAAAGTCTTCCACCTTCTTCGATAAAGGCGATCTGTCTTGTTTCGATTTCAGAGTTTACCTCGTGTAGATAGCTTCTAATCTATCGTTAGTTTCAATCAAATGATTAAGACTCGATGTTTCATCCTTCAACTGTTGTATGGTAAATTTTTTATGGAACTTCTTAATTACTAAGCGAAGCAATTTCTGTTTGGTCGCTTGAACATCATACTCATTTTGCAAGGTTTCTTGCACGTTTTTTAATAAAATATCAGTGTTTGCCTGAGTATCAGACTTAGCAAGCAGATGTGTCGTGTAATGAACTGGGGTTTTATATTTTACTGGCTTGATGCTGGATCTAATCGCCTCTACAACTCCCGTGCTGGTTCTTCTTAAGGCTTGATAATGATCCCCTTATTGAATTTGTTATTTTTTTTCACGTTAGCCGATTTAGTTTAGCAATTTCAGCATATCAAAGCGGAGCAGCTTCTTTTGAGACTATAGTTGAAAACTTATTGACTTTGGTTTTTAAATTGAGCATCAATCTCATCGCAGAATCAATTTAAGGTGCGATTCGGTCGCCATGGTTCTTTTGAAAAACAGTGTCATATTTTTTGTTAAACCATTTTATTTTACCACTTAGCTTCATGATTACTTCATACTCCTCCGGTTCAATGTTGACACACCGTGTGTGATATTATTTATCACCACAAAATCAATTACATTGGAGACCTGGTATTGTATCGCATTTATCACCTGTATTAGGCATTTGATTTTTATTTTTGGCTCTGCCCTACTACTTGAAAATTGAACTTGAACTTCAGGTCGAGATCGCTGAAAGCCAAAATTATTCGTTAAAGTTTAGTACAGGCAAACACCACTCATACATCCGTTCCGAAATAACAGCCACACAATTTTCACAGTTAAAAGCAACTAATATTACAAAAAACTTAATATTATTGAACTTAAAATATATACATAAATGGCACCAAAATAGGAAATACTCACCCAAATTTACCCACTCGCCAATTATCAAAACATTTTAAATTCACACACGTCAAAATTTTCTACGAAAAAGAGTTCTGAAATAATGCTTTAAATTTTAAAAAAACTCTAGCGCACCTGAACCGCTAGAAACACTAATGTTCGAAGAACAGTAGAAGAATCGTGCAGGTTTTGAGTGCATATTCCACCACATGTGCTGCTTATTACGGCCAAACTGTTTCAAATGCCACGTTTTACTTTGGTCTCAAGAATGCCTTATAACTCATATGGTGGAAGGTTTCAGATATTACCACTGGCATGAATTTCAACGTTTATGAGAGCAAAACACGGATTGATTATATTCGTTATTAGTTGCTTATTTCACATAATTTTGAAAGCAGCATCTCATATAACATCCATGAAGAAAATGCTCAGTGCCTGCAGCACTGTAACTGAAGTTGGTGTTTGGGGCTGCGATCCGAAAAATTTGCAGAACTTTGGGAATTGAAACATCGGCTATTTATTTTAAATGTAAATGTTTCCGGTATGAATACTAACTGTAAGCATTTATTGATACAAAAGTAGCTCAACCGACTCGTGCTGGCAACCTTTTGCCAGTATCAAAGCCAAGAATATATCACATCTGCTTCACGTTGTTATATTACATTCGAGTTTATAGGAGTATAAAGAAATTTAGGGTTACCTGCAGCGAGTTTTTTCAAACAATCGAAAACTTAATATTTGCTGTTTATTGGCACTATAATATCATTACCATTTGTAAATTCTACGATAAAACCGCTTAATAAAGATATTGCAAACAAACACAAAACCAACAATAGCTGGCAACCCTATCGTGGCTTTTCAACCAAATTTGGCCTGAATAATGTTTATGATAGGTTCCATTAATTGTATGAAATTCGTATTGATTTCATGACTGCACTGGAAGTTATAGCGCAAAAAGTTTTATTTTCCTGAGCGAAATTTCAAAACCAAAGACACAAAAATTACCATAGCTGGCAGCACCATTCGAATTTTTCAACCACATTTCCACCAAACAGAGTTTGGAGTAAGTTGCAGCTACTGTGTTAATTTCATGAAAATCTGGTTACTAATTCACATTTCATAGGGCAAAAAGCAGTTTATTTTTCTTTGTAATTTTTCAAGATGGCACCACTGGCACAGAGTTGCCCACAATTCAAAATCGCTTCGAAAGGATTTGAATGTTTTCACTTCCAAATTTTTATTTTTTCAAATTTTAGCCACAAAAATTATCATAGCTGGCAGCTCCAACCGAGTTTTTTAACCAAATTTCTACCAAACGTGGTCTAAAATAAGGTCCAGCTACTGTGTGAATTTCGTCAAAATCGAACGATTCAATCAGAATTTATGGGGCTAAAAGCAGTTATCTTTTTTAGTGATTTTTCAAGATGGCACCACTGGCACAGAATCACCCGCATTTCAAAATTACTTCTATCAGACCTGGTCCTATTTAAGACCAATACAGTCTGCAAATTTCAATTAATTCTGCTCATTGGATCGTGAGTTTCCGTGAACAGAAGTTTTTGATGCTAAAAATATAGGTAAATTGGGCAAGGGTTACCAGGCGTGCCCGTTATACCATATCAAATTTTATTTTTTGCCTATGTAAACAAAGCACAAAATTTACATATGAGTGGCTTTTTTTGAAAAAGCGGCATTTTTTCAAGAGAGACGATAATTTGGAGGTTTTCACTTTCAGTGCCTGCCCTAGCTTCAGGGTTGCCAGAACGCTCATCAATAGCTACACAAATTTACAACTAAATAATACCAATATGTTCTGAAAGTTTGGTTATGATTGAATAGCTCTGTCAAAAGTTATCGCAATTTAAAAATTTTCAATTTTTCCCGTTCTCTTTTTAGGCACCCAGCGCACACATGGGGTTAAAAAATTCCAAAACATTATCCGATTCACATGTAAAACACGTTCGAAATTTATTTTGTTAACTTTGTTTTTGCAAAACTTATTTGTGTACGAAATAATAGGTATATTGAAAATATCACTTAAATGGCCGCCGGCGCCAAAGGGTTAAAGATTTTTAAATTTTTCTGAGACCTGGCACTATTCTGCATATACACCAATGTGTCCTAAAAATTTCAGTTCAATCAGATGGCGCGTTCCTGAGATTTTTTCATTGAAATTTTTTGATGAGATATATATATATATATATATATATATATATATATATATATATATATATATATTTATATATATATATATATATATATATATATATATATATATATATATATATATATATATATATATATATATATATATATATATATATATATATATATATAGAAATATGAATTTTTGGCCAAAGTTATTTTAATACTAATGTTCTTCTTCGAACATTAGTAAAAATCAGCTGGACAGACACACGTCAAATCACTTGGACAGTTCAGTAGTCAATCTATTGAAAGTAGAATTCGAGACGATGCACCCATATTCGAGTGAAGGACAAACTAAAGATATATATAGAGATTTTGTGACCCATATGTTCTTGAATTCTTTTGCGCGCCTCAAGAAATCCCAGAAAATTGCTGGCTCTTGCAAGTATTGTGCCGTATTGAAGATTAAAGCGAAGCTTCTTATCCAAAACGACACCGAGATCCATAACACTATCTACATTCTTCAGCTGCTCATAATTTAGGCGGTAATCAAAATGTTCAGTAGAGGTTTTACGGGGAAAGCTAATGAAATGGCATCTGCCAATGCTAAAACTTAGTATATTTCGGGCACACCATTGAGCTGCTGAAGAATGAAGATATTGTTAGGGATCTCGGTGTCTGAATTATGAATCAGATTCCGATTGAATAGTGTGGTACATTTTGAGATCGTCCGCATAAAAAAGATGTGGAAAGTCTGATAACACCTCCGATAGATCCGAAATAAAAATATTAAACAGGAGCAGCCCTAAGTGGCCACCTTGCGGTACTCCAGAGGAAACGGTATTTTTTTTTGGAGAGAAAAATTTGGAATTTTGCATGTTGTGTTCGATTTTTTAAGTAATAATCCAACAATTTGGCAGGTTTTCTGAAATGCCAAATTTTTACAGCTTCAACTTCAAAACATCATAGTCGAAACGGTCAAAAGCCTCGCTGAAATTGGTACTTGTAGTATCAATCTGACGTCCTTTTTCTACATTGCAAAACCATTTGAGATCCTTATGATAAAACATTTAAATCATTTTAGCTAATTTTCGAAGAAAATAAGTATTAAACTCGTTTCGCAGAAAATTCATATTTCTTTATATATATATATATATATATATATATATATATATATATATATATATATATATATATATATATATATATATATATATATATATATATATATATATATATATATATATATATATATATATATATATATATATATATATATATATATAAATATATCTATATATCTATATATCTATATATATATATATATATATATATATATATATATATATATATATATATATATATATATATATATATTTATATAAAAAACATATATATATATATAAATATATATATGTATATATATATATATATATATATATATATATATATCAGCAAAATGATTTTCCGAGATAATCTCCGTGGCCGATCCGATTGAGCTGAAATTTTCGGAGGAAGTAGGTGTATATAGTAGGTAAGTCCATGATTTGCTAGAATTTAGATATCCTATACATTTTGGCGGCGACGAACGTTTTAGTGAATTTTCCAAGCAGTGTACATTTTTGTTAAAATAAATGTGTGGAATGAAAACTTATTATGTTTTAAGCTTATTTATGTTAAAATCTTGGAAATTTTGAGCCGTTTGTGTGTGCAGCCTGCCTAAAAGTAGGCAAGGATTTTTTTTTTCAAATTTTGATTTGTCATTACTTCTAAGAAAAACAATGGATCATCGTAAAATTTGCAGAGCGTATTGATAGTGACTAAAATTTAGCACACGTGGATTTTTAAGATAGTGCATGTAACCCTCTAGCTACGGCAGGCTCCTGGAAAAAAAGCTTCAAATCATTGACCTTCCTGAAATATTTTTGATTTTTGGCAAAAAAATCAAATCATTGATAAATCTTAACCTTTGTCCATCGTGCTAAATTGAAATTTTTAAAATTTCGATTTGCACTAGAACGGCAACCCATCACCAAATTACCTCTATTTTCAGCACTCGAGTGTTCTGTTCACGAGAACTGACGACCGGATCATCTGATCATATGAAATTACCAGAACATGTTGGTATTAGCTAGGACCAGGTCTGATAGAAGTAATTTTGAAATGCAGGCAAGACTGTGCCAGTGGTACCATCTTGAAATATCACTGAGAAAAAAAACCGGTTTTTGGCCTATAACTTCCGATTCAGCCTCCAGATTTTGACAAGATTCATACAGTACTTGGATCTTACTTTAAGTAGCATTTGATGAAAATTTGGCTGAAAAATTAAAATAGAGTTGCTAGCTATGGTGATTTTTGTCTCCTAAATCTTGCAAATTTGCTCAGCAAAATAAAGCTTTTCTCCCTATAACTTCCGGTTCAGTGTAGAAATCAGAACGAAGTTCACGCAGTAAATGGACCTTAATGTGAACCAAATGTCGTAGAAATTTCGTACAAAAATCATGAAAGGGCTGCCAGCGATTATGTCATTGGATTGCAAATGGAAATGATCCTGCAATGAAAATTAACAACAAATATTAACGCTTTCAAAATTTGAAAAGATTTGAGGTGCTTCAAATTACGTACTCATATGCAAAACATAAGCGATAAAAATCCTCCGATGAGAACGAAATTCAAAGGATAAGTTGATTTGAGTATGAGAAGTTTTGGTAAACTTATTGTTGCTTAGTTTGGAAAGTGTTGCCAGCACTGAACATTTTCATCATTTGTGTTATAGTTGAGTTTTGTTGCTTTGGATAAGGAATGGTTGATATAATTCTACAAAACAGTGTATTACGTTTTTCCACACTTATTTGTCACTCAAAGACAATCTCTTTGAAAATTAGTTTTCTAGCGGTTCTGATGCGCTAGACTTTTTTTCAAAATTAGTATTAGCCAGCTATGACAATTTTGTCTCTTAAATATTGTAGATTTGCTTAGGAAAATAAAGGTTTTTTCCTAATTACTTGCGGTGCAGTAACGAAATCAAAACAAAACTCATGTAACAAGTGGACCTTGCTTTATTTCTGGTTCTGTACGAATATCGTTGAAAAATCATAAAAAGGCTGCCAGTTATGATGAATTTCGTAATTTATTGGCATTTCTTTATTGTGCATTGTTGTCATTAAATCTTCAAATGGGAATGATCCTGCAATACCAATTAACAACAAATATTTAGGTTTCGAAAATTTAAACAGTTTTGAAGGTGGATACCCTAAAATTCTATTCAGTCCTTTTGCTTTCAGCGCAGTCAATATATCGAAACGAAATTTTCAGGGTGGGTTTAACACCTAGCACATGAGGTATGTTCCCGCACTTTCAGTTGCTGAATTTTTCTGAATTTTCCTGAATCATGTGGTGGTTGAAATTCATGAAAGTACGGGAACGCTCTCATTGCATTTCCTGAAAATTAACAACCGAAAGTGTCAGTTTTCAGTTTTTTGAAGAGCAATAGTGATTTTAAAGTCATCTTAAGCGGTGATAAATTATCGCCACAAAGATATTCGACCTTCATAGCAACATTACGCAAAAAATACCCAGTAAACAATTTAGTGAGCGTTCACTAAAAACGATAGTTTCTCGACAGTCAACAGACATATCCCTCATACGAAACCGAGCCTGTTCGTAAAACGGAACGCAGCAATGCTTAGGATGACCGACGCAATAAATAATGCAAGCCATGTGTGTGTGCCCTATGGCCTATGCGGCTCAGTAGCAGATTTTACATAGATTCTTCCCCTAGTTTGCTGATCGATGTACATTTACTCGCTAAAACCACATTTTTTCTAACTCATTTACGAATCGTTAAAAATGATTCTTCTCGGATGGCCATTTTAGTAGGACAAATGAATCGTTTTCGATTCATTTGCGAGCTCATTAACGACAAAAACATTCGTAAAATATGACTCTTTTATGAATTAATTACGATACATTTGGTTTGCTGGGTATTTTGTTTGCCGCGCACATTTGAAAATATCTACTCGCCCCACAGAGATTGACCCTTTTCAGTATTTTTCAGTAGCTCAGACCCTACTGAAATTTCATCTTTCTTACTAAAAGAGGGGAAATTTTTAGTTTCTAGTAAAACGGAGTACGGGAACGGCTTCATTGCAATTAATCGCGATTAATTGTATTTAATTAATTAATTAATTACGATTAATCGTACTTAATCGTAGTACGGGAACATACCTTATATTGCCAGTGCCAGACAATTTTGTAAATATTGCACCAATAGATGCTTCCATTTTGAATGCAAAAGCAAATCATTAACAATCAAATAAACAAATGATGCTTAAATTTTCTGAGTTTTGGAAACTTTTTGTATGGCAACCCCAGACATAGTTTAATCGCTGAAACTTTCGATGATATCCTTGGAAGAAAACAAAATTCACAAGATAGGTTGATTAAGCACGAGCGTGCTATGGTCGACTCATTGCTGCTGATATGATACTACAAAGAAGTGTATTACGTCTTCATACATTTTGAAGTCACTCAAAGATAATTTCTTTGAAAATCAGTTTTCAAGCGTTTCCGATGCACTTGACTTTTTTTTAAATCTTGCAAACGTACTTTTCAGCCACATCAAAAACCAACTGGTAGAATAGAGACACTGCTTTGTTCAATTCTAAACTCAAAAGTGTACTATTCCAGTCAATATTACTCAAATGATGGTTAATGCTATCGTAACGAGTATTTTGAAAGTCATACACAATAAAATTGCTGTATGATTGTAAAGTTGTCAGATCAGATATGGATAGCTCGACCGTAAAGGCAGACTGGTGAAGAGTATTGGAGAAAAGATGCTCTGCGTCAACTGTCGGAGTAGCCAGTACATCGTCATAACTGATAGTTCCGATTACTATTTTGGTTAGAAGTTGGAGCCATTTGCTGCAAATCATTGCTGTAAAATGTACTAACAAGATTAAGGTCGCATGAGTCATTAATATTTACTGGAGGAAGGTTGTTATCGTTTTCATCAGCCGTGAGCTTTGAATTTAGGCGATTGAAATCTCTCCGTACTGTAATGTTATCATGATCTCTAATGGGCCATTCAGACAAGCGTCCATGCGTCCATGCGATCTAGCGTGTTTTGTTTACATGAGTCAATTTGATTTTGTTTATATAGGCGGGTCTAAAGCGAAGGAGGTGGAGTATGCTGATGTACAATAAAAATCATGTACAATAGATTTTAAAATGATTTCTTTCGCTCAGTATGATTCGTTGGTGATCATTTAAATATATGGTTTGTGGATAACTATTTTCTTATATAATGATGTGGATAATATATATTTTGCATCTTTAGGTGCATGACTATTAGCAAAAAAAATTGAATGCATCTGAATATCTAGACACAAACATATATATGTAGGTATATATAGTCATATGGATTAGTATATACAATTTTCTGTCACCAATATATTTGTACGGAGCAAAAAAAAACATCAAAATAAGCGTGTAAAATCCATCCACTTATCGCCTTAGCACCGCCTTTAAAAAACTGGATTTGAGTTGACTTGACTCGTGTAATCTAAAAACGCATGGACGCGTGGACGCATGGACCTTGTCTGAATGGCACATAAAGGGCTCTTAGACATGAGTCCATGCCATGGATCAAGTACTAAAGGTTACGACATGAGCGTGACCACACCTACTTATGACGAAATAAGATGCAAACACGCCTAGAAATCATCCCGAAATAACTGGTTTTTAGGTAAATGAAGAGTACTGTTTTCGGCTGTGTCCAAGTCTAGGCAAACGGACACCTAAATTGCTGATTTGAAATGAAGAAATTGAAAGTGCTTGAAGTGTATGCTGCCTCTTTTATGCTCTAATTAATAAAACTAGAGTACAAATGGAGCAAGATCGACGTGAAAATTCTTTAAATACATGACTTTTCACAAAGGAATTATTAGAACTTCGCATATTTTGATTGTGAGCTCATTCAAGGATAAACGACTAAAGTTTAAGTATCATTAAGCGATATTTAAATGAATTTTAATTTCGTCTTTTGCCGATGTTTAGTTAGAATTACCATATAATAGACAGCATTTAAATGATCATTTATGACAAATAATCATTTAGGCAGCGCTGTATGTATACTATTTATACAATGAAAAGTAAAAACCAACACAATTCATATACTCGACTATTTTTCCATAATTCACTGGTCTCCGGTACGTGACGAAATAAGATGCAGCGCCAAACAGCGACCGCCCATTGTCGTAATCTTGTTTCCTTGATTCATGAGTCCATGCGACCATGCGTTTTTAAATTACACGTTTCAAGTCAACTCCAATCTGGTTTTTCAAAGGCGGGGCTAAGGTGAAAGTGGTTGGATACGATGATGAATTGCTTTACTTTCGCTCTTTGTCTTTTGGAGGTGATTAGTGGATAGATGGATTGATAAGTGGATGGATTTTACACGCTTGTAATGCTGTTTTTTTTATTTTCATATTATTTGAATATGTACGAGTATAATAAACATTATATGCATATATATATATATATATATATATATATATATATATATATATATATATATATATATATATATATATATATATATATATATATATATATATATATATATATACATATGTATATACATATATATATATATATATACATATATATATACATATATATATATATATATATATATATATATATATATATATATATATATATATATATATATATATACATATGTATATACATATATATATATATATACATATATATATACATATATATATATATATATATATATATATATATATATACATATATATATATATATATATATATATATATATATATATATATATATATATATATATATATATATATATATATATATGTTCAAGTCAACGTATAAAAAGCATGATACAAGAATTTCTCAATCAGCATATAGAAATTCCAATGCATGCAAATATGTACATGTTGATCAAAGTTGAATGCAAATGCACATCAACATGCAAATATGTACAAATGGAACAAAGTTGAACGCACATCAAGTAGATGAAGTCAGCAAATTGCACCATCAACGAATACCTGAACTGACCTACTACTTCATTTGTTGCTGAGTGATTTATCGCGTACTATATGCTGACATGCAATACGTTGACTTATGCAGAGCTTGCTAGGTTAAGAATAATAATATAAACAGAGATTTTATAAATAAATTATTCTGTTTTTGTTTCAACCATTTACTGCGTGAATTTTATTGGGTAGTGGAAAGGCCCACTATCCTGGCACAAGTCCATATATTTTGGTGACCCCGACGTGATCATCAGATCACTTTCATTAATTGTATTTTCCAGTTTCAGATATCTGGTTGACATTAGGTCAGATGGGTTCAGAAGATTACCCTGATGGAGCGGAGGTGCTAACAAGGCAGCAGCAAGAGCTCGGCGATGAGATAGAACGGCTAGTGAGGAACTTCAAGAAGGACTTAGCCAGCCGAAAAACACCCGATAAATTGCAGCTGAAGCTGGATCAATTGGAGAATCTATGGATCAAGCTCGATACAATCAACGATGAACTTAGATCTTATGCAAGCAGCCTTGCAAATCACCCGTACTTCTCGCAGCGCTATTTTGAAAAGGTCCGTGAAGGGTATCAGATGACCAGGAACAGTATACTGCAGCTCATCAATGCTTCTTCAGGCCCAGCCTCATCAGGAGAAATATTCTTCAGACAAACAGGGCGGCCAGACGACGAGGCAGTCATCACGATTAAAGGCCTCGTCAGACGGCAGCGAGCAACAGCAGAGGTTGTAAACCATTTAATTTTGTTGTAAACCAAACAAGACAATTTTACGAAGTAAAATTATCTAGACTTCGACAATATTGGGATATCATTAAACAGACGCACCAGAGCATCTGCGAACAAACTGATGACGTAGCAGCGTATGGCTATAATTCCACTGACGACTTGGCGATTGAAGACTCCATACAAGAAGCTATAGTTGGTTTGACGCAATGTTTAGAGAAGACTGCCATTCAGACTTCAAATATAGTGCCAGCCTGCACATCATTGAACCTTCCGAAAATTGTCCTTCCTAAATTTGACGGAGATTATATGAAATGACAACAGTTTCATGATTTATTTCATCAAATGGTACACCAACAGCCATTAGGAAATACCCAAAAAATGTGGTATTTGAAAAATAATTTGTCGGGTGAAGCTGAGCGGCTCATCAGACACTTGCA
Organism: Nemotelus pantherinus; assembly: GCA_963978885.1. Taxonomy (NCBI): domain Eukaryota; kingdom Metazoa; phylum Arthropoda; class Insecta; order Diptera; family Stratiomyidae; genus Nemotelus; species Nemotelus pantherinus. The sequence continues at coordinate 61,782,967 of OZ022265.1, forward strand.
TCTTTCAGACAGCAATTATGTTACAGCATGGGACATACTAAATAGGAGGCATAGAAACCAGCGTGTATTAGTGTCTGCCCTGCTGGATAAACTTTTGTCACAATTAACAATAATGACAGAGTCTGCCGTGGCCATAAGGAGATTTCATGATGCCACAAAGGAGTCGAATCTAAACATTAGCACGACATCCTGGGATCCGATTTTACTTCACCTATTGGTGAAACGCATTGATAAAACGACCCATTCGCTTTACGAGCAATTGCTCAAAAATCCACGAGAATGTCAGAGTGTCAATGCCTTCCTGTCATTCTTAGAACAAAGATTTCAATCTTTGGAGGTCTCCTCAAAACCTACAACTAGCCGATGAACATTTCAATAAACCAAGGCGTGTTGACCTTTTACTTGGAGCTGAGTTCTATTGTGAGTTAATGGCTGTGTATCAGTAACATTGAGTTAGATCACAGCTTAGAAAAATTCTGGTGACATCATGATGAAAGGTCCTACCATCCAGGATGATCTCTTTTCAATCATATTGCGATTCAGGACACATAAGTATGTTTTCTCTGCAGACATAGAGAAAATGTACCGCCAGTAGCCCAAAGGATCGCAATCTACAATTAATTGTTTGGAGAGAGAACACCAACGAGTCCCTGCGTTATTACCAATTAAACACCGTCACGTACTACGGACTACGGCGGCACCTTATATAGCAACTAAATGTCTCGCAGTGCTAGCTGACTCGGCGAAAAAAACAAATCATACAAGACTTTTACGTTGACGATATAATGACAGGTAGCAATAATTTGCAAGAGGCTATAAAGATTCAAGGGAGCTTAAGGAATTACTACAATCTGCCGGGTATACTCTGCGAAAATGGTGTTCAAACCATCCACAGTTACTTTCAAGCGTACCAATGCAAGACGTGGAGCTACAACTTGACGTAGACAGCAATACTGAAGAAAGTGTGAAAACGTTAGGACTTTCATGGCGTCCACGATCAGACAAATTCGCAGTAACAACTTCATGCGACGAACTGAAACGCGTAACCAAGCGAACAGTGTTAAGAGACATATCACGATTATTTGATCCACTGGGATTTATTAATCCGGTAGTAGTTACTGCAAAAATAGTTTTGCAGCAGTTATGGGCTTTAAAACTCGATTGGGACGCCGCTATACCAATTGAGCTCCACACTCGATGGCTACAGTTTCGTGAGGAGTTCAACCAACTTAACACAGTGCGCATTCCTAGATATTTAGAGACAAAGGATGCAACGATTAGCTTACATGCATTTTCGGATGCAAGCGAAAGGGCATATGGTGCCGTAATTTACGTCCGAAGTGTAGATAATAGTGGACAAATTAAAGTGACTCTTCTTTGCGCAAAATCCAAGGTGGCTCCAGTAAATACCATAACTCTACCAAGGCTAGAGTTATGCGCAGCTAAACTGATGGCCAACCTTGTTGCACGAGTTCAGAAAATTCTCCGAACCAACATATGCGACACTCATTACTGGACTGACTCGCAGGTAGTTCTAGCCTGGATCCAGTCATCGCCTTCATCATTTCACACGTTCGTTGCGAACAGAATTTTGTTCAATTCAAGAGTTGACGAAAATATCTGAATGGCGATACATTAACACAAAATTAAACCCAGCAGATCTCGTTTGCAGAGGTACTCGCACAAGTGAACTAATTAAACGTAGTACATGGTTCAAAGGACCCGAGTTTTTATCGCAACCAGAAAGCTATTTGTTTTCGGTTGCACCAATTGCAACAACAATATGAGTGCTAGATGTAGTCTCCATATTATGAGGAGCCTACAGATCGTATTAAGTCTCTCTAAAAGAAATTTTTGATTTTCGTTGTTAGTTTTTTCTACTGGCCTGATCTTTTTGATTACCTTCTTCTCAAAGCCGCTTGCCATTATTGATCATGGACATTCTTAAAACTCGACGTCAAAATTTCAAAGCTCCATTTGCTGCGAAACTAATTACAAGAAACGTGAAATCTGAGCTTTTGTTATCTACAATTTCGTTTATGCTACGGTGTTAGTAGGTAAAAATAAATAAAAACTAAACTCTAGCGCATTCAAACTGCTAGAAAACTGATTTTCGAACAAATTATCTTTGAGTGACTAAAAAATGAGAAGAAAAGTAATACACATTTTTGAAGTACCGTATAAACCATTTCTTACACAAAGCAAATAGATGAGAAAAACTGTTTATAGCTACTATATCCTTTAAATAACCTATCCTTTGAATTTCGTTTTCATCTAAAGTTTTCATTGAAATTTTCAGCGATGAAATGATGTTTGGGGCTGTTATCCGAAAAATCTCCAATAACTCCGAAAATTTAAACAAAACCAAATCTGCTTCAGTTAAGTTGAACCCACTCTGTGAATTTCGGTTCGGTTGAATGGCTGCGCTGAAAGTTACAGAGATGGAATAAATTTTAGAGCTACCACTCGTGAAACTTTTCAAATTTTTGAAACCTTAATGTTTGTTGCCAATTGTCAGATTGCACGTTCATTCCCATTTAAAGTTTTAATGAGAGCATCGCTTAGTGAAAAAAACTCAAAAATCACAAAAATTATTATAGCACCCTTTCATGATTTTTCAGCAAAATTTCCTTTTAAATTCTACTTACAATGAGGTCCGTTTAATGCATGATTTTTTTTGTGATTTCAAGACTGCATCGGAAGTTATAGCGACAAAATCTTTATTTTGCTGAGTACACTGAAAAAACACATAGCGCCAGACGCCATAGTTTATAGACTTCTGGCATCATGTACATAGTCGATTTGGGGATTGTGATAAAATATAGCGCCACACGCCATAATACATGGCTAAAAGTACACGCCATGCTGTTTGGAAAGGTAATTGTTTCTGCTCAAATGAAAAGCAAAGCGTTGCTTTTTATTAAGACTAGTTTATTACTTGACGGTCACTGTAAGAATAAAAAAAATTCAATGGAACAAATACGCTATTCAATTAGCAGATAAGAAAAAAATAACACTATGAAACTCTGTGTGTGTGTGTGTGTGTTTGAATTTGAACAAAAATATTAATACTTAACACTCCAACTTTTTGTTAAATTTAAAAATTTTGAAGTTAAATATGTTACACACATTGAAATCTTAAAACTATTTATTTTCAATTGATGCGATGCTCATCAAATTTCGAAGATATGCAAAACGTTCCTTTGGTAATGCTTTCGTTAGAGAATCCGCTAACTGTTAATGACTGCTCACATATTTCAATTGAAAACGTCCCTCATTGAATTTCTCTCGAATATAATGATAATCTACATCAATTTGTTTGGTGCGTTTGTGGAACTCCGGATTCTTAATAAGACGAATTGCACTTTGGTTGTCCATAAATAATGTTGGATGATCGAATTTATTGGGCATTATTTCATCCAACAAACGTTTCAGCCAAATTAATTCTTTTGTTGCTTCAGCTCCAGCCACATATTCCGCTTCGGTTGTCGATAATGTAACACATTTTTGACTTTGTGAACACCAGCTAACTATGCCACCATTTATAAAAAATGCATAACCGGTTGTTGACTTTCGTGTATCGATATTTCCCGCATAATCTGAATCACTATATCCATGAATATTCATCGCGCCATCACTATTGTACAGGATTCCATAATTCAGTGTACCTTTGATGTATTTTATAATGCGTTTTGCTGCATTCACATGAATTTCTTTTGGACGTTCCATGAATCGACTGACCACCCCGACAGCATAGCATATATCAGGCCGCGTAGCGATGGCAAGATACATTAGACTGCCAATTATTTGTCGGTACGGATACTTAACATCCTCTGCATCTTCGAATTTGCTCAACTTTTGATTCGGATCACTCGGTATTGAGACGGGATTACACGATTCCATTTGAATTAAGGAAGAACCTTCCGTGCATAGCCACGTTGATGAATGAAAATAGAACCATCTTCTAGTTGTTTTATCTCAATGCCTAAGAAACATCCAACATTGACCAATTTAATCTCAAATTCATTTTCAAGATGTTGAATCACCAATTCGATGCTTCGTGCATTATTTCCCATGATTATACCATCATCTTCATATAACGCCAAAATGACTATATCATCCCCATTTGATTTGACAAAGACACATGTATCCGATTGACAAGCAATGAAACCAAACTTTGCGATGAATGATCTGAATTTACGATTCCAACATCGGGACGCCTGTTTCAAACCATAAAGACTTTTCCGTAATTTACATACCCGATCTGTGTTGTCGCTAAATCTAATGGGCTGATGCATGTATACATCTTCCTCAAGTTCACCATACAGGAAATCCGTTTTCACATCAAACTGTCTCAGCTTCATTTTGTTTGCCGCTGCAATCGATAACAATGTTCGCAATGAATTATAACGTACCACTGGACTGAACGTTTCTGCATAGTCAACTCCATATTGTTGATTAAAACCTCGTACCACAAGTCGAGCTTTGTATCGATCAATTGAGCCGTCTGGGTTTGTTTTCAACTTGTAGACCCATTTGTTATCGATCACTTTTTGCTTTTCAGGCTTTGGCACAAGTTCCCATGTTTCATTAATCATCAATGAATTCAATTAATCTTTCATAGCACGCTCCCACTGTTTATGATCACTGGATGCTAGAGCCTCATCATATGAAATCGGTTCACATTGGATTGATAAAAAGGTAATCGACTGATCCAATGAGCCATCATCATTACTGCTTCTTAATCGCCGTGGAATTATGTTTTCTAATTCAAGTCCTGCCAATGTGGTCGGTACTCGCCTTCGGATATGTTCTGGTTGAACAGGAGCTGGAACTTCATTAGTTTCTTTTTCTTGTTGCCCTGATTGGGTCGATTCAATTGTTTCTTCAGCCACATCACTACCACTACTGTTGTTTTGCTTGATTGGTGACAATGAAAACTCGACCTCGTTCTGAAGAAACTTGACATTCCGAGCCGTTTCGATTTTCTTTGTTTCAGGATCTAAAACACGATAACCCTTCATATTGTCATCATAGCCAACGAAAATGCATTTCTTTGATTTCGGATCTAGTTTTTTGCGTTTTTGTTTTACAATATGCACATAAACTTCAAAGCCAAACACTTGGAAATGGTTAATTACTGGCTGTTTACCATACCAAAGTTCGAATGTTGTTTTCCCTTTTACTGTGCTTGTGCCTGTTCGATTCAGCACATAAACCGCAGAATTCACAGCTTCTGCCCATAGGTCTGAGTTTAAATTCCTTGCATGAATCATTGATCTTGCGGATTCCATGACTGTACGCATTTCACGTTCGGCACTACCATTTTGTTGTGGCGTATATGGTATTGACCGACGATGACGTATACCATTTGTTTCCATGAATGATGACATTTCTTCATTTACAAACTCCGTTCCGTTATCGGTTTGCAACATTTTTATCGGATGACCACATTCTTTCTCAGCCAGCTTAGTATAAATCTTGAATTTTGCACATACTTCGGATTTTTTATGTAAAAAGTAAACAAAACGCATGTGTGAAAAATCATCCATGAAAAGAACAAAATATTTGGATCCACCCATTGATTTTGTTTCAATCGGACCGCAAACATCTGCGTATATTATGTTCCCATATTCCTTCGACTTTTCTTGACGTGTCTCGAAACTCAATCTGTGCTGTTTTCTATATGCACATCCATCACAATTGAAATTTTCATCCGAAAAGTCAATGTTTCGACTCTTCAAAAACTCTTTTACGTGTGCAACATTCTGATGTGCCAACCTCTCATGCCATTCACGTAGAGAGCGTAATTTCACGGCAATATTTGCTGACGAACCATTCCGCTCATCAGGTACGATGACTTTAAAATTCATTTTGAATAAAGATCCACATCGCTCACCCGTTGCTACAACTCGGTTTCCATCCAATACTTCATATAGCCCACTAACCGCTCGAGTGTTGTGACCATTCTCCAAAGCTCTGGTTTCCGAAAATAGATTTGCATAATTATTTGGCACATACAAAACATTTGTCAATGTCTTTTCGATCCATTTGTCACCTGTGTATGACAAAATATCAATTTTGCCACGACCATATGCATACGTTTTGCCACCGTCAGACACTGTTATGTTTCGTCGAACGTCAAATACATCGAAGTCTCGAAACCATTCACGACAAATATGATCCGATGAGCCCGAATCAGCAAACCAGATCCCAGCCGATGCTGTTTTTGTGATCTTGGAAAAGAACGCTTTACTGCTATCCGGTTCTGAATTGTTTTCTTGCACAGATCGATTTGTTTGTTTGGATTTCTTGGGAGCCTTGCAATCACGTTTGAAATGATTGTCACCACCACAGTTAAAACATTTTGCCGTTTTGCGTGAAAAATTGGTCTGCTTGTGAACATGATTCGAAGAATTGTTTTGACGAACAGTTAGTTTCTTTTTCAGTGAACCACTCCGACGCGATAAAAATGCTTCTGATGACTCATGACATTCATTTGCGTTCACACGGCTCTCTTCGATCATCAAACGACTTGTTAGATTGTCAATCGTTTGCAAACGTTTCTCAGTTGATTCCCAAGCACTTACAAAATGTTTATATTCAGCCGGCAATGTCATTAGAATCTTTGTAATGATCACATTTTCATCAATATTAACATCCAAATCTTTCAATTGCTGTACGATGCTTTCAAGTTTTGAAATATGCGTTGCCATATCGTCACCTGTTTCTTTTGAGAATGAAAAGAAACGTTGCTGAAGTGTTTACCAGCCTCATGCTTTTGTTCGAAAATTGTGTGCAATTTATCCCACATTTCTTTTGCTGTCTTTCAATTTAAAATATCAATCATTGGCTTTTCACTGAGTGATGTCGCAATAATCTTCTGAGCACGTGCATCTTTTCGTTTCCATTCCAAAACTTTCTTTTCATCAGCTGCAACCACTGCCACTTTACTAGCAATTTTGTCCGGTTTGTTTTCATCACCCGTAACTACGTCAAATATATCATTTGCTATCAACACGATTCTTACTGTAAATCGCCATGTTGACCATTGCAATGAATGTTGCAATTTTTCAATTTTAACTGAACCACTTTCAGTCATTATGAGTTATCTTAAGTTTTCGTTAATGTCCACACAACAAATAATTACGTTTCAACGATTAGCCGCGAAAAACCGAGTACCACAAAACGTTCTCCAAAACGAATCCACTATTCACACCGAAGAAACAAGCACTTGTGTATCTTCTAGAATTGTTCGTCTTTTTGTTTTGCCACTGAATTTCACAATCGTTCGTAAAAATTCTTTATTTCTTCACTTTTCACTCATAATTTACTATATTCGGCTATAGTTGCCTGGGCCCATAACCTGTTGGGAAAGGTAATTGTTTCTGCTCAAATGAAAAGCAAAGCGTTGCTTTTTATTAAGACTAGTTTATTACTTGACGGTCACTGTAAGAATAAAAAAAATTCAATGGAACAAATACGCTATTCAATTAGCAGATAAGAAAAAAATAACACTATGAAACTCTGTGTGTGTGTGTGTGTTTGAATTTGAACAAAAATATTAATACTTAACACTCCAACTTTTTGTTAAATTTAAAAATTTTGAAGTTAAATATGTTACACACATTGAAATCTTAAAACTATTTATTTTCAATTGATGCGATGCTCATCAAATTTCGAAGATATGCAAAACGTTCCTTTGGTAATGCTTTCGTTAGAGAATCCGCTAACTGTTAATGACTGCTCACATATTTCAATTGAAAACGTCCCTCATTGAATTTCTCTCGAATATAATGATAATCTACATCAATTTGTTTGGTGCGTTTGTGGAACTCCGGATTCTTAATAAGACGAATTGCACTTTGGTTGTCCATAAATAATGTTGGATGATCGAATTTATTGGGCATTATTTCATCCAACAAACGTTTCAGCCAAATTAATTCTTTTGTTGCTTCAGCTCCAGCCACATATTCCGCTTCGGTTGTCGATAATGTAACACATTTTTGACTTTGTGAACACCAGCTAACTATGCCACCATTTATAAAAAATGCATAACCGGTTGTTGACTTTCGTGTATCGATATTTCCCGCATAATCTGAATCACTATATCCATGAATATTCATCGCGCCATCACTGTTGTACAGGATTCCATAATTCAGTGTACCTTTGATGTATTTTATAATGCGTTTTGCTGCATTCACATGAATTTCTTTTGGACGTTCCATGAATCGACTGACCACCCCGACAGCATAGCATATATCAGGCCGCGTAGCGATGGCAAGATACATTAGACTGCCAATTATTTGTCGGTACGGATACTTAACATCCTCTGCATCTTCGAATTTGCTCAACTTTTGATTCGGATCACTCGGTATTGAGACGGGATTACACGATTCCATTTGAATTTAGGAAGAACCTTCCGTGCATAGCCACGTTGATGAATGAAAATAGAACCATCTTCTAGTTGTTTTATCTCAATGCCTAAGAAACATCCAACATTGACCAATTTAATCTCAAATTCATTTTCAAGATGTTGAATCACCAATTCGATGCTTCGTGCATTATTTCCCATGATTATACCATCATCTTCATATAACGCCAAAATGACTATATCATCCCCATTTGATTTGACAAAGACACATGTATCCGATTGACAAGCAATGAAACCAAACTTTGCGATGAATGATCTGAATTTACGATTCCAACATCGGGACGCCTGTTTCAAACCATAAAGACTTTTCCGTAATTTACATAACCGATCTGTGTTGTCGCTAAATCTAATGGGCTGATGCATGTATACATCTTCCTCAAGTTCACCATACAGGAAATCCGTTTTCACATCAAACTGTCTCAGCTTCATTTTGTTTGCCGCTGCAATCGATAACAATGTTCGCAATGAATTATAACGTACCACTGGACTGAACGTTTCTGCATAGTCAACTCCATATTGTTGATTAAAACCTCGTACCACAAGTCGAGCTTTGTATCGATCAATTGAGCCGTCTGGGTTTGTTTTCAACTTGTAGACCCATTTGTTATCGATCACTTTTTGCTTTTCAGGCTTTGGCACAAGTTCCCATGTTTCATTAATCATCAATGAATTCAATTAATCTTTCATAGCACGCTCCCACTGTTTATGATCACTGGATGCTAGAGCCTCATCATATGAAATCGGTTCACATTGGATTGATAAAAAGGTAATCGACTGATCCAATGAGCCATCATCATTACTGCTTCTTAATCGCCGTGGAATTATGTTTTCTAATTCAAGTCCTGCCAATGTGGTCGGTACTCGCCTTCGGATATGTTCTGGTTGAACAGGAGCTGGAACTTCATTAGTTTCTTTTTCTTGTTGCCCTGATTGGGTCGATTCAATTGTTTCTTCAGCCACATCACTACCACTACTGTTGTTTTGCTTGATTGGTGACAATGAAAACTCGACCTCGTTCTGAAGAAACTTGACATTCCGAGCCGTTTCGATTTTCTTTGTTTCAGGATCTAAAACACGATAACCCTTCATATTGTCATCATAGCCAACGAAAATGCATTTCTTTGATTTCGGATCTAGTTTTTTGCGTTTTTGTTTTACAATATGCACATAAACTTCAAAGCCAAACACTTGGAAATGGTTAATTACTGGCTGTTTACCATACCAAAGTTCGAATGTTGTTTTCCCTTTTACTGTGCTTGTGCCTGTTCGATTCAGCACATAAACCGCAGAATTCACAGCTTCTGCCCATAGGTCTGAGTTTAAATTCCTTGCATGAATCATTGATCTTGCGGATTCCATGACTGTACGCATTTCACGTTCGGCACTACCATTTTGTTGTGGCGTATATGGTATTGACCGACGATGACGTATACCATTTGTTTCCATGAATGATGACATTTCTTCATTTACAAACTCCGTTCCGTTATCGGTTTGCAACATTTTTATCGGATGACCACATTCTTTCTCAGCCAGCTTAGTATAAATCTTGAATTTTGCACATACTTCGGATTTTTTATGTAAAAAGTAAACAAAACGCATGTGTGAAAAATCATCCATGAAAAGAACAAAATATTTGGATCCACCCATTGATTTTGTTTCAATCGGACCGCAAACATCTGCGTATATTATGTTCCCATATTCCTTCGACTTTTCTTGACGTGTCTCGAAACTCAATCTGTGCTGTTTTCTATATGCACATCCATCACAATTGAAATTTTCATCCGAAAAGTCAATGTTTCGACTCTTCAAAAACTCTTTTACGTGTGCAACATTCTGATGTGCCAACCTCTCATGCCATTCACGTAGAGAGCGTAATTTCACGGCAATATTTGCTGACGAACCATTCCGCTCATCAGGTACGATGACTTTAAAATTCATTTTGAATAAAGATCCACATCGCTCACCCGTTGCTACAACTCGGTTTCCATCCAATACTTCATATAGCCCACTAACCGCTCGAGTGTTGTGACCATTCTCCAAAGCTCTGGTTTCCGAAAATAGATTTGCATAATTATTTGGCACATACAAAACATTTGTCAATGTCTTTTCGATCCATTTGTCACCTGTGTATGACAAAATATCAATTTTGCCACGACCATATGCATACGTTTTGCCACCGTCAGACACTGTTATGTTTCGTCGAACGTCAAATACATCGAAGTCTCGAAACCATTCACGACAAATATGATCCGATGAGCCCGAATCAGCAAACCAGATCCCAGCCGATGCTGTTTTTGTGATCTTGGAAAAGAACGCTTTACTGCTATCCGGTTCTGAATTGTTTTCTTGCACAGATCGATTTGTTTGTTTGGATTTCTTGGGAGCCTTGCAATCACGTTTGAAATGATTGTCACCACCACAGTTAAAACATTTTGCCGTTTTGCGTGAAAAATTGGTCTGCTTGTGAACATGATTCGAAGAATTGTTTTGACGAACAGTTAGTTTCTTTTTTAGTGAACCAATCCGACGCGATAAAAATGCTTCTGATGACTCATGACATTCATTTGCGTTCACACGGCTCTCTTCGATCATCAAACGACTTGTTAGATTGTCAATCGTTTGCAAACGTTTCTCAGTTGATTCCCAAGCACTTACAAAATGTTTATATTCAGCCGGCAATGTCATTAGAATCTTTGTAATGATCATATTTTCATCAATATTAACATCCAAATCTTTCAATTGCTGTACGATGCTTTCAAGTTTTGAAATATGCGTTGCCATATCGTCACCTGTTTCTTTTGAGAATGAAAAGAAACGTTGCTGAAGTAAGTGTTTACCAGCCTCATGCTTTTGTTCGAAAATTGTGTGCAATTTATCCCACATTTCTTTTGCTGTCTTTCAACTTAAAATATCAATCATTGGCTTTTCACTGAGTGATGTCGCAATAATCTTCTGAGCACGTGCATCTTTTCGTTTCCATTCCAAAACTTTCTTTTCATCAGCTGCAACCACTGCCACTTTACTAGCAATTTTGTCCGGTTTGT
>OZ022265.1:61799444-61834444 GCA_963978885.1 Nemotelus pantherinus
CACGATTTTGAAAGTTTGCCATCTTATAATTACAGATTAAGCTTTTTAAACCTTGAGACACTTTCTTCGAGGAGACCGGTATTATGCTCATGTTTCATTTTTGATGCAATTAGGGGCTTGATCAACGTTGAGTATCTTTCGAATAAAATCACTTTCAATAACCCTGTAAGACGTACTAGGTATACATGTCTACTCAATGAACATCAGCATCGTACTGTTTATGGAGACAGGGGGCCCATCAATAGATACTGCAAAATATTTTACAATTTTTCCAACTACTTTTCCTTATCTATTCCCAAGACAAGTTTCAAATATGTTTTATTCAAGGCTCTAAAATCTTAAAAAAAAAACATTTTCCTTATAAATTCCTCAAATTGACAACCAAATATAAGTTTGGAATATGGACTTAAAATTATTCATGCTAATTTTCTAGTGTAGTTAAAGAAAACTTATATATAATTCAAATTGTGATTTGTTATTATCTTTTGTTGTATGCCTTGCTTGGCTTGAAATAAAATGAAAATGAAATGAAATAAATTTGAAAAATTCCTGAGGAAAATAAAGTTCTTTGCCCTATAGCTTCCAGTACTGTCGATGAATCATAACGAAATTCAAATGGCAAATACAACTTATTGTAGGCAAAATTCAGTAGATATCTAATTTGAAAATAATGGTAGGTTTGCCGGCTATGGTCGTTTTTGTATTTTTTGGCATACCTTAAATAAGAGATTTTATCATAGAATTTTCAAATCGTAATGATATTATAGTCAAAATGAACACCAAATATAAAGATCTAGAAAATTTGAAAACTTTTGCGAATGGTAACCCTAAGTTTCTTTGCAACCCTATAACTTCCAATGCAGTCATTGGGTCAATATTTAATTCGCACAGCAGGTTGACTTTACCGTAAGGCAGATGCGACTTTATTTTTATTACGGTGCTAGCAAAGGGCTGCCAGCACTAGGCCTTTTTTACTAATGTTCGAAGAAGAACATTAGTATTAAAATCACTTTGGCCAAAAATTCATATTTCTATATATATATATATATATATCATCAAAAATTTTCAGTGAAAAAATCTCAGGAACGCGCCATCCGATTGAACTGAAATTTTCAGGACACATTGGTGTATATGCAGAATAGTGCCAGGTCTCAGAAAAAGTTAAAAATCTTTAACCCTTTGGCGCCGGCGGCCATTTTAGTGATATTTTTATTATACCTATTATTCCGTACACAAATAATTTTTGCAAAAATAAAGTTGACTAAATAAATTTCGAACGTGTTTTACATGTGAATCGGATAATGCTTTGGAATTTTTTAACCCCATGTGTGCGCTGGGTGCCTAAAAAGAGAACGGAAAAATTTGAAAATTTTTAAATTGCGATAACTTTTGACAAAGCTATTCAATCATTACAAAACTTTCAGGACATATTGGTATTATTTAGTTGTAGATTTGTGTAGCTTTTGCTGAGCATGCTGGCAACCCTGTTGCTAGGGCAGGTACTGAAAGTGAAAACCTCAAAATCATCGTTTCTCTTGAAAAAATGCCGGTTCTTAAAAAAAAAGCCACTCATATGTAAATCTTATGCTTTTTTTACATAGACAAAAAATAAAATTTGATATGGTATAACGGGTACGCCTGGTAACCCTTGACCAAGTTACCTATATTTTTAGCATCAAAAACTTCTGTTCACGGAAACTCACGATCCAATGAGCAGAATTAATTGAAATTTGCAGCATGTATTGGTCTTGAATAGGACCAGGTCTGATAGAAGTGATTTTGAAATGCGGGTGATTCTGTGCCAGTGGTGCCATCTTGAAAAATCATTAAAAAAGATAACTGCTTTTAGCCCTATAAATTCTAATTGAATCGTTCTATTTTGACGAAATTTACACAGTAGCTGGACCTTATTTTAAACCACGTTTGGTAGAAATTTGGTTGAAAAATTCGGTTGGAGCTGCCAGCTATGCTAATTTTGGTGTCTTAAATTTGAAAAAATAAAAATTTGGAAGTGAAAACATTCAAACCATCGAATATCCTAAAAGTGTCCGTTTCTTACAATAAAACCAGTCTGTATACAAATTTTATGCTTAATCTACACGTTCAAAGTAAAACTTTGGAAACTTCATGTCGGACAAGAACGGTAACCCTTTCCCAATCAGCCTATATTTTTAGCATCAAAAACTGCTGTTCACGGGAACTCACGAATCAATAATCAGATACCATTGAAATTTACAGAAAACATTGGACTTAAGTAGGACCAGGTCTGGACTTAAGTAGGACCAGGTCTGGGCAACTCTGTGCCAGTGGTGCCATCTTGAAAAATTACAAAGAAAAAAAACTGCTTTTTGCCCTAGGAAATGTGAATAAGTAACCAAATTTTCATGAAATTGACACAGTAGCTGAACCTTACTCTAAGCTGCTCTGTTTGATAGAAATTTGGTTGAAAAATTCGATTGGTGCTGCCAGCTATGGTAATTTTTGTGTCTTTGGTTTTGAAAATTCTCTCAGGAAAATAAAACTTTTTGCCCTATAACTTCCAGTGCAGTCATGAAATCAATACGAATTTCATACAATTTATGGAACCTATTATAAACATTATTCAGGCCAAATTTGGTTGAAAAGCCACAATAGGGTTGCCAGCTATTGTTGGTTTTGTGTTTGTTTGCAATATCTTTATTAAGCGGTTTACTCGTAGAATTGTCAATTGGTAATGATATTGTAGTGCTAATAAACAGCAAATATTAAGCTTTTGATTATTTGAAAAAACTCGCTGCAGGTAACCCTAAATTTCTTCATACTCCTATAACCTCGAATGTAATATAACAACGTGAAGCAGATGTGATATATTCTTGGCTTTGATACTGGCGAAAGGTTGCCAGCACGAGTCGGTTGTGCTACTTTTGAATCAATAAAATTATACCGGAAACATTAACAATGCAAATAAATAACCGATGTTTCAATTCCCAAAGTTCTGCAAATTTTTCGGATCGCAGCCCCAAACACCAACTTCAGTTACAGTGCTGCAGGCACTGAGCATTTTCTTCATTGATGTTATATGAGATGCTGCTTTCAAAATTTTGTGAAATAAGCAACTGATAACGAATATAATTAACTCGTGTTTTGCTCTCATAAACGTTGAAATTCATGCCAGTGGTAATATCTGAAACCTTCTACCATATGAGTCATAATGCATTCTTGAGAACAAAGTAAAACGTGGCATTTGAAACAGTTTGGCCGTAATAAGCAGCTCATGTGGTGGAATATGCACTCAAAACCTGCACGATTCTTCTACTGTTCTTCGAACATTAGTGTTTCTAGCGGTTCAGGTGCGCTAGAGTTTTTTTATTTTCGTGCCAATAAATGCTTGCATTAAGTATTTCCATCGCAAACATTTGCAATGAAAATAAGTAAACAATGTCTAAATTTTCTGAAATCTGCACATTTTTCCGATGACAGCCCCAAACACCTTTCTATCGCTGTAAATTTCGATGAAGTCACCGAAATTAAAATAAGCTAAGGTTCTTTTATTACTTAGGGTGTATTAGTTTTAAGTAGAAAAAGTAAGTAGTTGTTGAAAACACACTCAAAATCTGTACAAATCCTTTACCGTTCTTCGAACATTAGTGTTTCTAGCGGTTCTGATGCGCCAGGATCTTGTAATTTTTTTCATTTCTTTAATAAGCGATGGTGTCTGAAAATTGACAAATGGGAATCATCCTACAATGACAGTGAAAAACTTATTTTGCGGTTTCCAAAGTTTGAAAAAAATTTTTGGGTTGCAGCCTTAAATTTTTTTCACCCTTGTAACTTCCAGCGCAGTCATTCAATCGAAATGAAACTCACAGGGTGGGTTTAACTTAGCGTGAAGCAGACTTGGTATGTTTTTGCCTATGCTGCTATTTCTAATGCGACTTTAATAATTAATGATTGTGTTTTTGCATTTAATTCAAAGCGTTGCATATTTACATTAAGAACAATATAAAAAAAAATCTAGCGCATCAAAACCGCTAGAAAGCTAATATTCGAAGAAATTATCTTTGATAGACTTAAAAATGTGTGAATATGTAATGCACTTCCTTGAAGTATCATATCAACCAATTCTTACTCAAAGGAACAAATATCATTTGCTGACAGCATTTCCTATAAGACAAATGATGAAAATGTTCAGTGCTGGCAACATTTGTCCAACACAGCAGCAATAAGTCTACCATACCAAGCTCGTGCTTAATAAATGTATTTTTTTAATTTCGTTTTCATCCAAGGATATTAAAAAAAGTTTCAGCGATTAAGCAATGTCTGGGGCTGCCATTTGAAAAATTTCCAAAACTCGAAAAATTTAAATATCGGTTGCTTATTTTATTTTAAATGCCTTGCTTATGAATACACAATAGAAGCATCTATTGGTGCATTATTTGCGAAATTGTCTGGTGCAGGAAATCATGCGTTAGCACCATAGCTGCTTCACGTTGTGTTAAATCCTTTTTCGTTTCCATTGAATGGCTGCGCTGTAAGTTATAGGAGTGAAAAGAATTTTAGTATTACCATCCTCAAAACTGTTCAAATTTTCGGAAATTAAATATTTTTTGTTAACTTTCATCGCAGCATCATTCCCATTTGGAAATTTAATGACAACATCGCTCGATGAAGAAATGTCAATAAATTACGAAATTCATCATAGCTGGTAGCCCTTTCATGATTTTTCAACGAAATTCCTATAGAATAAGAAATGCAGCAAGATCCACTTATCACATGAATTTCGTTTTAATTTCGTTACTGCATCGGAAGTTATGGAGAATAAAACCGTTATTTTCCTGAGCAACATTTAGGAGACGAAAATTGCCATAGCTGGCAACCTTTTACTAATTTTTCATTCAAATTTCAATGTAATCTGTCTTAGAGTAGGGTTCACTTACTGCGTGAATTTTGTCAAAATCTGGTGGCTAAACCGGAAGCTTTAGGCCGAAATAGCACCGATGCCTCAGTATTGCCCGTATTTCAAAATCACTGCAATCAGACCTCGTCCTAGCTAATTCCAACCTGTCCTGTAAATTTCATATTGATCGCATTATCCAGTCGTTTGTTCTCGTGAACAGAAGTTTTGAGTGCTAAGAACAGAGATAATTTGATGATGGGTTGCCATTCTTGTTTATTTCGGAGTTTTAAAGATTTTATTTGACTTGGTGGACAAAAGTCAAAATTTATCAATAATTTGAATTTATTTTCAAAAATCAAAAATTTTTGAGGAGGTTCGATGATTTGGAGGATTTTTTTCCAGGAGCCTCTTGTAGCTATAGAGCTGCCCGCACAATCTTTAAGATCCATGTGTGTCCATCAATACGCTCTGCAAATTTCACGATGATCCATTGTTTTTCTTAAAAGTTATGACAAATCGAAATTTGAAAAAAAATCTTTTCCTACTTTAAGGCACTCAGTGCCTACACAAGGCTCAAAATTTCCAATTCTTTATAACAGACGAGCTTAAAACATAATAAGTTTTCATTCCCACTACTTTTTTTACAGAAAATTTACACTGCTTGCACTGATAGGAGTCACCAAATATATAATATATATATATATATATATATATATATATATATATATATATATATATATATATATATATATATATATATATACATATATATATATATATATATAATATATATATATATGTATGTATATATATATATATATATATATATATATATATATATATATATATATATATATATATATATATATATATATATATATATATATATATATTTATGTATATGTATATATACATACATATATATATATATATATATATATATATATATATATATATATATATATATATATATATATATATATATATATATATATAGATATATATATATATATATATATATGTATAAAAATATATATATATATATATATATATATATATATATATATATATATATATATTTATGTATATGTATATATACATATATATATATATATATATATATATATATATATATATATATATATATATATATATATATATATATATATATATATATATATATATATATATATATATATATATAGATATATATATATATATATATATATATATATATATATATATCTATATATATATATATTTATATATATATATATATATATATATATATATATATATATATATATATATATATATATATATATATATATATATATATATATATATATTTATCTATATATATATCTATATATATATATATATATATATCTATATATATATATGTATATATATATATATATATATATATATATATATATATATATATATATATATATATATATATATGTATATATATGTATATATATATATATATATATATATATATATATATATATAAATATATATAAATATATATATGAATATATATATGTATATATATATGTATATATATATAAATCATATATATATATATATATATATATATATATATATATATATATATATATATATATATATGTATATATATATATATATATATATTTTATATATATATATATATATATATATATATATATATATATATATATATATATATATATATATATATATATATATATATATATATATATGTATATATATATGTATATATATATATATATATATATTGTTACGTTGTAACAAGAACTCGGGGCCTAAACAACGACCAATCGACAAGCATGTACGGGCGTACACCTCGCAATGCCGAGCCGTTTGCCATTAAAGAAAAAAAAAAATTGCAACCCTTCCCGGGAAGGGTTGCCCATGTTTAAACCGCGAACCGGAACTCGACCCCCCCTAGACCGGGAGGGTAACAAATTGGCGCCCAACGTGGGGCCCCAAAAACGTCGTTAATCCAATCGCGATCATATTACGGGGGTACAGGAACGTTGGCCCTTCGACGTAGGTGCCGACACCCGGGGAAAAAAAAAAAAAAAAAAAAAAAATCTTGTGAAAAATTACAGTCGAATGCGTGTAAAGTGTTAGTGAACCGAAGTGTGGAACTCAGGACGGGACTCAGACGCAGCAGCAGGAAATCCGTCGGAATCTGAGGTGACCAGGCGGTGAGAGTATAGAGCCATCCGATTAGACGGGAGTAACCTGGCACGGAGGAACACCTTGTTTGACATATTTGGAATTTGTAATTGAAAAAGAAAAAAAAAATTTGAAAGTTAATCACATATACTTAGGTTGTTTTCCTTCTTAGTTGATAGTTAGCCTTAGGGTATTCCTTTTAGAACTGATCGGGATCTACAGCCAGGATGGCGTCAAAAATGAAGATACCTATAGACCGACTTAACAAGGACGAGCTGACGTACGAGCTAGAAATCAGGGGTCAGCCGACTGGAACCGTTGAAGCCATGCGGAAGACTCTTCGAGTAGCATTGAGGGCGGAGGCGTCCATGGAAACCTCCTTGGTTTCTGTGAAGGAATATCCGTACTCTTTGGAAGAGGACATCAGTGCCGTAAAGGACAAACTGGCCGAAATTCTCGCGTTGATCGCAGCGTTCTCAGGGACACCACAGACGTCAGAGTTTCTTAAAATCAAGGCGAAAATCGAGTTCGGTATGCGCCGTTTGCAGAAGACCCAGCCCGAAGGGGAGGATATGTGTGAGGAGGCCGGCAAACTGAGGTTACAACTGATTATGGCTATGGGAGAGCTCCTAGTTAAAGCCGAGGGAGAGGGTGAAGATGTAGGGACAGACGCGGAACAGGACGATGGCAGCGCTGGTGAGCGAGAGTCTCAAGGCGTAGGTGACGGTGTGGAACCAGTAGCGGCCAGAAACAGGGAACCAGTCCAAGCGGCGGAGGACTTAGGGAATCCCATCTTCTCCACGCCTCGGTCCTCTATGCCTGTGTACAAGGGTCAGGAGGTTTCCAAATGGGGTTTGCGCTACACCGGAGATTCGGGGTCCTTGAGTGCCTTTCTCGAGCGAGTGGAGGAGCTGAGAGAGGCCAGGGGAGTAACCACGAGGCAGTTGTTCCAATCCGCGGTCGAAATGTTTGAAGGGAAGGCACTGGTATGGTACCGAGCCAACCGGACACGAGTGCACTCGTGGCGGGAACTGGTAGCCGAGATGCGTGCGGAATTCTTACCACCGGATTATGATGACCGACTGCTCACGGAGATAGGTAGACGAACGCAAGGTCCAGAGGAATCCATCGGGGTGTACGTGTCGGCTATGGAGGGTTTGTTCCGGCGTCGAGCCACCCCTTGCACCGAAGAAGAGAAACTAAAGATTCTTCGCAAAAACCTGTCGCCATTCTATCAAACACAATTGGCCCTTACTTCAGTGCAGACGATCGCTGATCTAATCCGAGTGGGACGCTCCTTAGAGGCGACGCGAATCTCCGTGGAAGCTTATCTTCCACCACCCATCCGGAAGTCGAACCGACTTCTAGAACCAGACTTGGCCTACGTGGGCGGAGCCGAGAGCGAGAACATAGCAGTGCTACAGAGAAATGTCCTTCAATGTTGGAATTGTAGGGGAAGTGGGCATATGTCTCGAGACTGTAGAGAACCACAGCGATGTTACGGATGTGGGCGAATGGGCGCCCAGAGGGCGACTTGTCCAAATTGTCAAGGCTCTTCAAATAGACCACGGAACGCACGGAATCCGCAGAGTGAACGACGTCCAGCTGGTTCTTCTCAGGAAGGCTTGGAGGGGAGGGGACTCCCAATGCAAACATCGGGAAACGGGCGCTGTGTCCAGTAGGCGGCCGTCTGGACACTAAGGAGGATAGAGGTGGAGCCGCGGAAGAGGCACGAGTAGAATACATGCTGGCAAAAAGGCAAGGGGACAGTCGACCGCACCTGGAGGTGGATATCCACGGTCGGAAGTTCCTTGGCCTGGTGGATTCGGGCGCGTCACACACCGTACTAGGTGGAGAAGGTTGGAAGGCCCTAGAGGAGTTGGGTGTAGAACTCATGGATTCCGACCAGAAGATTATTCGCCTGGCTAACAGCCAGGGGTGTGCGATTGCTGGGACGGTAGTAGTTCCACTAATATTGGAGAATAAAGTAGAGTGGCTACGAGTTCTGGTCGTACCGGCTATCCCGCAGAGCCTCATCCTCGGTGTAGATTTTGTCAGGCGGTTTGGGTTAATACTGGCAATAAGTAAGGAGAGTTGGAGCTTCTTGAGTGCCTTGGAGGGAGAGGCCGCCGAACAGTTGAAGTCGAGGAGTCGTTTGACGGGAATAGAAGAAGCAGCGCTCAGTCATCTGCTAGAAGGGGAGTTTCGGTCCATGGGGGATGGCATCGGTTGCACCGGGAGAGTAGAACATGTAATCAAGACCAACTCACCTCCAATCAAGCAACGATACTATCCGGTGTCTCCAGCCGTACAGAAACATATTGATGCCGAATTGAACGAGATGATCAAAGAAGGGATAGTGGAACCATCGTCGAGTCCCTGGGCCTCACCGATCATCCTTGTGAAGAAGAAAGACGGAACGTATCGATTCTGCGTAGACTATCGCAAGTTGAATCGAGTCACGGAACATGATGCGTACCCGCTACCCTACGTGTCGGCTACTCTAGATAAGCTACGTGACGCAAAGTACCTATCGTCACTGGATGTAAAGTCAGCCTACTGGCAGGTGCCCATGGCGGAGCAGTCCAAGAAGTTTACCGCGTTCACCGTGCCACACCGAGGGTTATTCCAGTTTAAAAGGATGCCTTTCGGGCTACAGAACGCGCCGGCGACTTGGCAACGTCTTATCGATCAGGTTCTGGGACCCGATTTGGAACCTTATGTGTTCACTTATCTCGACGATATTATCGTTGTAACCCAAGACTTTGCCAAACACATGGAAATTTTGAGGGAAGTGTTCAGGCGTCTAAGACAGGCTGGATTGAAAGTATCCCGTGACAAGTGTGAGTTCTGCCGTTCCCAGCTCAAATACTTGGGCTATGTGGTCGACGAGAAGGGGCTGAATGTGGACCCGGACAAGGTCAAGAGCTTGTCGCAGATCCCTTCGCCTACGAATGTGAAGGGGGTAAGGCAGTTCCTGGGTATGGTGTCGTGGTATCGGAGGTTTATACCCGACTTTGCCACGATGACGGCACCACTAACGAACCTACTAAAGAAAAACCAGAAGTTCGAGTGGACCCAGGACTGTGAAACCGCCTTCACCCAGGCGAAAATCAAATTATCGACCGCACCCATCCTCACCTGTCCGGACTACACCCTCCCCTTCTCAATCCAAACGGACGCATCAGATCTGGGTCTGGGAGCCGTATTGTCCCAACACCAGGCAGACGGTGAAAAGGTAATCTGCTACCTCAGCCGGTCGCTATCGAAGTCTGAGCGGAAATATTCAACCACCGAGAAGGAGTGCCTGGCGGTCTTGTGGGCAGTGGAAAAACTGAGGCCTTATGTGGAAGGGGCCAAGTTTACGGTAGTCACGGACCACTATTCGTTCGTGTAGTTGAACAACCTGAAAGACCCGACAGGACGGTTGGCAAGGTGGGCAATACGCTTACAGCAGTATCCTTTCGATATTGTACATCGGAAAGGTAAAGAGCACCTAGTACCAGATGCGCTATCACGGATGTTACCCCAAGGAGAAGTGGCAATGCTGGAGACTGTGAGGGATACATGGGTCGAGACGATGAAGCAAAGGGTGCTAAACGCCCCAGAACGCTTCGCGGGCTGGCGTGTGGCTGAAGACTCTTTGTGGAAACATGTGCCGGGGAGATATCCAGAACTAGAGGGGTCTGAGGCGTGGAAACGAGTCGTTCCAAAGAGCGAAAGGAAGGCCATACTCCACCGGTGTCATGACAAACCAACGGCAGGTCATATGGGGGCCAGTCGCACACTAAGTCGAGTGGCGACAAGGTTTTATTGGCCCAAGATGTCCGCCGACGTAGTCAGCTATGTGCGAAAGTGCAAGGTCTGCCAGGCGAACAAGGTCGAAAGGAAAGCTCCCGCGGGATTCATGGTTTCTCGAAGCGGAGAACCTCGGCAGCCTTGGGAGATGGTATGCGTGGACTTGGTAGGGCCATTACCTCGGTCCAGCCAGGGGCATACCACGATTCTAACCGTCTTGGATTATGTTACCAAGTTCACCCTGCTCTTCCCTTTGCGGCAGGCGACAGCAGTAGCGGTGTGTCGTGTGCTAGAAGAACAAGTGTTCTTAATGTTCGGAGCACCGAAGTGGCTTGTTTGCGATAATGGGGTCCAATTCCGGGGGACGTTACTTCAACGATTAGCGGAGACATACGGAACCGAAATCAAATATACGGCGTTATACCATCCTCAGGCCAATCCGGCCGAGAGAAGGAACCAGGATATAAAAAGGATGTTGCGTTCTTATGTAGCTGATAATCACCGAGAGTGGGATCGAAGTTTGGCCAAGATAGCATGCGCGTTAAGGACTTACAAACACGAAGTGACCCAAATCACACCATATTTCTATAATTTTGGGCGCGAGATGGTAACTTTCCACGAAAATAAGGAACGACCCGAAGGGGGACAGGAGGGTCTAGAGCCCACAGTCAGAGCGGAGGCACTCACGAAAGTACGTCAGGAAGTGTGGGAGAAAATGCAACAGGCAGCCCGGCAGAGTACGAGACGCTATAACTTGCGAAAAAGAGATGCGAGGTATGAAGACGGGGATCCCGTGTGGCGAAGGAATTTCACCATTTCGGACGCGACAAAATATTATTCCGCGAAACTAGCGCCTGAATATCTGGGTCCCTTTTGGATCGGCGAACGCGTGTCCGGCTGGACGTATAGGTTGGTGGACGAGAAGGGTCAAAGCGCAGGGACCTGGCACGCGAAAGACCTGAAGCGGTATGTGCACTAAGGACACGGTGGGAAAGTAACAAGCGCGACGCGGTATCGGCAGGCAGACCGGTATCCTAGCCTTAGAATCTAAATCTTATCTAGTAATCATAACACTAACAATTTCCCTTAAGGACTAAACACAGAAAAGTCGCTTTCAGAATACCTTAAGCTATAAAAGCTCAGAACCTAAATCATCTCGGCGATGAGTTAGGTGAGTCCACCTGACGCTTCGCTGGCACTGGCGATCCTGGTACGCGGAATTTGGCCTTAATTCAAATGGCTTGGTAGCCGATCGCTCAATCGCACATTCCTTCCCTCTTGTATTCGTGGCGTTTTATCTAAAAACACCCCACGGAATTTGGAATTAGTTTCGAAAATTTTCCTGGACCTAGTTGGATTAATAAAATTATAGCAGGAATAGAGAAATTACTGGAGTTCGGGGTAGATTAGTAAGGCACTAGGAGGTAGTTAGGGGAATTAGGTAGACTAATCAGATAATAGAATGAATTAATAATATTAACTACTGGTAATTAAAAGGTGGTAGTTTAGGGCACAGAACTATTTGGATTCTTAATATTCGCTACAGGTAGTCATTAGGCGTTGGTTAAGATCACAAGATTACTTGGATCGTTTAAAATTAATTACTCGTATCAGTAAGGGATTAGCTTAAGACACTGAATACTAGGATTTAATTAGTGAAAAATTATTGGGGTAGGCTTAGCGTGAAATTAGGGTGGTGATTCAGGTTAAGGAGCGGAGATCAATCGCCGAGTTAGGTAGGGACAGGAGGGCTAATAAACTAAGGTTCGGTCACAGTTCAGATAACCGGGGCTAGTCACGAGCTCGGTTCTCACGAACTCAACATAGGAGGGTGGAGTACCAAGCCCCTCAGGTTAGGCTCTCTTAGAAGATAGCCAAAGGTAGGTAGCGAGAGTACTAATCCCAATAACCAAGCTGAAAGTAAGGTGCCGGGGGTAGGAATAAGATATACAAGTACGAATGCGTATGTGGATATATCTATACGTATGTATTTATATAAATAGGGTAAGGCAATCGGGGGCGAAATAATTTCCATGGGGGAAATATATGAGGATTATCAGTTTTACCTCAGGCACTGATTGCGCTACCTACTTTGCTTAATAGCTATCAAATTTAGTTATATCACAGATAGGCGGATTTCGAGGAAATCCTCTTCCAGTAAGGGGGAGTTGTTACGTTGTAACAAGAACTCGGGGCCTAAACAACGACCAATCGACAAGCATGTACGGGCGTACACCTCGCAATGCCGAGCCGTTTGCCATTAAAGAAAAAAAAAAAAATTGCAACCCTTCCCGGGAAGGGTTGCCCATGTTTAAACCGCGAACCGGAACTCGACCCCCCCTAGACCGGGAGGGTAACAATATATATATATATATATATATATATATATATTATATATATATATATATATATATATATATATATATATATATATATATATATATATATATATATATATATATATATATATATATATATATATATATATTATATATATATATATATATATATATATATATATATATATATATATATATATATATATATTATATATATATATATATATATATATATATATATATATATATATATATATATATATATATATATATATATATATATATATATATATATATATATATATATATATATATATATATATATATATATATATATATATATATATATATATATATATATATATAATATATATATATATATATATATATATATATATATATTATATATATATATATATATATATATATATATATATATATATATATATATATATATATATATATATATATATATATATATATATATATATATATATATATATATATATATATATATATATATATTATATATATATATATATATATATATATATATATATATATATATATATATATATATATTATATATATATATATATATAATATATATATATATTATATATATATATATATATATATATATATATATATATATATATATATAATATATATATATATATATATATATATATATATATATATATATATATATATATATATATATATATATATATATATATATATATATATATATATATTATATATATATATATATATATATATATATATATATATATATATATATATATATATATATATATATATATATATATATATATATATATATATATATATATATATATATATATATATATATATATATATATATATATATATATATATATATATATCTTTATATATATCATAATATATATATATATATATATATATATATATATATATATATATATATATATATATATATATATATATATGTATATATATATATATATATATATATATATATATATATATATATATATTACTGTCGTGCTGTTGACAATCGCGTTTCACCTAAATCAATTTTTGCAAACTTTGACATTTTTTTTTCCGTGTTCTGGCAATGTGATTCGTTTTGTGATTGGAACAAAGCTAATAACTATGAGTCATAAGTGCTGCTTATTGAATTGTACTGCCTATGACAGTAAATATAAATTTTTTACGTGCAAAGGCTATTTTCAGCGCAGACTACATCGAGCATGCATGGATGCCCCAAGAGACTGGTATTCTTCATATCTTGCTGAACACTTTCTTTGCTCAGATTGCCAAGATATTGAAAGCCGTCTCAGATACATGTACGACAATATCATACAGCATATTGACAATTTGATTGTGGACAAAGATGACCTCCTCGCAAAACAGATCGCTCAGGCAAAAGCAAACGCTGACAGCTTTACAGAAATGGCCAGATGCTTTGATGGACTAATTAGTGCGACATCTAGCACCAACAACAACAACAAGCACAATATCGAAAAAGCTATCTCCACTTTCGATAAGAAACTATCTGTGCTCATTGAGAGCAAAATTTGCGATCAGTCTGAAACACGCTTTCCTAAAGAAAACAACATTGGGACTGACCTTCTCGATACATTGCTGAGCAAAGTAATGAGTCTTGATAACAACTTTCGAATTCTTTCGGACAAAATTAGCCATATTAGCTCCACATCATCCAGAGTTGAAGTTCTCGAGCACGTATCCAACAAAGCTGAAATCCCAGCCATGGTAAATAAAACAACATCTCCAATGAAGCTAAGTGTACCTACGTCCAAAAAAAATACTTCAAAAGCCTTAGTCGGACCGCCGGAACGACCTATTTTGAAGTTTGGTACTTATTGGTCTCGTGATGAATGGGACTCCAGGATCAGAAGAATTAAGCTTTCCAACAATGTATCGGGTAAACCAACAGAAATGACTGTTGGTGTTAAGTCTCTGAAGAAGACATTCTTTGTAAAAGGAGCTCCAAGCTACGCAGACAACTCCTGGCTATGCAAATTACTGAAGGATGACTTAGGAATCTCTGATTGCAGTTGCGAAATATTTCCAGTTCGGCTTCGTAGACAGAAGCGTAAAACCCACACGTGTTTTAAGCTGTCTGTCCCAGCTAAATACGCATGGCTTTTTTCGAATCACATGCAGATTGGGGACACCTACACCTGGAACGGTTTGATATTTAGTTCTTGGCAAAACAAACACACCAAACGAGTAAACAACAATCCCAGTCAACGTGCAACTAATCAACTTTAACCAGTGCATATTAAAAAAAACTCTAGCGCACCTGAACCGCTAGAAACACTAATGTTCGAAGAACAGTAGAAGAATCGTGCAGGTTTTGAGTGCATATTCTACTACATGAGCTGCTTATTACGGCCAAACTGTTTCAAATGCCACGTTTTACTTTGGTCTCAAAAATGCATTATAACTCATATGGTAGAAGGTTTCAGATATTACCACTGGCATGGGTTTCAAAGCTTATGAAAGAAAAACACTTGTTAATTATATTCGATATCAGTTGCTTATTTCACCAAACTTTGAAAGCAGCATCTCATATAACATCAATGAAGAAAATGCTCAGTGCCTGCAGCACTGTAACTGAAGTTGGTGTTTGGGGCAGCGATCCGAAAAATTTGCAGAACTTAGGGAATTGAAACATCAGTTATTTATTTTCATTGTAAATGTTTCCGGTATGAATACTAACTGTAAGCAAATATTGATACAAAAGTAGCACAACCGACTCGTGCTGGCAACCTTTCGCCAGTATCAAAGCCAAGAATATATCACATCAGCTTCACGTTGTTAAATTACATTCAAAGTTATAACAGTATAAAGAAATTTAGGGTTATCTGCAGCGAGTTTTTTCAAATAATCGAAAGCTTAATATTTGCTGTTAATTGTCACTACAATATCATTACCATTTGAAAATTCTACGATAAAACTGCTTAATAAAGATATTGCAAACAAACACAAAACCAACAATAGCTGGCAACCCTATCGAGGTTTTTCAATCAAATTTGGCCTGAATAATGCTTATAATAGGTTCCATTAATTGTATGAAATTCGTATTGATTTCATGACTGCACTGGAGGTTATAGGGCAAAAAGTTTTATTTTCCTGAGAGAATTTTCAAACCCAAAGACACAAAAATTACCATAGCTGGCAGCACCAATCGAATTTTTCAACCAAATTTCTATCAAATAGAGCTTAGAGTAAGGTGCAGCTACTGTGTCAATTTCATGAAAATCTGGTTACTAATTCACATTTCATAGGGCAAAAAGTAGTTTTTTTTTCTTTGTAATTTTTCAAGATGGCACCACTGGCACAGAGTTGCCCACAATTCAAAATCGCTTCTATCAAACCTGGTTCTACTTAAGTCCAATGCATTATGTAAATTTCAGTGGTATCTGATTATTGGTTCGTGAATTCCCGTGAACAGAAGTTTTTGATGCTAAAAATATAGGTTAACTGGGAAAGGGCTACCGTTCTTGTCCGACATGAAATTTCCAAAGTTTTACTTTGAACGTGTAGATAAAGCATAAAATTTGTATACAGATTGGTTTTATTGTAAGAAACGGACATTTTTAGGATATTCGATGATTTGAATGTTTTCACTTCCAAATTTTTATTTTTTCAAATTTAAGACACCAAAATTATCATAGCTGGCAGCTCCAAACGAATTTTTCAACCAAATTTCTACCACACATGGTTTCAAATAAGGTCTGGCTACTGTGTGAATTTCGTCAAAATCGAACGATTCAATCAGAATTTATAGGGCTAAAAGCAGTTATCATTTTTAGTGATTTTTCAAGATGGCACCACTGGCACAGAATCGCCCGCATTTCAAAATGACTTCTATCAGACCTGGTCCTATTTAAAACCAATACAGTCTGCAAATTTCAATAAATTCTGCTCATTGGATCGTGAGTTTCCGTGAACAGAAGTTTTTGATGCTAAAAATATAGGTAAATTCGGCAAGGGTTACCAGGCGTTATACCTTATGAATTTTTTTTTTTGGTCTATGTAAAAAAAACACGAAGTTTACATATAAAAGGGTTTTTTTTTGAAGCAGCGGCATTTTTTCAAGGGAGACGATGATTTGGAGGTTTTCACTTTCAGTGCCTGCCCTAGCTTTGGGGTTGCCAGCACGCTCATCAAAAGCTACACGAATTTACAACTAAATAATACCAATATGTCCTGAAAGTTTGGTAATGATTGAATAGCTCTGTCAAAAGTTACCGCAATTTAAAAATTTTCAATTTTTCCCATTCTCTTTTTAGGCACCCAGCGCACACATAGGGTTAAAAAATTCCAAAACATTGTCCGATTCACATGTCAAACACGTTCGAAATTTATTTTGTTAACTTTATTTTTGCAAAACTTATTTGTGTACGGAATAATAGGTATATTAAAAATATCACTAAAATGGCCGCCGGCGCCAAAGGGTTAAAGATTTTTTCTGAGACCTGGCACTATTCTGCATATACACCAATGTGTCCTGAAAATTTCAGCTCAATCGGATGGCGCGTTCCTGAGATTTTTTCACTGAAATTTTTTGATGATATATATATATATATATATATATATATATATATATATATATATATATATATATATATATATATATATATATATATATATATATATATATATATATATATATATATATATAGAAATATGAATTTTTGGCCAAAGTGATTTTAATACTAATGTTCTTCTTCGAACATTAGTAAAAACATTAGCAGGTATTTAGGCAATTCCTTAGAATCAAACTCCAAAAATACTCCTCTTTATCCTAGATATCCACAATCTAATAAAATTAAAATCCAGTCAGAGCTCCATACTGATTCCCACTCATCAATTTCACTAATAACACCCCAAAAATTACCTAACTCTCTTGTGCCAGCAACTACTCATTCTTCAAACACTAATTCCAAAAGTAGTGAGGCATTAATACCATCTAAACAGCTGTGTGGTGCTGACACTATTTTAGCTCCTAAATACAATAATTTTATACGTGGTGAGGATCAAATACCATTAAATACCGGTTCAATAACAATACCAAACCCGGCAACCATTCAACCTTCCACTTCAAAATTTATTGACCCGTTAGTACCTCCTACAGTGAAACTAACGAAAAATTCAATTAATGATTCAGACAGTAGATACCTGTTATCTCGTTTCAGAGACCATAAGATCTATGATATTGTCCGCCTTTACCTTGCATATATGCATAACGTGAACGATTCCACCTGTTTCGAGGGAAAAACGAAGACACACCTAAAAGTAATGATTCAACAAGAAGGCCTTGATATTGACTCCCTTCGTAAATTTTTCATCCGCTATCATGGTGAACTTGGAATGACCCCGGAGCAAGTCAAACTTGACCTTGAAGCTTATCGCTCTTATGCAAGCTCTAAATATATCTCACTATTACAAAAGTCTCGCGAAAACCATAAGAAATATTATTCCTAACAATAAAATTCCTTTCAATTCTCCTAGATTTCTCTATCACAACTGCAGCGGCATGAGAGGCAAACTAAACAAACTATTTCTTGACGCCAAATCTTGCCATTTCAATATTCTGGCCATCACTGAGACGTGGTTGAATGATTCATACCGAAACGAGGAAATACTTGACTCTAATTGGACCATATATAGGGCTGATCGCGATTACGCTCAGACTGGTGGTTCAAGGGGCGGTGGTGTTCTAATAGCCATTCATAATTCTTTTTCTAGTGTGCCTGTCCTAACTAACCACTGTAAGCTATTTGAGCACAAATTTGCTAAAGTTTTATTCAACAAGCACTATCTTTACATTGGTATTGTCTATGTGCCACCCCGCTCTGATGACAGCACTTACAATTATATAATCGACATGATATCTTCGGTTATTGCTTCCATGAACGAAGAAGACAAAATAATCGTATTTGGGGACTTCAATCGCCCGAATATCAGCTTTACCATCGACGAGAGTGATAACCATCTCCTCCCGGTCAACCTTATCGACACCATTGATTTCAACCTTATCAGCTCGTTTTTTAGCAATGATTTGCAGCAGGTCAACCCGACTTCTAACCAGAACGGTAGTTGGTTAGATTTGATTTTGACAAATTTCTATGACGAAGTGGTGGTTAGTCCAACTATTGACGCTGAGAATCTTTTCTCTAATACTCTTCATCACTCTGCTCTTACAGTTGAGCTATCCACCATCGATCTCGCTTTCAACTAGTCATACAATAACGAAATTGTATATGATTTCCGTAATGCTGACTATGAAAGCATTAGACATTATCTTGATTCTATAGACTGGACAAGTTCCATTTCAGCGTGTGACCTAGATGACCTTGTTTCTTCCTTCTACAGAATAGTTTTTCACGCTATTAATAATTATGTACCCAAGATAAAAAAGCGTAATAAGCTCTCTGAGCCATGGCTCGATAATAACTTGAGGCAATTAAGGAACCAAAAGAATAAGCTATACAAGGCAATAAAAGCTGTGTTTAATGAGCTGCTCTATGTTGAGCTAGGTTGAGATATTTCAACAAAATGTGTTTAATGAGCAATTCGGCTGCTCTAACTTGCTCGAAGTTGCTCTGATTTGTGTTTCATGAGTCTGCTCTAAGTTGAACTAGAGCACTTTAGAGCACGGTTTTTACTCTACTTTTTTTGGTAGAGCAAGTTCGAGCAAGCAACCAGCTGTTTTCCAACTGTCACGGAATCGACTTTCAACAAAAAATTGTTACTGAAGTGCAGTTTTTTGTTAGTGAATTGACAGGTTCACCTCCTGACAAGTAATGAAATTTGAGAATTGCCTCTCAGCTGCTCTCACTTGCTCGACTTTTTTCTGCCTCTCAATTGCTCTGATTTGCTCGACTTTTTTTTGACAGCCGCGCTACTATGACTTGCCTTGAGATGCTCTGCTTTTTTTTCGTGCTCATTAAACACAGCTAAAATAAGATATCAATATCAGTTTGGATTTAAAAAGAAATTACGATCTATTATCAAATGAATTTTCGGTAAAATCTGGCGAAGCGTATAATTTTTACGTGAATTTAATGGGAGAAAAAATTATTTACGACCCGAAAAAGTTCTTTGATTTCGTAAATACCAAATGAAAAACGACTGGCTACCTTGGTTCCATGTTCAGAGAAAAAACAGTTTCTTCTGCTCCACAAGAAATTTCTAATTTATTTGCGGATCATTTTCAGAGTTCATATTACGATTCTTTAGCCCCGACAACAAATTTAGCAGTTTCCTCTGCTCCAACTGAGCCAACGTCTCTCATCAACAGAATCGTTTTAACTAGAGAAGCAATCGCCAATGCAATCAACGAGCTAAACATCAACAAAGGTCCTGGTCCCGATCAAATCCCACCTTATTTTGTAGTCCAGTGCATCAACCAGCTAATTACTCCTTTATTCATAATTTTCAACAAGTCACTGCCATTAGGCGTCTTTCCATCCTCCTGAAAGTCAACTTATCTTACACCTATTTTCAAAAGCGGTGACAAACGATCAGTAGATAACTATCGAGGCATCGCTATTCTCTCTGTGATCCCCAAACTCTTCGAGAAGCTGGTTTGTGATACACTAACACCTATCATAGACCCTCTTCTTAACAAACAACAGCATGGGTTTCACAAAGGAAGGTCAACCATCACCAATCTCATGATCCTAGTATCAGACGTTCTCTGTGAAATGGAAAAAGGAAACCAAGTTGATGTGATCTATACTGATTTTAGTAAGGCCTTTGACAGGGTCGACCATCAGATTCTGACACATAAGTTAAGAAATATTGGCATATCTGGCTCCCTTCTCAAATGGCTCATATCCTATATTCGCGATAAAACACAGATGGTTAAATTTCAAGGGGCACTGTCCAAAACAATTTCTGTGCATTCTGGAGTCCCACAAGGCAGTCATTTGGGCCCCCTGCTCTTTAATATATTTATCTCCGATCTATCTCGGATTTTATCTGATATTCCCCATCAGTTCTATGCTGATGACTTGAAAATGTATCACACTATCAAGACTCCCTCTGACGTTTCTTTTGTCCAGTCGAAGCTTGATTCCCTTGAGCAGTGGTGTAATCTGAATAAACTTAATCTCAACGTTGATAAGTGCCACTTGATAAATTTCTCCCGAAAGAATAATGTTATGGCTAACTCTTACTACCTTAACAACAATGAGCTTAAAACTGTTGATTATGTCACAGACCTCGGAGTAATTTTGGACAATAAAATGCGTTTCAACCGGCAATATGATGTAATCTTATCCAGAGCTAACAAGCAGCTAGCGTTTATTAAGAAGCGTGCTAAAGAATTCAAGAACATTTGGGTCACCAAGACTCTATTTACATCACTGTTGCGGCCTTTACTTGAATACGCTTGCATAATTTGGAGCCCAAATATTGTTACTCACTGTGAAAGACTAGAATCGGTGCAGAAACAATGTTCACTCTTTGCACTGAGTGACGTCTACAATCCACTAGATTTTCATAATATCCCCTCTTATGAGCACAGACTTAAACTTTTAAATCTAATGATTCTAGCCTCAAGAAGATTGGTAGTTAGCGCTTGCCTTACCTTTGATATCATTAATGGAACGGTAAAGATAGGAGCCCTATCGAACAAATTTACAATTAACAACCAAGCTAGGCGCACTAGGCATACACGTCTTCTGAGGGAACATCAGCACCCCACAGGCTACGGGTATAATGAACCCATTAGTAGATGTTGTCGAGTATTTAACAGTATAAGCCAGCACTACTCTCCAGGTATTTCCAAATATACCTCCAAAAATAACTTGACAAAGGTCTTATTAACATCATAGTCCAGCTATTACCCTTCCTTAATTGCCTGAAGAAAATATAAGTTAAATGTTTTCATTATACTTTAATTATAAGATTTAATGTTTTATTGTCATAAGTAATATTATGTTTCTGTCTGAATTGCATAGATAAATGTTGTTTTTTGATGCCTTGCTTGGCAAATAAATATATATATATATATATATATATATATATATATATATATATATATATATATATATATATATATATATATATATATATATATATATATATATATATATATTTATATATATATATATATATATATATATATATATATATATATATATATATATATATATATATATATATATAAATATATCTGTGGCAAATAGCAATAACAGCATAAATGCAAATATGACATATTGCAAGAGACTTGTTTCAATGTTTTGAGGTCGATTTTACTTAAATGAAAGTTAAATTGGATATTTGATATGCTTAATCAACTTGTGAAGTATTCTTAAGGTATGTATCCATATGTATCATTTTCGCGTATCGTATCACCGTTGCGTATCAGTGGATACGACAAACATATCTTCGTTGCGTATCAAAATTTGATACAAAGAAACGCAACGAACTCGATCGGTCACTTGGCGGTTTCTTGCCGTTGCATCAAAGGGATGATACGATTCGAAGTGGAGTCATATGTGGACACGTTGCGTTGTACACTATGGATTAGTCAGTAAAAGCGTTCCCGCTGCGTGACGAGTTTTTTGCAACGGATCGTATTGATGATACATGGAATATTGAGTATTGTGGACGCCGTATCCGTTTAGTGAATGATACGCAACAGGGATACGATACGGAAGAAATGCAACATATGGATACCTACCTTTATTTGTTGAGAAATCGGATCACTATTGGTGAATAATTGGTTACGTAATAATTCAATAAAATTGGAAATATCTGAACTTATAATGCAGAAAAAGCTTTCACAATAAGGGAATAACTGAAGTTATCTCATTGTTGGCAAACTACTTATCATTGAAGACAACAATTGCAGTTTAGTTATAAGCGTCAAAAGTGAAATTATGCTGATGTTGGCACTGTAATTATTCTCAATAAGAAGCAATATCTCTATGATCATTCGATCATGAAGTAAATATTAAGTTGAACGAAAACAATCACTTGATAGTTTGAAATGTTTTATAACTACGATTGTTATACCATACTACTATAAATGTTGTATTATTATCTTTTTTTGACCTTTTAAATATAAGATGTGAAGCAAGTAGTAAAAGAAGACCTTTTTAATGGAAAATAATTAAATTTTAATCTTTAGATTCTTCTTCGTAGATGTAGTCCTCAGTATGATTATCTCATTTCAATTCCTTATAAAATATATGAAAAAGAAAACAATTGGAATAAGATAAAGTAGGAAAAGCAGGTCATTTTTCTTCTTAATTGACAGAGGAATAGTTTCTGTTGTTAAGTTTGGCAGTGTAGAAGTTATACGGGTGAATATGTAGAAGTTATACGGGTGAAAAAAATTTTAGGGTTACCACCCTCAAAACTTTTCAAATTTTTAAAGCGTTAATATTTGTTGTTAATTTTATTGCAGGATCATTCCCATTTGCAAATCTAATGGCGTAATCGCTCAGTAAAGAAATTCCACAAAATTAAAAAAATTGTCATAGCTGGCTGCCTTTTCATGATTTTTGTACGAAACTCTTAGACATTAAGTTAACATTAAAGTCCATTTACTGCATGAACTTCGTTTTGATTTCATGACTGGACCGGAAGTAATAGGGAAAAAAGCTTTATTTTGCTGAGCAAATTTGCAAGATTTAGGAGACAAAAATCGCCATAGCTGACAATCCTATTCTAATTTTTCAAACAAATTTTCATCAAACTTTATCTAAAGTAAGGTCCAAATACTGTGTGAATTTTGTTAAAATATTATTTCTGACTAGGAAGTTATAGGCAAAAAACCAAAAAAACACAGTGTTGCCCACATTTAAAAATCACTTCTATCAGACTTGGTCCTAGCCAATACCAACACGTCCTGTAAATTTCATTATGGTCGGTTAATCCGGTCGTCAATTCTCGTGAAAAGAACTTTGGAGTGCTGAAAATAGAGGTTTTTGTGCATATCGGAATTTTAAAAATTTCAATTTGACATGATAGGCAAAGGTCAAAATTTATCAATGATTTGAATATTTTGACAAAATCAAAAAATTTTCAGGAGGGTCAATGATTTGAAGGATTTTTTTTCAGGGATCTGCTGTAGCTACAGTGTTACCCATAATATCTTGAAAATCTGTGTTAAATTTTAGTCAACAGCAATACGCTCTGCAAATTTCACGATGATCCAATGTTTTTGTCAGAAGTAATGACAAATCAAAATTTGAAAAAAAATCCTTGCCTACTTTTAGGCACGCTGCACCCTCATACGGCTCAAAATTTACAAATTTTTAAGACCGACAAGCATTATAAGTTTTCATTTCCAATCATATGTTTTAACAAAAATTTACACTGCTTGGAAATATAGGAGTACCTCAAAATTCACTAAAACTCTCGCCGCCGCCAAAAAGTTTAGGATATCTGAATTCTAGCAAGTCATGGATCTACCTACTGTATACATCTCCGTTCTTCGAAAAGTTCAGCTCAATCGGATTGGCAACTCCAGAGATTATCTCTCTTAATCATTTTGATGATATATATATATATATATATATATATATATATATATATATATATATATATATATATATATATATTTATATGTATATATATATATATATATATATTTATATGTTTGTATATATATATATATATATATATATATATATATATATATATATTTATATTTATATGTTTGTATATATATATATATATATATATGTATATATATATATATATATATATATATATTTATATGTATGTATATATATATATATATATATATATATATATATATATATATATATATATACCTGTATATATATAAAGAAATATGAATTTTCGGCGGAACGAGTTTAATACTAATTTTCTTCGAAAATTAGTAAAAATCGGTAACGATGCCAATTCCACAGCATTAACGTAACATTTTTCAGTTAAGTACCAAAATAGCGCAAAAAAAGTTAAGACATAGCGCAATTTTATCTGAAATTATTTTAATTGTGTTAAAGTGATCAATTTCAAAAAATTTAGCTTACATAGTGCTTATACTTTGTAGCTATTCCATGCATTTATATCCCTTCTCGTAATCGTTTCGGCATCTTGTTCGCATTTTTTTTTTTCAAAAGCTTGGTGAAATTTTGGGCCCTTCATCAATAATGACATCTTAGAGCCCTTTGTTATACTTTACCCATCGCAATGCTACTCTAGTTTTGAGATGATGCCAAAAATGCTGGATCTGGTTTGAGTTCGCTGACTGAGGAGGCGTTTAAATAGCATTTTGACAGTTACAAATAGTTCAAAGCCGATATTGCTCCGAATTGTGTCCTGATACATGCCAAAATTGTATAAAGTACCTCATTTTCCAGCAATTTTGTTTAATATTTCTTTTAAGAATATCCATGCAACAAGTTTGATCCATCATAACGTTCACAAAATTATTATTTTCAGGACCAGATGGCCCCATACAGTTCCATAGCATAATGTTCTCTCCGCTATGTTTTACAGTAGGAGGAGTATAATTCCTCCTTAACTCTGTATTAGGCTTTAGCCGAACATAACACCGTCCATCAGATTTAAAAACATTAATTTTTACTTCATCAACAAAATTTATGGATTTCCAGAATGATTTTGGCTATTTCACTTCAGCAAAACATAATTTAACAATTTCATTTGTTGTACTTATATAAGGTTTACTAAGCACATTCTGCCCTTAAAACCCGCTTTCTTTATTATATTTCGAATATTTTGAGTTTTAACTCGTTTTTTCACCTTAATGTCTAGTACTATACTCTTCGCGAAGCGAATTCAACGGTCAAATTCCATACAAAAAGAGCTTTTCAAATCGTCAGTGAACAATTCGCTGGCTGAAAAGTACTATATTTTAATGAACGAGATCGAAGGCGCAAACCGCAAATTGAAAATGCTAATAGATGTCGGTAAGTAATATTTCACAGCTTTTCAATGGGTCGGATCCCTTTTAATTCAGCGAAATAAGTGATATTCGTCGGTTAAAGTCCTTGCCAGTTGAAAGTGAAAATGTGTAACGTTTTATGGTGAGTTCGCGTAAATTTGCTGCATTCTTTTTGTGATGAAGAAACATTATTGCACCTACTGTAGTAGGTGTATACGTACATATCTTGAAATATGTATCGATCCGTCGACACAAAATGTTTGGGAGGTAAAGAAAGTGTACCTATAGTCTGTGCGACAGGTAAAATTTTAAATATTGACTATTGCATGCGGATCAAAATTTCCTTAATTGCTTTTGAGGGTGATTCATTTATTGCTGAGGATGAAAAGGTACATTTTGACATAGTATAAACATCAAAAAGTAGACCGGTTTCCTGGAAGAGTTGAACCGTATTTGTATACTGAATTGACACGCTGGTTAAGTAGCACATTACTCTTGTAGTATCTTATAAGAGAAAAAATGTCACTTGGTTTCTTATTCTCAAATATATTTATTATCAGTATATTCCTGTTATAGTACATGATCTCAATAACGATCAATAGATTTTTATCATACACTTTCAAATCGTTCCCTCACTCTTGAGCTAAGAAACCAACGCTTCAATTGTCATGCAAAAAACTGAAACTTTCGATGAAATCCCAAATTCAATGCCATTTCAAGTTAATCTGACGTTCCAGTCACGCTAAAATCTACTTTGACTTTTCAATAAATTTATTTACTCATTTCATTAATGTTCCTCGCTAAAAAGAGCTTTAATATCTTTCTTTTATTATTGTTGAACTGATTAAAGCAAGTTCGCATAATTTACGTTTGAACTACTTTCGAGCACACATATTCGACAATCACCTACATCCGGCCTCAAACTTGACTAGTGCTCGCATTTGACACACAAAATAATGCCATCTATTATCAATATCGGCATGTTATTTCGCTGCTGCTGAAAGGGTACTTTTCGCGACAATCCGTTTGGCTCGAATATAGGACTAGGGCTTAAGTTGTAAAACTGGGACAATTAGTTTGGGGTTTTTCTTCATTTTTCTGATACTCCCCTTTTTTCGCTTAGATAAGATTTTAGTCTCTTCTGACCGATGCTTTGTTTCAAACGATTTGGTTGATTTATATTTTGTTATTAGATTTCCCACAGTATAGCTTGATTTTCCCATTAGTATTCCAATCTCAGAATACGGCATTCATGTTTTCGGCATTCATGTTACGGCATTCATGTTTATATATATATATATATATATATATATATATATATATATATATATATATATATAAATATATATATTTATATATATATATATATATATATATATATATATATATATATATATAAATATATATATATATATATATATATATATATATATATATATATATATATATATAAATATATATATATATATATATATATATATATATATATATATATATATATATATATAGATAAATATATATATATATATATATATATATATATATATATATATATATGTATATATATATATATATATATATGTATATTTATATATATATATATATATATATATATATATATATATGTATATATATATATATATATATATATATATATATATATATATATATATATATATATATATATATATATATATTTATATATATATATTTCTATATATACATAAATCTATATATATATATATATATATATATATTTATATATAGATAGATATATATATATATATATATATATATATATATATATATATATATATATTTATATATAGATATATATATATATATATATATATATATATATATATATATATATATATATATATATATATATAAATATATATACATATATATATATATTTATATATATATATATACATATATATATATATATATATATATATATATATATATATATATATATATATATATATATATATATATATATATATATATATATATATATATATATATATATATATATATATATATATATATTTATGTATATATATAAATTATATATATATATATATATATATATATATATATATATATATATATATATATATATATGTATATATATATATATATATATATATATATATATATGTATATATATATATATATATATATATATATATATATATATATGTATATATATATATATATATATATATATATATATATATATATATATATATATATATATATATATATATATATATATATATATATGTATATATATATATATATATATATATATATATATATACATATATATATATATATATATATATATATATATATATATATATATATATATATATACATATACATATAAATGTATGATAAATTTTCGGCGAAGTGGGTTGGTACTTAGCTCGCTTGCGACAAAAGCCTTATTAACATCATAGTCCAGCTATTACCCTTCCTTAATTGCCTGAAGAAAATATAAGTTAAATGTTTTCATTATACTTTAATTATAAGATTTAATGTTTTATTGTCATAAGTAATATTATGTTTCTGTCTGAATTGCATAGATAAATGTTGTTTTTTGATGCCTTGCTTGGCAAATAAATAAAAAAAGATATATATATATATATATATATATATATATATATATATATATATATATATATATATATTTATATATATATATATATATATTTATATATATATATATATATATATATATATATATATATATATATATAAATATATCTGTGGGAAATAGCAATAACAGCATAAATGCAAATATGACATATTGCAAGTACTTGTTTCAATGTTTTGAGGTCGATTTTACTTAAATGAAAGTTAAATTGGATATTTGATATGCGTAATCAACTTGTGAAGTATTCTTAATGTATGTATCCATATGTATCATTTTCGCGTATCGTATCACCGTTGCGTATCAGTGGATATGTGGGTTGGTACTAAGCTCGCTTGCGTGTCAGTCCGAAGCAGCGATATACTGCGGCGGGTTCAAATCCCGCCGTGCCCGTGGCTGTATTTGTTCGTTTGGTGTTGGCTTAACAGTTGGCGACTGGGCATAATACCAGCGCTCCATTAATGAAGTGTCACATTAAAGCTTTGGTAGCCACTAGGCATAAAAGTAGCCCTTTAGGAAATAAGAAATAAGAATGTGGCTTTTAAAATAATAATGGAATAATTGATATCGGCATCTCCCATATGTGTCTCCCTACCGCCATCGCTAAATATTCGCTTCAAAGGGCAATCCCCTGAGCTTTGACATTATCGTAGGAAAAAAAAATGATAATTTTCTTTGAAAATCAGTACAAAAAAGTGTATTACGTCTTTCCACATTTTTTGGTCACTCAAAGACAATTTCTTCGAAAATCAATTTTGTAGCAATTCCAATTTGCTAGACTTTTAAAATTTGTACGCGAGTTTAGTGAATCGTTCTAATAAAGTGAAGTCGTTCAGTTATAGCGATTGCTTCTTGAATGAAAATGTGGTTCGTGACATGGAAAATGGAGAGAATAACGAATCCACGAAACGTGTTTAAAAGGAGATACATAACAATATGTTATTGTTAGCGAGGCGCTGTTTGTGCGTCTAAACATCCTGCTTTAAGGTGCTGCAGAAAGCGTTACCTGAAAGGTCAATGCTTCTTTAAAATTTCGTAACGTAAACAACACACGCTAGTTTAGGTAATAAATATTCACAATAGTATAATAATATTATGTTTTTATTATTTTAACCCCATTTGCATATTCGGATTTGTTTTCAAAAGAAGAAAATTAAAAAATAATTGGAACGTATTTATTAAAATACGTTTTGAATTTTGAAAACTTTACGCGCATTTTAAATGGTACTTACGTGAATGCAGCTATGGTTGATTGAATGGAATCTCAAAAGAAACAGAAAAATCGTAAAAGAAATGAAAAGATGGTGTTGTGAAAGAAGCTTTTATTTGAAGGTGGCTGACGTAATTTTGCGAATGGCCGGATTGTTTGGTGGCAGGAAGATATAAAACGCTGGTTTCAGATATATGGTATGTGGTTTTCCTATTTACAATTAACCGTTAGGAATTTTAAAGCTTGAATAGCGAATCCAGCAGATGCGGCCACCTATATATACGACAATATACGTTGTGGAACTTTGTAGTTACTTATAAAAACATTACGTTCTTTGGTTAAGGTTTCAAAATTATTTTTTCAATAGTTGCGTTTTTTGCGCCTCTATTGAAAGCTGGTTAAGATGGTATCGTTGAAAACAATAAGAATCCAGTCCCGGTTGTAGTGTTCGATGCTATTATACTATCCTAACCAGATGCCGATAAAGGCGCAAAAGAAGTGGCTAATATTGGCTGAGAACTGTTATTAGAATTAGCTTGCTTTCAACAGACGAGAAATTTGAAAAACTTGCTTTCAATTGTAAATAATGAGATAGTAATGCCAATTATGCTTGAAAAGCTATTTTGGGTAAGCTATCGAGCATAATCCCGACTATGCTCGGTAGCTTATCCAAAATTCTGTATGAACTAACCTGAAGTGCAGTAAATGTAGCTAAACTTATTCACCTATTTAAGAATAAAAGTTACCAACTCAAACAATTATTGAAAATTCAAATAATAGAAATTTACATGTTCTACTGCTCAACAATATGCATATATATATTCTAGATCGGGGCCTATTGCTATGCTGAACTCGGAACAATGATAAAAAAATCGGGTGCCGACTATGCATATATCATGGAAACCTTTGGGCCATTCCTCGCTTTTATCAGGCTGTGGATAGAGTGCATGATTGTACGTCCATGTTCTCAAGCGATTGTGGCTTTAACTTTCAGTGTTTACGTCTTAAAGCCTTTCTTCGAAGAGTGTCAGCCTCCGGAAAATGCTTCACGTCTACTCGCTGTGTGTTGCATTTGTAAGTATTTCAGTAACAATTATGGGTATTTATTAGTTTATATTTTAGTATTCAAATTATGATCAATCTATGTTGTTGAAAATACATGTATTTGACATTCAATGGAGTACATATTATTTCAACTAATGCGCACATAAAGCTACAACTATAGTGCTGACATTTTCTATGATTTAAACGCAAAGTATGATTATTCTCGATTTTTTATTTTTTTTTTATCAAACAGAAGTTTGTCTGTTACTTTCAGTGGTTCTGACGTTTATTAATTGCTGGGATGTTAAATGGGCCACGCGAGTTCAAGACGTTTTCACATATGCCAAGTTGCTGGCTTTATTCATAATTATAGCGACAGGAGTTTACCAATTATGTCTTGGTAAGTACAGTAGATATAAAACTCTATCGCACAGGGACTGCTAGAAACAATGATTGTCGAAGAAACGTAGAAGAATTGTTCAGATTTTAAGTACACATTCTACCACTCAGGCTTGAAGAAATCAACACTCTTTTTATTTATAGTCATCAGTTCTATTTGTCAATTATTTTGAACAATTACTAATTCTCTTTATTTAAAATACTACATGACTTGTGTGTTAAGATCTTAGTTCTAACTATATCTGTCATATGTACATATATTTCTGTTTTTGACAATGCAATATTTTTTCTTAACCTACTAATGTGTTTCTGCATGTCAGTGCATGTAGAGAATAGTGAATTGTATGTACCTACCAGTGTTTTACGCATTATCGCAAGGCGTAAGAGAGTGGCACCTTTGTGGTTCTACCAGCTAGCGAGTCATATGGCGCAAAAGAGACTCTTCTCACTGGTGTCCTTTCGGGAGTTGAAGATAGCAATGGTGTGGTCGATGTTTCTGATGTTTGCTGCTTTCTTATGTTTGTTGACAAACTCCGTGGATGATGACATCTAACAAGGGCTTGAAGCTGTTAACTATAGCATTGACGGTTTTATTCCTGATTTCCAGTGTGAAATAATTTGTATGTTTGGCTAAAACGGTTGAAAGGTACGGTGGAAGATGTTATGGACGAACAGAATTGACTCTAAGAAAGACGCTAGAGTATGAGTCAAGTTACTCTTTCTTTTCGTCCATAGGTGTTGATGATTGACTGATTTGCCGGAGCAAGTTACTCACCAGAAGGTGAAAATCTTTTGGTTGTAGGTGCTGGAAGCAATGAAATATCTGAGGGCCGTATCAACAAGATAGTGTCGTTTAGACAAGTTGTCGTGATTTATAAGATGACGGCTAGGTGATAAGTTGCATTGTTTTACTGTCTGAAGAAAACGGCGACCTAGTTTTTTGCTCTGTTTTTTCTGCTCCCTGTAGGCGCATAGAGGTATGCATTTAAGTGCCTTTGAGCCATGTTGTTGGTGGTACCAGTAAATATCAGGTTTTTGCGTTTGTAATCGGTCACGAGACTGTGAACGAAATCTCCCGTGGGACCTTGAACGCGATCGGATCGGTAATTGTTGGTGGACAAGTCGCGTTAATGCAGCGACGTGCTCTGTCAGTTTGGCCACCTATGACTGCTGAGGGGAACTGTGACTAAG
Source organism: Nemotelus pantherinus (assembly GCA_963978885.1). NCBI lineage: Eukaryota > Metazoa > Arthropoda > Insecta > Diptera > Stratiomyidae > Nemotelus > Nemotelus pantherinus. The sequence continues at coordinate 61,832,097 of OZ022265.1, forward strand.
TTAACTTGTGGTTCCACAAAAACTTCTAAAATTTTGTCTGCCGTTTCTGCCAATTTGCCAAATCTGGCTTCTTGGGAGCAGGCTAAAATAACTTGAGTCTGCACCGGAAGCCGCTGCAGCCAGAAGGTCCTTAACAGATCCTCACCAACTGTGGAGCCTCCCAGCTGCCTCATATCACGAAGCAATTGGGAAAGCTGTCGATCACCGAGTTAAAGATTCCCAAAGAGGTGCTTTAATTTAGTTGAATCGCTGGCTGATAGCCGTGACATAAGCGTCCTCATGAGGTGCTCGTACGGTGATTTCGGATCCGGGTTCACAACCGTGTCCCTAACCATATTCAACTCCTCCAAAACAGTGGGAAAACTAGATTGTGGTACTTGGTTTCTGATGCTTTAATTCCGGTTTTGGCGAACTAGCTCTCCAGTTGTCAAAACCTCAAAGCTGGCTCCTCTTGCCAGAATGCGGGGAAGGCCTCCCTGATGCCGCACTAATAATGGGACAGGACAATGCACCTGAGGAAACTGCTTCCTTTTTGCCAATCGATATCTTTGTTTTCGGTCTACGCAACGGGACGAACAGAACGGGCGAAAACGCGGCAGAAAAATAACGTGGCTGAAAATGTATATGCATATAAATAAATTAAATAACAAGTGGAATGAGTGATGTGTACAATAGTGGAATCTTTTTTTCCAATTATTTCAAACTTAAGGAGGGAAATACATGCAACTGCTAAAAAAAATCGATTTGTTTTTATTACATCAAAATGTTCGAAATGCTCTTAAAATATACCAATAAAAGTTTTGAGGCGATATTCGTACTAGTTCTCGAATTATAGTCAATTATAAGCAGCGCTGCGTTCTCCAGCAGGCCGAGCATACATTTACATTTGTTTATTTTTATAACATACAAAGGGGCCTGTATTCATGAACATTGTAGTAAAAACCGTTAGATTGCCGGCTTGAAAATAGTTGAAATATCAGCTTACATAGTCGCTGGGATGTTCAACAAAGGCCATACATTTCTCTTGCACCTAATAAATGATTTAGGTATCGAAATAAGCCCCAGCTTATTTGATTATGCCAAGAGAGCCGCCTACGACAGGATAGAACGATAGAGCTGTCTTTTCAGCTCAAAAGAAGTCCGAAATGCTCGCCGTGACCTTCTAATGCACCAAAATGATATGCATGAGGAGGCTGAAGGGCTGTTGTATGTACCTGGAACGGCTGACTAACGAGTAAGTTAAAGTAAAAAATTATAATCAATGATTTTTATCTAATGCAAACTTTAAACGAGTTTTTCTCAAAGTAGTACTTTTTCAACTTCCGTACAAAATATCTCAAAAAATTTTGAACCGATCCGGCTCAAATTTATACCACATCTACAAAAAAATATTATCTACTTGTTGAACTTACATGTTATTCTAATTTCAGAAAAATAATTTGTTAATTAATGTTTAAAACGTGATTTTTTGAAAAATAGTCGATTTTTCTTAAATCTAAAATTAATGTAAACATTTGATTTTTTTTTTATAAATTTATTGATATTTCCCCCCTTAAGTAAATAGCCGTGAAATTAGCTGTTTGAAGATTCTTTAAAATATATAGCATACAAACGCTGTCGATGATTTGAAGCGTTTGTTTTTGAAAATAAAATGCACACTAATTACATAATAAATTAATTTCAAATTATCTTTATGTTTTTTGTATTCAATTTAATGCACATTCTTATTTTGATGATAGGCGTAATAGTTTTCTATGTAAAAAACTGTATATTTAGATTACAATATATTTAAACAATAGAACAAAATTTTATATTTAGTTTAATAGTCTACTTAGCTGTTTTTGTTGTTGCAATTGCCGGTTCGGTTGTGGCACCTGTTGCTGTGATGCTGCCTGATGTTGTTGTTGAGGTATCTTTTGTTGTGTCGCAGCTTGGTATTGTTCGTGTTGCGCAGCTTGGTATTACTGCTGAGGAACCTGAGTTACGTATAAATTCATATATTAAACAAATACAACACCTTGTTGCAGAGCGTAACAAAACACCTGCAACAAGCAAAAGGACAGTAAACAATTGTCTATTCGCGTGGGATTTGCATCACCAGCTTAACTGATATGCCAGAGCACTTAAGCGTTCCCAAGAAACTGCAGACACATAGGTTAGCAGAAATTAATGCATAAATAGGATATATGTAGCCCATCTCAGTGAGTCTGTGCTTAATCGTGTAAGGGAAAACTCTGGCCGACAACGGACCGCCATGTAAATTAGATTAATAAACCAATAGTTATTAAAAGTGTGTTAAACGCGAAACTGTTGCGTTTTATTTTTTTTAACTTGCGAGATCAGGCCCC
>OZ022265.1:61839444-61849444 GCA_963978885.1 Nemotelus pantherinus
CTTTTGCGGTTTTCATTAGTTTCATGGATATTTTTATCCCGCTAATATTATTGGTGTATGTATATATGGTGTACATATATCTTTTATTGCAGTATTATGGCAACCAAAAGAAAATTAGTAACGTTAACTATACAGCAAAAAATCGAAATTTTGGATAAATTAAGCAGCAAAACCATGAAGGAGGTCGCTATTGAGTACGGGTGTGATGTGTCAACGATCTCTAGATGTAAAAGCAATAGTGAAAAAATTCGTAAAATTGCTATGGAGAATAAAAATGTAGAAAAAAGAGGATTCGTAGTGGCCATCATGAAGATTTAGATGAAGCTATGCTGATATGGTTTCAGCAGATGAGGGTTAAAAATGCAGTTGTTTCGGGGCCAATGATATTAGAGCAAGCATCTAAAATGGCTGTAAAAATGAGTATAGATAACTTTGAACCCAATCAAGGTTGGTTACACCGCTGGAAACTAAAAAATAATATTAAATATTTCAAATTTCATGGAGAAAAATCAGCATCTGATGAAACAACTGCCGATTACTGGATTAAAAATGTACTGCCAGACATCATCAAAGACTACGAGGCTGAGGATATATTTAATGCGGATGAATCTGCCCTACTGTATAAGGCCCTACCTAGTGGTGCTCTTGCTTGCGGAAGAGACTCTGTGAAAGGCGGGAAAAGCCAAAAAGACCGCGTGTCTCTATTATTTGTGACAAATATGAATGGATCGAAAAAATATATTCATGTCATTGGTCATTTCAAACAACCTCGATGCTTCCGTGGAAAACAAATTCCTCTCCCATATTTTTCAAATAGCAAAGCTTGGATGACAAGCAAAATATGGACGCAAATAATCAAAACATTTGACGCAGATGTAACGAGAAATCATAGGAAAGTTGTCCTTTTTGTAGACAATGCTGCTTGTCATAAATTTGATGAAGCAGTTCAGTTGAAAAGTATAAAAATTGTTTTTTTACCAGCCAATACGACAGCACTTATTCAACCATTGGATCAGGGAATCATCCGTACCTTCAAAGCGTACTACCGACAGCAAATAGTCCGGAAGCAAATTTTGGCTATTGAAACAGCTGGATTTGATCAACAAAGTGAATGATGGTCCAGAAGAAATTATTGAACTACCAATACCGGAGGATCAGTTCAATGAACTTTTAGCCTGCGACAATAATCTGAATTGCTATGGAGAGTTAAACGAAGATGAAATAATCGAGGAAGTGCGTTCAAAAAATGAAGATGATTTCGATGATGAAGAGACCATCGAAGAGATCCCTGGATTGACCTCAACTACAGATACGCTTCAGGACGCACTAATTTCTCTTTCAACAATCAGGCGATATATGATGAAAAAGGGGGCCGACTTATCATATCTAGACAAGGTGGAAGAGGTTCTAATTAAATGTTCGGGCAAACAAATCGTCCAAAAAAAGATACCTGACTTCTTCAAAAATTAAAAACTAGCTACAAACATATAAAATTTAAATTTTGAACAAATTTTAAAGTATAAAAAAATTTAATTTTGTTTTCCCGTTTTTCATATGAATAAAGCCTTATTATTTTGTAGATATTTTCATTTACTATTGATTTTTAGGGTAGACAAATTTAACAAAACACTAATAAGTGCACAACACGGTTAAGTGCACAAAATCTACGTGGATCATCAATGTGTACTTATCCGTGCTCTACTGTATATATATATGTTTATTTATTTATATATATATATGTATATATATATATATATATATATATATGTTTATATATACATATATATATATATATATATATATATATATATATATATATATATATATATATATATATGTATATATATATATATATATATATATATATATATATATATATATATATATATATATATATATATATATATATATATATATATATACATAGATGTTATTTTTAAATTAGTAAAATCCTTTACAGGTAACATTTTCCTTTAACATAAGGGTATTTACATTTTTATGATTATCTAAATAATCACTTAGCTCAGTTATCCATACAATTAGGAAGGATAATTTAAGAATAACAAAAAAGAAAAATAAGAAAAATATTACTACTCTAAGCTTCTTAAAAAATCGAAGCTGTTTATCTTAACTGCCGCTGCACCATCTGGCTTCCTTACTAGCACATTATTGATGCTCTTCCATATATACTTGTATTGTTTCGGCATGCGTTTGCATTTTGTCAAAAGCATTGCAGTATTTTGCGTACTTCAGTTGTAGAATAGCTATTCTGACAGTTTGAAGCAGGCCAAGACGAGGTGCCCGAAATCGTTGGCTTTGCTTCGCAACCAAAGATATAACGAAAGTGGATTGGAACTGTGGATTTCCGTGCGGCGCCAGTTTATTTTCGTATGCGACATTCTCTAACACACACATACATTGTGTAGGACGCAGGTGATTTAATATTTGTAATAAATTTGGGGGCAGGCAGTTTTCGCGCAAACTTGAATCGCTATTTTTATAATGAATTCATTTGATAATCATAAAATAGGTCTGCTCGCGTACCTGAATCTACTATAACATAAAAAAAATCGCAGCAAGTCGTTTTTGTAGTGTTGCTGCAAGTCAAATTTTGCCATAAAAAGAAGCCAGGCGCAAAACTTTGTTGTGTGGACAACACTTTACTGCACACTTCATGCCTAGCTTTTAAATATTTGTCTTATAGTCAGCATTACTTGCGCTCTTAAATGTATAAAAGCGTGTCTAAGCTCACGTGTGAAACTGTTTAGCTTGTATCATTTTGACAACACGAGAATTGTCAACAGCCGAAAAATGAAATAAGAGGGTGGAGGTAGATTAACCACGTTAAACGTTAAACGTGGTAAACATGTTCAAATTCGACAATTCGACAATTCAAATGAAACTAATTGTTGCTATGCTTTTTCAAAATTACGTACTTTTAGCAATCTTGCGTATTTTATTCTTGTAAAATTCGTAGAAACAAGAAATCAACAAAGTTTCTTATACTTTGTGTTTAAGCATCATTTTTCATTTTCACCCTCAAACATGTATTCATTTTAACAAATCAATCAAAAATATTTGTGACTTCCAATAACCAACACTAATTAATGCGCCTTTGACGCTCCCCACTCATAAAAATTTAAGAAAACTCATTTTGTCAAATTGGATATTAATCGGTCGCGCACGTAGTACGGTATCCGCAAAAGAATACTAATTGCGGCGGTAATTTTTAATCCATGAATTTAGTGTTGTTTTAGTCCTATTCTTAGTTTCATTACTAGTGCTTTGAATTCGATTTTGAACCGAATATCACCAATCCGATGGCATGGAAGCCAATTGTGGTAGAACAACTCTCTACCATTCAGTTCATTTGCCATTTTAAGATGGATTTTTTTGATGCCACTTTCTTTTTTGTCCAATAAAGTAAGTGATCATATTTAAGCTTAACAATGAACCGCTTTTAGGGCATTAGATGCATTCGGCAATCATTTCGGCTCGTACTTTGTTTACATTGATTTGACAACATGAGTTTTGTCAAAAGGGAGAGGGGATATCATGCTGCAAGAAAAATTGGTGCCATATACATACGCCCCCCATTCACTTCTTCTATATCTTTGTTCGCAACATTGTCTCAAAACAATATAAAGCTAATGATAATTCCCATAAGTATGTGATTTCGTCAACTGTTATGCAAAAGAACAATACCAAGACGTAGATAGCTGAGTTCGGGCAAGCTCGATTTGATCTCACGTCACATTCTGCTATAAGAAACTCAAGACAAAGACGTCGGAAAGGCCCTCTGCCATCACCCGAAATTTCACTAATCGGCTTTGCATCAATACCACCAGCATGCAATTTTTTCGTAAATGAATTGTAAGCATTCATGAAAAACTCACGAGTTGGTCTCCAAATGAAACTGACAGCAATAACTGTTGAAGTTTTTGATCCGTTCACGCTTCGCAGTCGATGCGCATAACTCAAAGTCAAATCATCCAACTCACAGCCTATAGACTTAGAAACTGCTTTGACACTTTCAGTTTGATTTTCGTTTTGTGGCTTCTTGACGCCACTTGCTCCGGATTTGGTATTGCTGTCTATCAACTAGCGATTTCATGTGATTAATTTCAGCTTTCAATTTTTTTCATTTCTGAGTTTCTGGTCTACTGTAACATCGCTAATGATCATCAAACTTTGGTAGTTTTTTCATTAATGTTGTAGAGTTGCCCGATGTAATGCATAATCCTCTTGTAAAAAGTCGCTTTTCGCATTGAAAAGGAAGACGACAAATTTTTGAAATGTCAAATTTAAGTTCAAAATTTTTGAAGAATTTTAATGTAGTTCTTGCGCGGTTTGTACTCCAACTTCATTAGTCAGAGCCAGGGGCGGATTTGCCACTAGGCCCGGTAGGCCCGGGCCTAGGGCGGCAAATTTTGGGAGCGGCAAATTTTCGATTTTTTTTGGGGTGGCCAATTTTCGATTTTTTTTTGAGGTAGCAATTTTTTTTTTCTGTCATATATCTGAGTTGAATGCTTTATGCTCTCAGGTTGAATGAGCCTAACATCTCAAAGCAACCGGATTCTCTAAAAAATCAATGCACACTGAAATTCTCATCTGATAATTTTTTTCGGACATTGAAAAGTTTGACTTATTATAAATATCGAAATGCGATCACGGTAGAGGACCAAAGAAACTCAAAAAGGCCTAAAAAGTACCTATAGTCCAGTCAACAGCCGTTTTCCCGTGGAATTTTGAGAATCAAGGTCGATTTTCTTGAAAATTTGGATTTAAGCTCTACTAACCATCTTCTTCAAAATCTACCCTGTGCCGAACCGGGCTTTTGCCCTTGGGGTGAAAACCACCCCATCTAGGGGATGAAAGTTTTTTCAATCAAATTAACCATGAAAGTCGATAGATTGACCAATTCGAAGCAACTTTTATTCTCTAAAGTTTTTTTGTAAAGTTGATCCTTCCCGATTTATTAGCGATTGAAACTGTGCGTTTTTCGTTAAAAACAACCCCTTTTTTTAACCGTTTTTCATGAATAACTTGAAAAATTTCAATTTTACCAAAAAATCATTTTACTCAAAGTTGTAGCTTATAAAAAACAAAGAGATTCGTGCCTGAAAGATCTATGTAGACCTAATAGCGACTGAGTTATTGCTCTTTGAAGGATGCTCATTTTCGAAGAACCCCGAAATTGAGAACCTTCAAACTCAAATATATCGAATATGGTGAAATTTTTGGAGAAAACACATCACATATTTTTTAAAGTAAATTAAAAATCCTTTCAAATGAGCTCTAATAAAAGTCTTTTGCATAAGAATTGACTGACTTATGACCAAAATAAAGTGATTGTCAATTTTTTTTTTTTTAATTGCAAGAAATCAACCCTCGTCATTACAACCCTAATAAAAATTAATAGCTCCCTACTTGCAATTAACTTTATTTAGATATAATTGGTATAATCCATATGATTTGACCGGTTTGAAATGCTTAGTTTAGAAAAAATTATTGTTTAAATGAAAATCGACATTTTTGTAATTTTGGAAAAAAAATGCATTTTTCTTAAATAAATCAAAAAGTACTTGTAACACAAAAAATTGTCTCAAATATTAATTGTAGCATTTTTTTTACTGAAAATTTTTGTTTATTTTATATTTTTTTATCATAAAAATTGAAGGAGATATGGCGGTTCAAAGTTTGCATTCATGCAATAATTGTGGCACACCCAACACCTTTGAACTCACCCCTTTTCAAAAATAAGGGTTGAATTTTTTTTTTAATAAACTTGACGTTAAAGCCCTTCTATTTCTCTACAAAATGCTTTTTTAAAAAAGTTTTTTGCTTAAAAAATACAGGAGTTATCGTCGAAAAACAATCTGCTTTTTTTTTAAAAAATTTACAGCACGAATATTGGAGCATTTAAGAATAAGGAAAGAGAAGCGGAGCTACATCCAAGCAACAGCTGGCACATTGTGAAAGTATTTTACCGGTCTTTTTACATCTGTGTTGATATATATGTGTTCATGTATATACATATATATATATATATATATATATATATATATATATATATATATATATATATATATATATATATATATATATATATATATATATATAACATATGTATTGTTTTGTATGTTTTGAATGATGCTTCTCGTTTCTGCTCCTGATGTAAGCAGTACACTGTTAGAATCGAAAGAATATACACGTGGCTTTATTATTCTTCTATTTTTTGTTAAAAATCTTTGTTTATGCGTATTAAGTGTTGTATACCTGTACGAAAAAAAAATAAAACGAAAATAAAAAATAAAACTGTAAGTACAACAATTAATTTTACACAATTTCAACAGGACGAAAATGAAAATAGCGAGAGTGACGATGAACAGCAGACTGAGAGAACAAGAGACGAAGAAGACGACGACAGCGACAATTACTAATTTTTATAAATATAATGTAATATCTGTACTAATTTTTATGAATATAAGATCCGCTTACCAGGGTAATAAATTATTCAATGAATAAATTCAATGAATGCAGTTGACAATTATATCTAATTAAAAAAAAATTTTTTAATATTTTTTAATATATCATATTGCAGGGGGTGGTTTATAAGGGTTGAAGTATTTTTTTAAAATAATAATTTCATTCTAACAATAATTCAAATTTAATGACACAATTTTCAATCATTTAAAATTATAATAAACATTTTTAATACTAGTTTTCAAAGTTACTACCCCTTAGGGGATGTTTCACGGGGGTTACATATGTCTGATTAAATAAAAATTCGTTTGAGAGTGTCGAGTAGTCTACAAATAAATATTTTAAACTTTATTTTAACCAAATATATGCTAAAATCTATTTTTTTTAATTTTTTGCAATAAGGGGTAGTTTTAACCCCTAAAAATAAAAAGCCCGGTTCGGCACAGGGTAGATTTTGAAGAAGAGGGTTAGTAGAGCTTAAATCCAAATTTTCAGCAAAATCGACCTTGATTCTCAAAATTCCACAGTTTTTCATATTTTTACCGCTGTTGACTGGACTACTAGAAAGTATCTGAAAATACATTCAAAGAGCCTAAAAAGACCTAAAAATATTCTTAAATGAACCCAAATAATACCTCTTCAATTTACGAAAAGCTAATCAGAGGTAAATATTTGCATGCGTTGATTTTTCAGAGAATTTTTTATTATTATTATGGTACAGCGTATATCAACTACATGCGAATCTCTCTTTATGTTTGATGTATTTTTCCAATTCTATTTCATTACTGAAATTAAGTTCTATAAAAAAACGGAATCTAGAATATCATAGGTCAAAATATCTCGGGTTCATCCTTAGTTAATAACAAATCGTACATTAATTTACAAAAATCGAGTGCATAGTTGATCTCCAGTCAAGTGCGAAAGCAAACTTTGAACGATATAGTAAACTTACTTATAATTTATGAGCGAGGACGTTGCAATTATATGCGATGTTAGGTGCTTTTAGGTTCTTTACCGTGTGTGTATTTTTATAATTATTTTTGTGGCAAGTGAATGAACCGATGTCGGTTTTATTCTGATATTCCTTTGTTGTGAGCTCGGACGCAACGAAAAATAGCGAAACTTCTCGAGGGAATCGAAAAAAATCACGCATTGTTACATATAATATTATTCACAAAAAGGGCGGTAAATATTTCTGAGGCCTAGGGTGGCGAAATGGACAAATCCGCCCCTGGTTAGAACACAAAAAAAACCCTAGCGCATCAGAACCGCTAGAAATACTAATGTTCGAAGAACAGCAGAGGATTTAAGCAGATTTTGAGTGTATTGCTATATATTATCTTATATATTGTTGTCATTGTCTTATATATTATATATTGTATGTATTGTCAAATATATTGTTATATGTTGTATATTTGCGGTGTGAATACTTAATGCAAGCATTTATTGGTACGAAAATAACAAAAACACCTCGTGCTAGTAGTCCTTTGCTAGCACCGAAGCCAAAAACAAGTCACATCTGCCTCACGTTGAAGTCAACCTGCTGTGTGAATTTCGTATTGATCCGATCACTGCATTGGAAGTAATAGGGATACAAAGAAATTTAGGGTTACCATTCGCAAGATCTTCTGAATTTTCTTAGTATTTGGTGTGTGTTTTCACTACAAGACCACTACGGTTTGAAAATTTTGTGATAAAATTGCTTACTAAAGCTATGTAAAAAAATACAAAAACAATCAAAGCTGGCAACCCTATCATCGTTTTTGAAACTAGATTTCTACTGAATATTGCCTACAATAATTTAAATTTGCCATATGAATTTCGTTTTGATACCATGACTGTACTGGAAGCCATAGGGCAAAGAGATTTATTTTCCTCAACGAATTTTCAAAATTTTAGGCACGAAAACTATCATAGCTGGCAGCTCCAACCAAATTTCTATCAAAAGTGGCTTAAAGTAAGTTTCAGTGAATTTCGTGAATTCACTGATGAATTCACTGATGAATTCACTGATTCACTGTGTGAATTTCGTTGAAATCGAATGATTAAATCAGAATTTATAGGGCTAAAAACAGTTATCTTTTTTAGTGATTTTCCAAGATGGCACCACTGGCACAGAATTGCCCGCATTTCAAAATCACTTCTAACACACCTGGTCCTATTTAAAACCAATACATTCTAGAAATTTCAATTATGTCTGCTAATCGGATCATGAGTTTTCGTGAACAGAAGTTTTTGATGCTAAAAATATAGGTACATTGGGCAAGGGCTACCAGGCGTGCCCGTTATAACATATCAAATTTTTTACTTTGGCTATATAAACAAAGCATAAAATTTACATATGAGTGGCTTTTTTTTGAAGAAGCGGCATTTTTTCAGGAGAATCGATTATTTGGAGGTTTTAACTTTATGTGGCAGCCTTAGCTACAGGGTTGCCAACACGCTCATTTAAAGCAACAAAAATGTACAACTACATAATACCAATAAGTTCTGAAAATTTCGTAATGATTGATAAGCTCCGTCAAAAGTAATCGCAATTTAAAAATTTCCAAATTTTTCCGTTCTCTTTTAGGCACCTAGCGCACACATGGGTTAAAAATTTCCAAACCTTATCCGATTCGCATTTAAAGCACGTGATTTCAAATTGATTTCGTCAACTTTATTTTTGCAAAAATTGTTTGTGTACGGAATAATAGGTATATTAAAAATATAACTAAAATGGTCGCCGGCGCCAACGAGTTAAAAATAATTGACACTTAGTGAAACCTGGACCTATTTTGCATATACACCAATGTATCCTGAAAGTTTCAGGTCAATCCGATGGCGCGTTCCCGAGAAAAAGTCACTGAATTTTTTTGATGATATTTAAATGTATATATATATATATATATATATATATATATATATATATATCAGTGGCGTGGCGTTCATGGAAGCAAGGGAAGCATTGCTTCCCTTACATTTTACTGATATATATTTTAAATTAATTTATTTAAAAATCACGAGAAAAATCATGGACAGGAATTTTCTAAATAAATTTTCCCAAAAATTCATAGTGAACATCTTGCACGGCTAAGGTGGTAACACCACCGAATGAAAATATTGAGAGAACAAGACGGGTGGAAGCAACTACAAAATTGCTTCTACGAGCATTAATTTCACTTCATGTAGACTGCATTGTGACGTCATTCAAAAAAATATGCTTGTACTGGCTGTTTGGAAGCAATGCAGAAATTGCTTCTTAAGCATAGTACTGAGTTCGATTTCACGTGAAATGTTCATACAAAATTTCACGTGAAATCTGTTTCGGCGAAAATTTAGCTTGAAAATAAGCAAGTTTGGTACTGTGTTCTTAGCATGAAAAGTTGCTTTGAAGTTGCTTTCGCTTTGAAAACATAGATGGCACTGAGACATGTTGTCAATCATTTCACGCCAATTTAGTTTGTGCAGTTCATTCTTTCGAGCGAAAAATTGACATTTAGTGTTTCAATTTGAAAATTGAGCAGTTTAAATG
>OZ022265.1:61856944-61859444 GCA_963978885.1 Nemotelus pantherinus
TAAAATCACTTTGGCCAAAAATTCATATTTCTATATATATATATATATATATATATATATATATATATATATATATATATATATATATATATATATATATATATATATATATATATATATATATATATATATATATATATATATATATATATATATATATATATATATATATATATATATATATATATATATATATATATACCTAGTCTAGCCATAAATATTGTTACAAGGTTTGGCAACCCTGCAGAAAGGAACGGTTATATTGCATTTCTTAAAAATTGAGCTTATCGCTATAGTACGCTTGTGCTTGATGCATTTGTCATCATTTGAGTTTAATTTTTAGTGTAGTGAACATCGATTGGGGCGACAAAGAAAATATAATTGCTGTGATTGCACTTCATAAAGTAGGAATGCAACCAAGTGATACTTTTAAGACTCTCCATACCCTTGGTATAAGCCGAATGTTTGTATATCGGGCTATTGAAAAATTTAATGAAACGTCTGGAGTAAGTGACCGTGAAAGAAGTGGCCGTCGACGAACTACTCGAACACCTCAAGCGGTTAAACTCATGCGCGAGAGAATTCGCCGTAATCCTCTTCGGAAACAAAAAAATTTATCGCGTGAGATGAAAATACCCCAAAGAACAATTTCACGTATCATCAAAAGTGACTTGGGGTTGGGTGCTTATCGTACATCTACCGGGCATTTACTAAGAAATTCGTTTAAAAAAATAGAGTGGAAAAATCAAAACGATCACTTTGCCGGTACGCAAACCAAGAACACCGTAAAATTTTGTTTACGGACGTAAAAAATTTTACTGTCGAAGAAACATTTAATAAACAAAACGATAGGGTTTATGCTCGTAGTGCCAAAGAAGCTTCTCAAGTTGCCCAAAAGGTTCAAAGAGGTCATCATCCAGCCTCAGTAATGGTTTGGTGGGGTGTTAGCTACAACGGGGTGACAAATTTGCATTTTTGTGAGAGGACGTCAAAACGTCTGCCAAAATTTATCAAGAAAGTGTCCTTGAAAGTGTAATGAAACCTCTCAACACGTCATTATTCAAAAATCAGCCTTGGAGTTTCCAGCATGATTCTGCACCAGGTCATAAGGCGAAGTCAACCCAAAAATGGCTTGAAGAAAATGTTCCAGATTTTATTAAAGCTGTAGATTGGCCTTCCTCTAGCCCAGACCTGAATCCGCTGGATTACGAATTATGATCTGTCTTAGAGCAAATGACGTGCTCTAAAAGACATTCTAATATTGAATCCTTAAAGAAGTCTCTTACACATGCAGTCGCCAACTTTCCGATTAAAGTCGTGCGTGCTTCCATAGATAAGCGGCCAGCTCGATTAAAGGCTTGTGTAAAGGCAAAAGGCAATCACTTCGAATAACTTGTTGCAATTTCCGTTGTTGACAATGCATTTGATCAATAAACAATGATTTCTCAACATATAACACCTCTTTTATTGAACAGTGCTTCAAAAAGTTTGCAACAGTATTTATGGCTAGACTAGGTATATATATATATATATATATATATATATATATATATATATATATATATATATATATATATATATAGGCTAGACTAGGTATATATATATATATATATATATATATATATATATATATATATATATATATATATATATATATATATATATATATATATATATACCTAGTCTAGCCATAAATACTGTTGCAAACTTTTTGAAGCACTGTTCAATAAAAGAGGTGTTATATGTTGAGAAATCATTGTTTATTGATCAAATGCATTGTCAACAACGGAAATTGCAACAAGTTATTCGAAGTGATTGCCTTTTGCCTTTACACAAGCCTTTAATCGAGCTGGCCGCTTATCTATGGAAGCACGCACGACTTTAATCGGAAAGTTGGCGACTGCATGTGTAAGAGACTTCTTTAAGGATTCAATATTAGAATGTCTTTTAGAGCACGTCATTTGCTCTAAGACAGATCATAATTCGTAATCCAGCGGATTCAGGTCTGGGCTAGAGGAAGGCCAATCTACAGCTTTAATAAAATCTGGAACATTTTCTTCAAGCCATTTTTGGGTTGACTTCGCCTTATGACCTGGTGCAGAATCATGCTGGAAACTCCAAGGCTGATTTTTGAATAATGACGTGTTGAGAGGTTTCATTACACTTTCAAGGACACTTTCTTGATAAATTTTGGCAGACGTTTTGACGTCCTCTCACAAAAATGCAAATTTGTCACCCCGTTGTACCTAACACCCCACCAAACCATTACTGAGGCTGGATGATGACCTCTTTGAACCTTTTGGGCAACTTGAGAAGCTTCTTTGGCACTACGAGCATAAACCCTATCGTTTTGTTTATTAAATGTTTCTTCGACAGTAAAATTTTTTACGTCCGTAAACAAAATTTTACGGTGTTCTTGGTTTGCGTACCGGCAAAGTGATCGTTTTGATTTTTCCACTCTATTTTTTTAAACGAATTTCTTAGTAAATGCCCGGTAGAT
>OZ022265.1:61864444-61876944 GCA_963978885.1 Nemotelus pantherinus
GTGCTTCAAAAAGTTTGCAACAGTATTTATGGCTAGACTAGGTATATATATATATATATATATATATATATATATATATATATATATATATATATATATATATATATCATCAAAAAATTTCAGTGAAAAAATCTCAGGAACGCGCCATCCGATTGAACTGAAATTTTCAGGACACATTGGTGTATATGCAGAATAGTGCCAGGTCTCAGAAAAAGTTAAAAATCTTTAACCTTTTGGCGCCGGCGGCCATTTTAGTGATATTTTTAATATACCTATTATTCCGTACACAAATAAGTTTTGCAAAAATAAAGTTAACAAAATAAATTTCGAACGTGTTTTACATGTGAATCAGATAATGTTTTGGAATTTTTTAACCCTATGTGTGCGCTGGGTGCCTAAAAAGAGAACGGGAAAAATTGAAAATTTTTAAGTTGCGGTAACTTTTGACAGAGCTATTCAATCATTACCAAACTTTCAGGACATATTGGTATTATTTAGTTGTAAATTTGTGTAGCTTTTGATGAGCGTGCTCGCAACCCTAAAGCTAGGGCAGGCACTGAAAGTGAAAACCTCCAAATCATCGTTTCTCTTGAAAAAATGCCGCTTCTTCAAAAAAAAGCCACTCATATGTAAATTTCATGCTTTTTTTACATAGACCAAAAAAAAAATGTGATATGGTATAACGGGCACGCCTGGTAACCCTTGCCCAATTTACCTATATTTTTAGCATCAAAAACTTCTGTTCACGGAAACTCACGATCCAATGAACAGAATTTATTGAAATTTGCAGACTGTATTGGTCTTAAATAGGACCAGGTCTGATAGAAGTAATTTTGAAATGCGGGTGATTCTGTGCCAGTGGTGCCATCTTGAAAAATCACTAAAAAAGATAACTGCTTTTAGCCCCATAAAATCTGATTGAATCGTTCGATTTTGACGAAATTCACACAGTAGCTAGACCTTATTTAAACCACGTTTGGTTAAAATTTAGTTGAAAAATTCGGTTGGAGCTGCCAGCTATGATAATTTTAGTGTCTAAAATTTGAAAAAATAAAAATTTGGAAGTGAAAACATTCAAATCATCGAATATCCTAAAAATGTCCGTTTCTTACAATCAAACCAATCTATATACAAATCTTATGCTTTATCTACACGTTCAAAGTAAAACTTTGGAAATTTCATGTCGGACAAGAACGGTAGCCCTTTCCCAGTTAACCTATATTTTTAGCATCAAAAACTTCTGTTCACGGGAATTCACGAACCAATTATCAGATACCATTGAAATTTACATAATGCATTGGACTTAAGTAGAACCAGGTCTGATAGAAGCGATTTTGAATTGTGGGCGACTCTGTGCCAGTGGTGCCATCTTGAAAAATTACAAAAAAAAAAAACTGCTTTTTGCCCTATGAAATGTGAATTAGTAACCAGATTTTCATGAAATTGACACCTGCACCTTACTCTAAACTCTGTTTGATAGAAATTTGGTTGCGAAATTCGATTGGTGCTGCCAGCTATGGAAATTTTTGCGTCTTTGGTTTTGAAAATTCGCTCAGGAAAATAAAACTTTTTGCCCTATAACTTCCAGTGCAGTCATGAAATCAATACAAATTTCATACAGTTAATGGAACCTATTATAAGCATTATTCAGGCCAAACTTGATTGAAAAGCCTCGATAGGGTTGCCAGCTATTGTTGGTTTTATGTTTGTTTGCAATATCTTTATTTAGCAGTTTTATCGTAGAATTTTCAATTGGTAATGATATGGTAGTGACAATAAACAGCAAATATTAAGCTTTCGATTATTTGAAAAAACTCGCTGCAGGTAACCCTAAATTTCTTTATACTCCTATAACTTTGAATGTAATTAAACAACGTGAAGCAGATGTGATATATTCTTGGCTTTGATACTGGCGAAAGGTTGCCAGCACGAGTCAGTTGTGCTACTTTTGTATCAATAAATGCTTACAGTTAGTATTCATACCGGAAACATTTACAATGAAAATAAATAACCGAGGTTTCAATTCCCTAAGCTCTGCAAATTTTTCGGATCGCAGCCCCAAACACCAACTTCAGTTACAGTGCTGCAGGCACTGAGCATTTTCTTCATTGATGTTATATGAGATGCTGCTTTCAAAGTTTGGTGAAATAAGCAACTGATAACGAATATAATTAACAAGTGTTTTTCTTTCATAAACTTTGAAACCCATGCCAGTGGTAATATCTGAAACCTTCTACCATATGAGTTATAATGCATTCTTGAGACCAAAGTAAAACGTGGCATTTGAAACAGTTTGGCCGTAATAAGCAGCTCATGTGGTGGAATATGCACTCAAAACCTGCACGATTCTTCTCCTGTTCTTCGAACATTAGTGTTTCTAGCGGTTCAGGTGTTGTATTTCTTTTTAATTTCTTGAACAAGTTGGAAGGCCGTTAACCGGGGATTGTTTTCCACAGAGTTGATAATATTTTGCCGTTCACGTGCAGTAAGTTTATGTGGGCGTCCTGATAGATGCCGGGAAATGTAAACACCGGTTGTATTATAATTATTAACAACCTTTTGTATTGAGGAATGCATTCTTCCAACTAAATTTGCAATTTCACGAAAACTTTTTCCATTTTCACGCAGCTTTAGTATCGATTTCCGTTCACTAACACTTATTTCCTTATTTCGAGCTTCCATTGGAGAAGATAGTCTTTAATTCACAAAATATTATCACAAATTGTACCAATCAAACCTCTCCGTGTATAGATACAAAAATTTTCGCATTGCATCTGTAAATTCTAACTGCAAATCCCCAAACAGTGTGATGTGTACGCAGACTTTTTTGGGGCGTATCAGAGACTTCTTAAAATTAAAATCACCATATTTTCTTTAATTCTAGGAATTTTTTATCAAAGCTGCATATATGCATGTCTAGCAGTGTACCCCTTCTTATCAAAGTATTTTAATCAAGGGCACTGTATTGATTCATGGGCTTTTGTCATGATTTAGATATTACTAGTAAGGTGTACGCAGACTTTTTTGAGTATGTGTATATCAGTAAAATTTAAAGGAAGCAATGCTTCCCTTGCTTCCATGAACAACACGCCACTGATATATATATATATATATATATATATATATATATATATATATATATATATATATATATATATATTTATATATATATATATATATATATATATATATATACATATATATATGTATATATATATATATATATATATATATATATATATATATATATATATATATATATATATATATATATATATCAGTGGCGTGTTGTTCATGGAAGCAAGGGAAGCATATATATATATATATATATATATATATATATATATATATATATATATATATATATATATATATATATATATATATATATATATATATATATATATATCTATATATTTAAATATATATATATATATATATATATATATATATATATATACTCGTATATATATATATATATATATATATATATATATATATATATATATATATATATATATATATATATATATATATATATATATATATATATATATATATATATATATATATATATATATATATATGAAAATATGAACTTTTGGCCAAATCGATTTTAATAAAAAAAACTCTAGCGCACCGCTAGAAAACTAATTTTCGAAGAAATTATCTTTGAGTGACAATGTGGAAAGACGTAATACACTTTTTTGTAGAATCATCAACCATTCCTCGTTCAAAGCAACAGAACTCAACTATAACACAAATGATGAAAATGTTCAGTGCTGGCAACATTTTCCCAACGAAGCAGCAATAAGTTAACCTTCACAAGCTCATACTTAAATCAACTTATCCTTTGAATTTCGTTCTCATCGGAGGATTTCGTCGAAAGCTTTAGCGGTTAACGTTTTTTCAAGCTGCGATCACAAAAAAGTTCAAAACTCGGAAAATTTAAAAATTGGTTTCTTAGTTTTATTGCAAATGTTTTGCATTATTGTATGTAATTTGAAGCATCTGTTGATGCAATATTTACGAAAATAGCTAAAGCTCGTTACCCTGTGTCAGCAGCAAGCAAAATATATACCAAATCTGCTTCACGTTAAACTAAACCCAACCAATAAATTTCGTTTCGATTGAATCACTGCGCTAGAAGTTAGACGGGTGAAAAAATTTTGAGGGTAACCACCCTAAAAACTTTTCAAATTTTTAAAGCGTCAATATTTGTTGTTAATTTTCAGTGCAGGATCGTTTCCATTTGCAAATCTAATGACATAATCGCGCAGTAAAGAAATTCCAAAAAAATCAAAAATGGTCATAGCTGGCAGCCCTTTCACGATTTTTGTACGAAATTCCTATGACATTTGGCTCACATCAAAATCTATTTATTGCATAAACTTCATTTTGATAGCAGGACTGCACCGGAAGTTATAGGGAAAAAAGCTTTATTTTGCTGAGCAAATTTGCAAGATTTAGCAGACAAAAATCACCATAGCTGGTAACTCTATTCTAATTTTTCAACCAAATTTTCACCAAATGTTATCTTAAGTAAGATCCAAATATTGTGTGAACTTTGTTTAAATCTGATGGCTGAATCAGAAGTTATAGGCCAAAAAGCTGTTTTTTTTTCTCAGTGATTTTTCAAGATGGCACCACTGCCACAGGATTGCCCGCATTTGATAATTATTTCTATCAGACCTGGTCCTAGTTGATATCAACATTTCCTGTGAATTTCATTATGATCAGATTATTCGGTCGTCAGTTCTCGTGAACAGAACTTTCAAGTGCTGAAAATAGAGGTAATTTATTGATGGACTGCCGTTCTTGTGCAAATCGGAATTTTAAAAATTTCAAATTGACATGTTGCACAAACGTTAAAATTTATCAATGATTTGAATTTTTTGTCAAAAATCAAAAAATTTTCAGGAGGTTCAATGATTTGAAGGATTTTTTTTCAAGAGCCTGCCGCAGCTACACGGTTACCCGCACTACCTTGAAAATCCATGTGTATTAAACTTTAGTCAACATCAATACGCTCTGCAGATTTCACGGTGATCCAATGTTTTTGTCAGAAGTAATGACAAATCAAAATTTGAAAAAAATCCTTGCCTACTTTTAGGCACTCTGCACCCACACACGACTCAAAATTTCCAATTCTTTACCATAAACAAGCTTAGAACAGAATAAGTTTTCATTTTCAATACTTTTTTTGAACAAAAAATCACGCTGCTTGGAAATATAGGAGTACCTCAAAATTCACTAAAACTCTCGCCGCCGCCAAAAGGTTTAGGAAATCTAAATTGGCCACTCCAGAGATTATCTCCCTTAATCATTTTGATGATATATATTTATAAATATAAAGAAATATAAATTTTCGGCGAAACGAGTTTAATACTACTTTTCTTCGAAAATTAGTAAAAAGCGCACCTGAATCACTAGGACAGTAGAAGAATTGTCCAGATTTTGAGTGCATATTCTACCACACGAGCTGCTTATTACAGCCAAACTGTTTCAAACGTCACGTTTTACTTTGGTCTCAAGAATGCATTCTAACTCATATGGTGGAAAGGTTTCAGATATTACCACTGGCATGAATTTCAAAGTACATATATGAGAGCAAAGCACTTGTTAATTATACTCGTTATCAGTTGCTTGTTGCACAAAACTTTGAAAGCAGTAGTGTACGTTAAACATCGATAGTTGGATGTTTCGATAACACCGATGTTTTTCCAAAAATTATCGATAGGCTATCGATAGACTATCGATGGTGTATATGTGTGTTTTTGCGAATTTAGTAGATACACCCAGGATTCATAAATTTTTTTTAAAAAAAGCTGAGAATTCAATTACTATTATAGAGAAACATAGAAATAGAGAGTTTTATTCATTTCCGAAATGCTGAGCATTTTGATTTAGGTAAAGCAATTCGTTGAGACGCTTTGAGACTTTAGTCGGTTTTCGCGATCATTATGAATTACAACAGTTTTCGAAAAAAAATCGTTCACTCGCAACAGAAGATGCAAGTATACACGGATGCTATAGAGCAAACATTCTCATTGTCTTAGTATTTGAATCAAACCAGTAGTCGATGGGAAATTTGTAGTTTTTAATTGGAGGTTTTTCCAGGTTTTGGTATATATCTATGTATTATTGCATCATTATTTGGGCAGCTATAAGCTTTGCCTTTGTATAGATCTTCAGGAAGAAATAACAGCTACTTGGATTTTTTTGCTTTCAAATTTTCCTTCGTTAGTAAATTTCCCCAGTCTCCACAGTTGAGTTGCTTGCAGATGCAATTGCCGTAAATTCATAACAACTCTGGGTTGACTCCGGCTTTTGTGTAATCAGAAAAGAAGTATATTATATTTGAAGAGAGTGCGCAGTTGTGTTTCCATCGTCTTCACTTATTTTTTGAACCTTGGATCCAGAATGGTGGCTAACATCATAAGGGCTCTTTTCTCAAACGGTATTAATCGTTCCCGCACTGACTTGCATAAAGCATTATAAATATTCTTTCCAGCAGTATTTTTTATGCTAATTCCCACTTTCGATAATTGTAGAGTCAGCCCTCGTAATAACTGAGCTATATAAGAAAGAGCAATGTAATTTGCGCCAAATATTGTTGTCATAGCCACATCAAATGGTTCTAATAGCAGAATAATATTCGGCAATACATTTAAATCTTCGACGAGTAACGTTTCAGGTGCCTTCTCACATTCGGCTAAAGTCAATTCTTGCCTGATATCATAGAAACATTTGATTTTGGTATATACGTTATTCCAATGTGAATGGAACTGCTGAATCAACTTCAATTCAGGTTTGTTGAGCTGTCGTTGTGCAATTATTAGTATATCTGAAACAACTGCACTCGATTGAAAATAAGTATCAATATCTTTGCACTTTTTTATGATAAAATGAAAATCAGGTGTCATAAATATCAGACAAAATCAAATTTAAAGTATACGCAAAGCATGGAATATGATTAAATTGAAGAAGTTTTGCTTGCATTAACATGCAGCATTTTATTATTATTATACATTTGGCCAAATGTTCTACTTGCTTAGTGTATTTCTTGCTTAAACAAGAAATAACAAGATAAGTACTCCCTATCTTCCAAAAAACAAAATGAACTCTGTGGCCTCAATTCTGTAAATATTTTCGAGTCTGAAAATGTATCTTTTCAATTACACTAACAATAGTATTCATCAAACAGGCATAAAATAAATATGCAACTTATTTCTGCCATTGATCAAATATGTGTCTTCTTTTTATGTTAAATTCCGTTGATAATGTAGAAATTAATTTACCTCTATGAAAAAAATAAGATGTGATTGCCAGTATTCTTTCTTTGTTTCGATTTGCCCACATATCAGTAGTTAAAGATATATGTTGAACTGCATTTATGGCATTTTTAGCCCGAGTTTTAACATCTTCGAAGTATTTTGGTACCAAGGATGTTTTCAATGTTGTGGTGTCAAGAATTGCATATTTTTCGTACAAATCAGCCTCGAAATCTTTCATGTTCTTCTTTCCGCAAAGGCACTATGTCCAAAACAACCATAGGAATGTATACTTCATCTAAATATTTTTTCGGGCAGAATCATCTGCTTAGAATTTCTCTCTTCTAAAATAATTTTTGATGATTGTTCTAGATTTCGTTAAACTGCTCTCGAAGATGTTACTAAGACCATGGGTTTTGCTATAGGTTCAACAGAAAATAATTCCCACTATGAATTATGTTTCCGTTTTAAATGATCTGATAAATTTTTCGTCTTTTTACTTGTTTTGTATAGATTGCTGCATATATTACAATTAGTAAACTCATGATTTGGAATTTTTTCTCTCTGAGTCTCAATTTTCTGCGCTGATGATTTTCACGTGCAGTTAAATTTAAAATTTTTTTCTGCTTCATGTTCTTTCACTTTACAATAAATAAAAAGTGACAAAACTAACAAAATATAAGAGTGGTCTGCTGTCTTTGGTTGGTACTGTTTTATAATAACAAGAAAAGGAAATATTATTAAATGAGAAAAACGAAGCAAACGTAAAATACTCACAGTGGACAGGATGGTATCGAAATGTTACCTTACGCATTTTTTTCAGTTTTCAAAAACTATCGATTGCAAAAAAAAACATCGAGGTTTTCGATAGTTCTGAACTATCGATGGTATCGATAGTAATATCGATGTTTAACGTACACTAGAAAGCAGCATCTCATATATTATCAATGAAGAAAATGCTCAGTGCCTGTAGCACTGTGATTGAAGTTGGTGTTTGAGGCTGCCATCCGAAAAATTTGCAGAAATTTGGGAATTGAAACATTGGTTATTTATTTTCATTGTAAATGTTAGCGGTATGAATACTAACTGTAAGCATTAACTGATACAAAAACAGCACAACCGACTTATGCTGGCAACCTTTTGCCAGTATCAAAGCCAAAAATATATCATATCTGCTTCACGTTCAAATTAACCTACTTTGCGAATATTATCTCGATCCGATGACTGCATTCGAAGTAATATTAGCATAAAGAAATTAAGGGCTACCGGCCGCGAAATTTTTCATATTATCAAAAACTTAATATTTGCTGTTTACTGTCACTACAATATCACTACCATTTGAAAAATGTTTTTCGATAAAATCGCTTAATAAAGATATTGCAAATAAACACAAAACCAACAATAGCTGGCAACCCTATGCTGGCTTTTCAACCACATTCAGCCTGAATAGTGCCTATGATAAGTTCCATTAATTGTATGAAATTCGTATTGATTTTATGACCGCACTGGAAGTTAAAGGGCAAAAGGCTTTATTTTCCTGAGCGAATTTTCAAAAACAAAGACACAAAAACCACCATTGCTGACAGCACCAATCGAATTTTCAACCAAATTTCTATGAAACATAGCTTAGAGTAAGGTTCAGCTACTGTGTACTGATGAAAATCTGGTAACTGAATCAGAATTAATAGGGCAAATAGCATTTTTTTTTCTTTGTAATTTTTCAAGATGACGCCACTAGCACAGAGTTTCCCACAATTCAAAATCGCTTCTATCAGACCTGGTCCTACTTAAGTCCAATGTTTATTTATTTATTTGTTTATTTATTGATTCAATGTCTATAACAACAGATCAAGTCCAATTACGCAATAGACAGTTATAAATAAAAATACAAATATATATAAAACGAACAAGAGTATCATAATTCAATAGAAAATAAGAATCCAAAATTTAAATATGCAATTAGCCAAGATGAGCATGCATTAAACAAAATAAGTAATTACTTTATCTTTTAACATGTTTTTGAAAAGCATCAAGATCGGTGGCAGGGAACCAAGTCTGAGTTCGTTATGCTGCCTAGGTAAACGTAGCAGCGGTGAAAAGTAATATGTATCAGCGCGTTCAAATGGAACATTAAACGTTAGGCCCGTTTTACATGAGCGGTTTCACTGCGACTGCGACTCGGCGACTTAGCCGCCAGCGACTTCGCGACTAAGTTAAAAACATGGGATTAGATGAGGTTGTTTACATGAGCCGTTTTCAGCCGCCAGCGACTGCGATAGTCGACATCAGACGCCATTCACCGAGCGTAGTCGCAGCGACTTGCACATACTGGCATGTGAACCATTCACAGGTTGTCTCCACTTGCCATTTCGCATGGCATGACATTCGACTTGTCAATAGAAATGGCTAGTCGAAACGGTCTATGGCGATTTTTCGGTAGTTGTTAATTTTCAAAATAGCGCTGAACCGTTTCATACGCCGTCTCTTATAAGCGAATGTAGGAAATCTGAATATACATGGATTTTAAGATCTCGTTGAGCAATCAAAATAGTTAAAAGAATATGGAATGGTGGTAAATTGCGGAAAAGTTGAATTGTAATGCAGAAATTTTGAATAATAAAAATAAATACTTGTTATTTTAGAAAGAGAAATAATTTTACTTTTTATAGATGAATAAATACATGAAACTGCCTATTGATGATTGGTCAATTTTTTCAAATGACTACTCCCCCATCTTCTTCGTACAAAAGTAAATAGTAGTTTCACTTTCATGTTAAATTTGACCCGCTTATCCAAAAATGGATTTATCTTACACGTGAAGATTTTTAATCAGCCACAGAATTTCTTGACTTTGCACTTCAAATAACTTTTTGAGAAGATTCAACGCTCAGACGAAGCCCACGTCCTTTTCGTTCAGAAGCATTTTTAAAATGATATGGCATAATTTGACATTCGTTGCCATTGGATATGCAGGGAAAATGGCTAGTCGAGATCGAGGGTCACGTTAAGTGATCGAAGTTGTGTAAAATCGTTAAACGCACGATTCTCTGCAAATCGCTCTTGTAAAACGAGGAAATTTCGGTAAGCGGCTCAATCGCAGTCGCTGTGAGATCGCTTGTGTAAAAATACAATCACGTAGTTGCCAGCGGCTAAGTCGCCAAGTCGCAGTCGCAGTGAAACCGCTCATGTAAAACGGGCCTTAAAGTTGATCTACATGATCGATCCAATACACGGATGGAAACCAGGTTGCAGAGGTCAGATGAGACAAGTCGATGGTGTAGTTTAAATAGAAGGCATTCATCAAAGAACAGCCTACGAGATTTCAGGGATGGAATTTGTAGCATGGTAAGTCTCGCGCTATACCCACAGTAAGTCAAATCGAATTTGAAAAGCAGAGAGCGGGTGAACCTGCGTTGTACAGATTCAACGGCATCAATTAAGTACTGAAAATGTGGGCACCATATTTGATAACAATATTCAAGGATACTGCGGACAAAAGAGCAAAGCAGGTGTACGCAGGTGGAGACATCAGTAAAATGCTTAGAAGATCTAAGTATAAAGCCCGAGAGCCTGGACGCTTTGGCAGTTATATGCAATATGTGTTGGTCAAATAAGAGTTTAGTGTCGAAAATAACTCCCAGGTCTTTAAAACAGAATACAGCATCGAGAGAGGTACCGGAAACGCAATAAGAAAACACTTAAGGGTTAGTTTTACGCGTGAACGACATTTGGCGACATTTTAAGACATTCAGAGTAAGATAATTTGCACTACACCAGTTGCCCAGAGTGTGCAGATCATTTTGTAGCTGAAAGCAGTCTTCAATTGTATCGATTACTCTGAATATTTTAAGATCGTCTGCGTAAAGAAGGGAGAAGGAGTTTAGGAGACCTAGCAGATCGTTATTGAAGATTAAGAGCAACAAGGGGCCAAGTATCGATCCTTGCGGAACACCAGAGGTGGGATAGAAGGGAGCAGAGGAGCAAGAGTTCACAGTAATAACACAAGCACGTTCATAAATGTAAGATAAAAACCAGGAGAGCAGCGGTCCATAAAAACCATATTTCTCTAATTTCAAGAGAAGAAGCACGTGATTGACAGAGTCGAATGCCTAAGTGTAAAGAACAGAACTCAGTGTAAAGAACATCCACGTGTCTTTGCTGATCGATGGCAGAAGCAACAGTATGGCTGAAAGATAGCAAGTTGGTAACAGTGGATTTACGTTGGCAAAAAAAAGCCCGAGTAGCGAATAAATTCTGTTGTAGACAATTCTCTCAAGTAGCTTGCTAAAGCAAGATAGAAGCGATATTGGACGGTAATTTGAGATACAAGCGGGGTCACCTACCTTAAGTATGGGATAAATGTTGACTGATTTCCATATGGAAGGAAAAACACCAGAGGCGATACTTAGGTTGAAAATAATGGTCAGGGGTACACAAAGTGAAGAAGATAGTGACTTAGTTAGTATATTAGGAATACCAGCAGAGCCAGAACAAGCGTTAGAATCGAAACAACTCATTTAATATTCAACTTCTAAGGGGTTTGTTCGAAACAAAGAGATCGCTCTAAGGTTAGCGCGAAAAGACGAGGAAGTGGTGAAAGAAACATGTGGAGGAAAAAGAGGGTTTTGTGGGGAAGAAAATGACAAGAAAAAACGAGCAAAGAGCTCACAGGTCTCTTCAGTTGTAGCGGCAGAAGTTTCATCAAGAAACACATTTTGAGGAATGACGGGGGATTTTTTCAGTGAGTGAATAAATGACCAGAAGGGTCTAGAATTGTTGGAACTAATAGAAGCCTCAACTCTGGCAACGTAGGTGCGCATGGCTTCATTAGCAACCCTCTTTGCATGAGAGCGTTGCTTTTTAAACTCAAGCAGGTCATCATGCAAAGCTGAACGTTTGAATTTGGCACGAGGAACATCCTTTGCCCTAAGGGCAGCAGCAACTTCAGAGGTGAACTAGGCAGTATCATTTGGTCTCCTGGGACGACATGTGGGAGTGAAGTGAGGAATGAGATTAGCGAGGAAGACGTAAAGCCTATGCAGAGCCTCATTAACGTCAGAACAGCGAAGAAATAAGTACCAGTTAATATGATTGATTTCGTTCGCCATTCCAACAAAGTTGGCTCTAAAGAAATTGAAGCGCCTGTAGCAAGAAACTGTGGATCTAAGAGGAAGATTGAAAAAAATGAGTACCAGTTAATATGATTGATTCCGTTCGCCATTTCAA
>OZ022265.1:61881944-61916944 GCA_963978885.1 Nemotelus pantherinus
TTGCCCTATAACTTCCAGTGCAGTCATGAAATCAATACGAATTTCATACTATTAATGGAACCTATTACAGACATTATTCAGGCCAAATATTGTTGTAAAGCCCCGATAGGGTTGCCAGCTATTGTTGGTTTTGTGTTTAATTGCAATATCTTTACTAAGCGGTTTTATCGTAGAATTTTCAAATGGTAATGATATTGTAGTGACAATAAACAGGAAATATTAAGTTTTCGATTATTTGAAAAAACTTGCTGCAGGTAACCCTAAAATTCTTTATACTCCTATAACTTCGAATGTAATATACCAGGGGGAGCAGATGTAATATATTATTGGCTTTGATACTGGCAAAAGGTTGCCAGCACGAGTCCGTCGTGCTACTTATGTATCAATAAATGCTTACAGTTAGTATTCATACCGGGAACATTTACAATGAAAATAAATAACCAATGTTTCAATTCCCAAAGTTCTGCAAATTTTTCGGATCGCAGCCCCAAACACCAACTTCAGTTACAGTGCTGCAGGCACTGAGCATTTTCTTCATTGATGTTTAATGAGATGCTGCTTTGAAAATTTTTGTGAAATAAGAAACTGAGAGCGAATATAATTAACAAGTGTTACTCTCATAAACTTTGAAATTCATGCCACTGGTAATATCTGAAACCTTTCCACCATATGAGTTATAAGACCAAAGTAAAACCTGGCGTTTGAATTAGTTTGGCTGTAATAAGCAGCTAGCGTGGTAGAATATGCACTTAAAATCTGCACGATTTTTCTACTGTTCTTCGAACATTAGTGTTTCTAGCGGTTCAGGTGCGCTAGAGTTTTTTTTTTAACTATTTTCTGATTTTTCAATTTTTTCAAATGACTACTCCCCCATCTTCTTCGTACAACAGTAAATAATAGTTTCACTTTCATGTTAAATTTGACCCGCTTATCCAAAAATGGATTTATCTTACACGTGAAGATTTTTAATCAGCCACAGAATTTCTTGACTTTGCACTTCAAATAACTTTTTGAGAAGATTCAACGCTCAGACGAAGCCCACGTCCTTTTCGTTCAGAAGCATTTTTAAAATGATATGGCATAATTTGACATTCGTTGCCATTGGATATGCAGGGAAAATGGCTAGTCGAGATCGAGGGTCACGTTAAGTGATCGAAGTTGTGTAAAATCGTTAAACGCACGATTCTCTGCAAATCGCTCTTGTAAAACGAGGAAATTTCGGTAAGCGGCTCAATCGCAGTCGCTGTGAGATCGCTTGTGTAAAAATACAATCACGTAGTTGCCAGCGGCTAAGTCGCCAAGTCGCAGTCGCAGTGAAACCGCTCATGTAAAACGGGCCTTAAAGTTGATCTACATGATCGATCCAATACACGGATGGAAACCAGGTTGCAGAGGTCAGATGAGACAAGTCGATGGTGTAGTTTAAATAGAAGGCATTCATCAAAGAACAGCGAGATTTCAGGGATGGAATTTGTAGCATGGTAAGTCTCGCGCTATACCCACAGTAAGTCAAATCGAATTTGAAAAGCAGAGAGCGGGTGAACCTGCGTTGTACAGATTCAACGGCATCAATTAAGTACTGAAAATGTAGGCACCATATTCCTTTTAAAATGTGGGCACCATATCCTTTTATTAGGACTTTTGAAATTCATGCCACTGGTAATATCTGAAACCTTTCCACCATATGAGTTATAAGACCAAAGTAAAACCTGGCGTTTGAATAAGTTTGGCTGTAATAAGCAGCTAGCGTGGTAGAATATGCACTTAAAATCTGCACGATTTTTCTACTGTTCTTCGAACATTAGTGTTTCTAGCGGTTCAGGTGCGCTAGAGTTTTTATTTTAACTATTTTCTGATTTATTGTTGGTAGAATATACTAAAATATCTTGGAAAGATTTTCCCTGCAAATCTGCATAAGAGTAAAGCACAGTGAGCTCAATTTTTAATGAAATCGAGTCAAATTGATTTCGCAAGTAAATGCCGAGTGAATATCTTCGGTACAGAAATAATTTCCAAATTCGGTTTTGGTCGATCCTTTTCGATAATGTCTTTTTTGTCTGCAAAAGATCGAGATCCAAAAGGAAATCGAAAAAGGTCACTAATTATGTAACTTTGATCTATACTATTTACAGAACAAATAAAAACCTTCATCTTTTATTTACACTCTCACTATTTTAAGTATAAAACAAAAAAAAATAAAAAAGTAATTTTACACACTCAATTCTGCGCAATTCAAATCAATTTAATTTCAACAATACCGTAAACTATTAGTGAAATAAACAAACTCACCAATTAAAAATACCTTCACCAAACTTATATATAAAAAACTTATATAAAAAAAACTCTAGCGCACCTGAACCGCTAGAAGCACTAATGTTCGAAGAACAGTAGAAGAATTGTGCAGATTTTCAGTGCAAATTCTACC
Organism: Nemotelus pantherinus; assembly: GCA_963978885.1. Taxonomy (NCBI): domain Eukaryota; kingdom Metazoa; phylum Arthropoda; class Insecta; order Diptera; family Stratiomyidae; genus Nemotelus; species Nemotelus pantherinus. The sequence goes on from OZ022265.1 coordinate 61,884,370, forward strand.
ACACGAGCTGCTTATTATAGCCAAACTGTTTCAAATGTCAGGTTTTACTTTGGTCTTATAACTCATATGGTAGAAAGGTTTCAGATATTACCAGTGGCATGCATTTCAAAGTTTATGAGAGCAACACTTATTAATTATATTCGTTATCAGTTGTTTATTTCACAAAACTTTTCAAAGCAGCATCTCATTAAACATCAATGAAGAAAATGCTCAGTGCTTGCAACACTGTAACTAAAGTTGGTGTTTGGGGCTGCGATCTGAAAAATTTGCAGAACTTTGGGAATTGAAACATCGGTTATTTATTTTCATTGTAAATGTTTCCGGTATGAATACTAACTGTAAGCATTTATTGATACAAAAGTAGCACAACCGACTCGTGCTGGCAACCTTTCGCCAGTATCAAAGCCAAGAATATATCACATCTGCTTCACGTAGTTATATCACATTCGAAGTTATAGGAGTATAAAGAAATTTAGGGTTACCTGCAGCGAGTTTTTTTCAAATAATCGAAAGCTTAATATTTGCTGTTTATTGTCACTACAATATCATTACCAATTGAAAATTCTACGATAAAACTGCTTAATAAAGATATTGCAAACAAACACAAAACCAACAAGAGCTGGCAACCCTAGCATGGCTTTTCAACCAAATTTGGCCTGGATTATGCTTATAATAGGTTCCATTACTTGTATGAAATTCGTATTGATTTCATGACTGCACTGGAAGCTATAGGGCAAAAAGTTTTATTTTCCTGAGCGAATTTTCAAAACCAAAGACACAGAAATTACCATAGCTGGCAGCACCAATCGAATTTTTCAACCACATTTCCACCAAACAAAGTTTAGAGTAAGGTTCAGCTACTGTGTCAATTTCATGAATATCTGGTAACTTATTCACATTTCATAAGGCAAAAAGCAGTTTTTTTTCTGTGTAATTTTTCAAGATGGCACCACTGGCACAGAGTCGCCCACAATGCAAAACCGCTTCTTTCAGGCTTGGCCCAACTTGAGTCCAATGCGTTCTGTAAATTTCAGTTGTATCTGATTATTGGTTCGTGAGTTCCCGTGAACAGAAGTTTGTGATGCTAAAAATATAGGTTAACTGGGAAAGGGTTACCGTTCTTGTGCGACATGAAATTTCCAAAGTTTAACTTTGAACGTGCAGATAAAGTATATGATTTGTAAAGAGATTGGTTTTATTGTAAGAAACGGACATTTTTTAGGATATTCGATGGTTTAAATGTTTTCACTTCTAAATTTTGATTTTTTCAAATTTATGACACCAAAATTATCATAGCTGGCTCCAACCGAATTTTTCGACCAAATATCTACCAAACTTGGTCTAAAGTGAGATCCTGCGTGAATTTCGTTAAAATTAAACGATTCAATCAGAATTTACAGGGCTAAAAGCAGTTATCTTTTTTAGTTATTTTTCAAGATGGCACCACTGGTGCAGAATCGCCCGCATTTCAAAATCAAATCTATCAGACCTGGTCCTATTTAAGGCCAATACATTCTGCAAATTTCAATATATTCTGCTTATCGGATAGTGAGTTTCCGTGAACAGACGTTTTTGATGCTAAAAATATAGGTAAATTGGGCAAGGGTTACCAGGCGTGCCCGTTATACCATATCAAATTTTTTCTCTTCTCTATGTAAACATAGCACAAGATTTACATATGAGTGGGTTTTTTTTTGAAGAAGCGGCATTTTTTCAAGAGAGACGATGATTTGGAGGTTTTCACTTTCAGTGCCTGCCGTAGCTACAGGCTACTTAGCACGCTCATTGAAAGCTACACAAATCTACAACTAAATAATACCAATATGTTTTGAAAATTTCGTAATGATTGAATAGCTCTGTCAAAAGTTATCGCAATTTAAAAATTTTCAAATTTTACCCTTCTCTTTTTTGGCACTCAGCGCGCACATGGGGTTAAAAAATTTCAAAACATTATCCGATTCATATGTAAAACACGTTCGAAATTTATTTTGCCAACTTTGTTTTTGCACAAACTATTTGTGTACGGAATAATAGGTATATTAAAAATTGCACTTAAATGGCCGCCGGCACCAAAGTGTATATATATATATGTATATATATATATATATATATATATATATATATATATATATATATATATATATATATATATATATATATATATATATATATATATATATAAATATATTTATTTATATGTATATGAAAATATTTATAAATATATGAAAATATGAATTTTTGGCCGAATAGATTTTAATACTAATGTTCTTTGAATCTTTGAACATTAGTAAAAACCCTTGTGCATCAGAACCGCTAGAAATACCAATGTTCGAAGAACAGTAGAGGATTTGTGCAGATTTTGAGTGAATTGTTATATATTGTTTTATAAATTGTTTTTATATTGTTGTTATTGACTTATATATTATATATTGTATGTATTGTCATATTTATTGTTATAGTTGGTATATTTGCGATGTGAGTACTTAACGCAAGCATTTATTGGTGCGAAAATAACAAAAACCTTTCCTTGCACCGAAGCCAAAAATCATACCTAAATCACATCAACCTCACATTGAAGTCAACTTGCTCTGCGAATTTCGTATTGATCGGATCACTGCATTGGAAGTTATAGGGATACAAAAAAAAATTAGGATAACTATTCGCAAGAGCTTTCAAACTTTCAAGATCTTAATATTTGGTGTGTATTTTAACTACAAAACCACTACGATTTGAAAATTTTATGATTAAATCGCTTACTAAAGCTATGTAAAAAACTCTAGCGCACCTGAACCGCTAGAAACACTAATGTTCGAAGAACAGTAGAAGAATCGTGCAGGTTTTGAGTGCATATTCCACCACATGTGCTGCTTATTACGGCCAAACTGTTTCAAATGCCACGTTTTACTTTCGTCTTAAGAATGCATTATAACTCATATGGTGCAAGGTTTCAGATATTACCACTGGCATGAATTTCAACGTTTATGAGAGCAAAACACGGGTTAATTATATTCGTTATCAGTTGCTTATTTCACATAATTTTGAAAGCAGCATCTCATATAACATCAATGAAGAAAATGCTCAGTGCCTGCAGCACTGTAACTGAAGTTGGTGTTTGGGGCTGCGATCCGAAAAATTTGCAGAACTTTGCGAATTGTAACATCGGTTATTTATTTTCATTGTAAATGTTTCCGGTATGTATACTAACTGTAAGCATTTATTGATACAAAAGTAGCACAACCGACTCGTGCTGGCAACCTTTCGCCAGTATCAAATCCAAGAATATATCAAATCTGCTTCACGTTGTTTAATTACATTCGAAGTTATAGGAGTATAAAGAAATTTAGGGTTACCTGCAGCGAGTTTTTTCAAATGATCGAAAGCTTAATATTTGCTGTTTATTGTCACTACAATATCATTACCATTTGAAAATTCTACGATAAAACCGCTTAATAAAGATATTGCAATTAAACACAAAACCAACAATAGCTGGCAACCCTATCGTGTCTTTTCAACCAAATTTGGCCTGAATAATGTTTATGACAGGTTTCATTAATTGTATGAAATTCGTATTGATTTCATGACTGCACTGGAAGTTATAGTACAAAAAGTTTTATTTTCCTGAGCGAATTTTCAAAACCAAAGACACAAAAATTACCATAGCAGGTAGCACCAATCAAATTTTTCAACCAAATTTCCACCAAACAGAGATTAGAGTTAGGTTTAGCTTCTGTGTCAATTTCATGAAAATCTGGTAACTTATTCACATTTCATAGGGCAAAAAGCAGTTTTTTTTCTTTGTAATTTTTCAAGATGGCACCACTGGCACAGAGTTGCCCACAATTCAAAATCGCTTCTATCAAATCTGGTCTTACTTAAGTCCAATGCATTCTGTAAATTTTAGCTGTATCTGATTATTGGTTCGTGAGTTTCCGTGAACAGAAGTTTTTGATGCTAAAAATATAGGTTAACTGGGAGAGGGTTACCGTTCTTGTCCGACATGAAATTTCCAAAGTTTTATTTTGAACGTGTAGATAAAACATAAGATTTATATACAGATTGGTTTTATTGTAAGAAACGGACATTTTTTTGAATATTCGATGGTTTGAATGTTTTTACTTCCAAATTTTTTTTTTCAAAATGAATACACCAAAATTATCATAGCTGGCAGCTCCAATCGAATTTTTCGACCAAATTTCTACCAAACGTGGCTTAAAGTAAGGTCCAGCAATTGTGTAAGTTTCGTCAAAATCGAACGATTCAATCAGAATTTATAGGGCTAAAAACAGTTATCTTTTTTAGTGGTTTTTCAAGATGGCACCACTGGCACAGAATTGCCCGCATTTCAAAATCACTTCTATCAGACCTGGTCCTATTTAAGGTCAATACATGCTGTGAATTTCAAATAATTCTGCCCATCGGATCGTGAGTTTCCGTGAACAGAAGTTTTTGATGCTAAATATATAGGTAAATTGGGCAAGGGTTGCCAGGCGTGCCCGTTATACCATATCTTTTTGTTTTTTTGGTTATGTAAACAAAGCACAAGATTTACATATGAAAGGCTTATTTTTGAAGAAACTGCATTTTTTCAAGAGAGACGATGATTTGGAGGCTTTCACTTTCAGTGCCTGCCCTAACTACAGGGTTGCCAGCATGCTCATTAAAAGCCACATAAATCTACAACTAAATAATATCAATATGTCCTGAAAATTTGGTAATGATTGAATAGCTCTGTCAAAAGTTATCGAAATTTAAAAATTTTCAAATTTTCCCGTCCTCTTTTTAGGCACCCAGCGCACACATAGGGTTAAAATATTCCAAAGCATTATCCGATTCATATGTAAAACACGTTAGAAATTTATTTTATTAACTTTATTTTTGCGAAAATCATTTGTGCACGAAATAATAGGTATATTAAAAATATCACTTAAATGCCCGCCGGCGCGAAAAGGTTTACAATAACTGACATTTAAAGAGACCTGGACCTATTCTGCATATACACCAATGTATCCTGAAAGTTTCAGCTCAATCGAATGGCGCGTTCCCGAGATTATCTCACTGAAATTTTTTGTACATATATATATATATATATAAAGAAATATGAATTTTTGGCCGAATCGATTTTAATACTAATGTTCTTCGAACATTAGTAAAAATACGAAAACAATCATAGCTGGTAGCCCTATCAAACTAGATTTCTACTGAATATTGTCTACAATAATTTAAATTTGCCATATGAATTTCGTTATGATACCATGACTGTACTGGAGGCTATGGGGCAAAGAGCTTTATTCAAATAAAATAACATTATGTAAACAACTTGATGCAGTTGCACCAATTTTTGACGATTCTAAAAGCATATAGATATATAACTTAGATGCTTTGCTTTTATATAATCTTTTAGTGCTTTTATATGACCGAAGTCGTTTCTCATAAATTATGCTTACCATAGAAGGGGGATAATGGAGATGAATGATAATAGATGAATGATTATATATAAAAAAGCTAATAAACTTGGTTATAGATTCAAGTAACAAACAATAAAATTGCTTATTTTTGCTTATTTTGCAATGCTTATTTTATTGTAAATGGTTTGCTTATGAATAGAAAATGGAAGCATCTGTTGCCGCGATATTTACGAAATTGTCCGGTGCTGGCAATCATGTGCTAGCACCATAGCTGCTTCACGTTGTGTTGAACCCACCCTATGAATTTCGTTTCGATTGAATGGCTGCACTGTAAGTTATAGGAGTGAATGAAATTTAAGGGTAACCATCGTCCAAACTTTTTAAATTTTTGAAACGTAAATATTTGTTGTGAATTGCCATTCCAGAATCACTCCCATTTGGAAATTTTATGGCAACATCGCTTGATAAAGAAATGTCAGTAAATTACGAAATTCATTATAGCTGGCAACGCTTTCACGGTTTTTCAACGAAATTCCTACTGAATTGGAAATACAATAAGATCCACTTATCACATGAATTTCGTTTTGATTTCCACATCGCATCGGAAGTTATAGGGAAAAACCCTTTATTTTCCTGAGCAAATTTACAATATTTAGGAGACAAAAATTGCCGTAGCTGGCGTCCCTATACTATTTTTTCAACCAAATTTCTATAAAATCTATCTTAGAGTAAGGTTCACCTACTGCGTCAATTTCGCTAAAATCTGGGGGCTAAATCGGAAGCTATAGGCCAAAAACCAGTTTTTTTTCTTAGTAATTTTTCCAAATGGAACCACTGCCACAGTGATGCTCGTTTTTTAAAATCACTTCTATCAGACCTGGTCCTTGTTAATGCCAACGTGTCCTCTAAATTTCATATTGATCGCATTATCCGATCGCCAGTTCTCGTGAACAGAAGTTTTGGGTGCTGGAAATAGAGGTAATTTGATCACGGGTTGCCGTTCTTTTTTATCGCGGGATTTTGAAATATTTTATTTGACTTTGTGGACAAAAGTAAAATTTATCAATAATTTAAATTTATTTTCAAAAATCAAAACATTTTCAGGAGCCTGCTGTAGCTACAGAGTTACCTGCACAGTCTTGAAAGTCCATATGTGTAAAATTCTAGTCTATATCAATACGCTCTGAAAATTTCATGATGATCAATTGTTTTTCTTAGAAGTTATCAAAATTTCCATTTCTTTATCATAAGCAAACTTAAAAAAAACTTTCTAGTACTTTTTTTTAACAAAAACTTACACTGCTTGGAAATATTGAGGCACCTGAAAATTCACTTAAATGCACGCCGCCGCCAAAAGGTTTAACATATCTGAATTCTAACAAGTCATGGACCTACCTGTTATATACATCTATGTTCTCCGAAAATTCCAGCTCAATCGGATCGGTCACTCCAGAGATTATTTCCCTTAACTATTTTGCTGATATATATTTATATATATATATATATATATATATATATATATATATATATATATATATATATATAAATATATATATATATAAATATATATATATATATATATATATATATATATATATATATATATATATATATATATATATATATATATATATATAATATATATATATATATATATATATATATATATATATATATATATATATATATATATATATATATATATAAATATATATATATATATATATATATATATATATATATATATATATATATATATATATATATATATATATATATATATATATATATATATATATATATTGTTGCATCGACCTATACTCTGTCGAGCAGCCGTCAATGCAGCATGTTTATGTTTTAAGGTCTCCTCATAAAATTACCCAGCGTGCCTTCTTTTTGCCGACTAGCTCAGTCTGGCGTGGGTGTTTAGGGCAGAGGAGTTCCTTCGTGTTACGGCACGCAAGGTAAGGACAACACACCATAAGGAGAGGAAAGGAAAGACTACATGTAGGAATCAATATTTTAAAGACGTTATTTACTGAGTCATTATGCCAATCAATATATTTCAGACTTCATTACAATAACACTATATTCAATGATTCCAATTATAAGGTAACGATAAATTACACAAATTTATAATACACGGATTTTTATGTATTGAATGCATACTACTCTGGTGTGGGTAAATTTTTATACCCAAACCCGGCCGGGGTTGGTTAACACAAATCTTAACATGTGTTAGTGTGATTCCGCACAAGGGACAGAAAAGAGAAATGGGATAATATATAAAATATAAATACTAAAAATACTATAAATAATAATATTAAATATAAATAATAAAATTTAACATCGAGGGGAAAAAAACAATCATAAAACAAACGTAATGAAATGGAAAATACAGCAAACCCACACCATTCACGTTTGATGTAATATATTAAAACTGTCCACAAAAAAAAAATCGGATTTCTCTGTTAATTCTGTATGGTTTTTTAATGAATACTTTGATGAATTCAATTCTAATTTAAAAAGAATATTGCCAATAATTTGTTTTGTTTTTTCTTCAGTTATTGAAAATTATAAATTTTATACTAATTTGCACTTAGCTGTTGTTTGGTTTACAAGTCCTGGTTCTTCTTCTCAAATTTCAGGAATATTTTTATGGCACTCAACGTTCAGCGTATCTGAGACTCCACCAAAGTTTAGTTTTCTTCTTTCCGTTATTTTCTTGCTTCTTTCTCCACTTTCAGATTTACTCAAATTATGAGTTCAATTTTAAATTCAATTGGTATCGCATTTCAGATTTATGAAACTGGTGACTACTTATAGTTTTTAAATTCTTCAACGGTCCCACTTTCAAATGTACTACACTTATGAATTCACTTTTGGATTTTTAAATTCTTTAACTATCCCACTTTCAAATGTACTCAACTTATGAATTCACTTTTAAATTTTAATTTCTTTAACTGTCCCACTTTCAAATGTACTCAACTTATGAATTCACTTTTAAATTTTAAATTCTTTAACTATCCCACTTTCAAATGTACTCAACTTATGAATTCACTTTTAAATTTTAATTAAAACTTGTGTTCAACAGATCAGCTTAGCACCCTTTTAACCAAATCAAATCTCTTTTGCTTATTCAACCACTCTTCTCGCAGGCTAATAAAGGAATGCCCTTATCCCGATACTGAAACATTTTCCAAAAGAAATACCGAAATTTTCAAAGTACCGAAATTTTCAAAGTACCGAAAAACTTCGGCACTTTTCCTTATTAGCTATATTAAATACATTTAGGGCATTACTATTTCCAGCTGTACAGTCACCGTTCCCAACCATCAGCTGATAAATCAATTTATCAGCCATGTTGTGGAACGTCCGATCTGTCAGTGATTGGATAAGTGTCAGAGGTTGGATAACTCCTTAGGTTCAAAATATTTTTATTTATTTTTATTTGCAGATAAATTTGTATTTCTTTTTTCAGCATCGCAACATTCGTGGGGACGACTCCGACCCTGAGATGTCTCAAAGCCGGGCTCCAAGAAATATATATATATATAACCTTTGTTTCTCTTATCCGACAATTTACACATGATTCGCTACACCTTCAAATCCTTCGCATGAAAAACGCCCAAAATCTTGCCTTTAGCATCTTCAACCTCATACAACACTTGTCCCATTTTCCGTCTTATCGTTGCCTTAAAAAACTTCGGGGCAAGTTTGGCAGCGAATCGATCGGCAGCACAGCTAAATAGGTGATTTCGCACCCACACTTCCTGTCCTGGAGTGAAGTCCTTCTGACGATTACGCAAATTGTACCGATGCGCTCCTTTAGCATAGGCGTCAGCCAATTTCGCCTTAACGTGGCTATGGGCCAATCGCAAACGGTCACAATTTGTAGCTAATTGAACCTCTCCGTCCTCAAAGGCTTGTAAGGATTTTAATAATGCATATTCGGAACCATGATGAATAGGTTGATAGCCGAACATCAGGAAATGCGGCGAGAATCCTGTAGACTCATGTACCACATTGCGAAATGCGGCACACGACTCTGCCAGGTTAGCATCCCAATTCCGATGGTCGTCCCCTATATAGGCCCGAATCGCAGCGAGAACGGAGCGGTTGATTCTTTCTGAAGCGTTAGCCTGAGGTGAATAATAGGGTGTGAGGCAGTGTTTCACTCCATACTTCGCCAGAAACTCCGAAAAAACCTTTGATGTGAATTGGACACCGTTGTCTGTGTGAAGGGTTTCAGGTACACCAAAGGTAAGGAAGATGTTTTCCTTCAGAAATTTCACGGTTAGTTCTGCTGTAGCCTTAGGCAGTGCCTTGAACCAAACAAATTTTGTATAGTGATCCAGCACCACTAGCAACTGGGTGTTTCCAATTTTTGAACGGGGATATGGGCCCATAAAGTCCACAAACAGACGCTGCAAAGGCCGGTCGGTAACTCTAGCGGCACCCATGGGTGGTCTCAATATAGCATTCGATGGTTTAATTCGTTTACAGGTTTGACATTTGTTGACATAATTTGTCACGTCCTGACGAAGCCGTGGCCAGTAAAAATATCTTTTTAGCACTTCCAACGTTTTCCGAATGCCACAATGCGACCCCATAGGGCTGTCATGGCTGCGAGTTAATAGCGTCTGTCTGTATCCCTCTAGTACCCATATCTTTGTGCTTGGAATATCCACATCGACACCTCCCGAGGGTCCTTGGTGAATATACAAAATCCCGTTAGTCACGAACAAATTTTCAAATTGGTCTGAATGTTGTTGGACCTGTCGAACTAAATTTATATAATCAGGATCCTGGAAGGCCTGCTTTGGAATATCACCCAGCTGCCCGCGGTGCTCGGGAAGACAAACCACCGCACAACTGAACTCAACATTGGGCTCGCAAGCACGAGACAAGGCATCTGGGACGACATTCTGACTGCCCATTCGATGCTCGATGGTAAAATTAAATCCTTGTAGCTTTAGGCTCCACCGTGCTAATCTACCTGACAAATCCCTCTGCGCCATCAACCATTTCAGACTTGCGTGATCAGTGATGACCGTGAAAGACAACCCCTCAACATATGCCCGAAAACGTTTGATGCTCTGCACTGCAGCCAAGCATTCAAGTTCTGTGACGCTGTAGTAACGTTGTGCTGCATTGAGTTTTGCTCTCCACCATCATCATCTCGCTGAAATAGGACACTGCCGATGCCGGTGGCACTTGCATCGCATTGTATATAAAAGTGTCGAGAGAAGTCAAGATTTACCAGCACTGGTGCAGACACCAATAGCTTCTTCGTTTCCTCAAAGGCTGTATTAGCAGCCTCCATCCACACGAACCTCTTTTTACCTGTTAACAAATCCGTCATGGGTTATGTAATTGAAGCGAAATTCGGAATAAACCGCCTGTACCACCCGGACATCCCCATGAACCTCCTTACATCTTTTACCGTTTTGGGCTTTGGATACGATAAGGTGCCTGACACCTTCTCAGGATCAGTTTTTAAGACTCCATCACCAATAACATAGCCCAGGTATCTAATTTCTTTTTGAACAAATTTACTTTTCTCAACATTAATGGTCAGTTTCGCCTGCTGTAATAGATTTGCCACAGTAGCTAGCAATTTGAGGTGATCATCAAATGTTGGACTCGTGATTAATAAATCGTCCAAGTAAACAAACACCTGGTCATGCAATTCGTGCGGGATGACTTTATGCATCAATCGGCACATAGTTTGTGGTGCGTTGCAAAGTCCAAACATGACAGTAAATTGGTACAAGGGACGCCCCGGCACTGTAAAAGCAATTTTCTCTCGAGATCTTTCGTCCAACGGAATCTGCCAAAAGGCATCTTTGAGATCAAGGCTGGTAATGAACCGTGTGGACTGAAGACGTGCCAACAAGCCTTCGATTAACGGCAAAGGATAGGCATCTTTTATGGTCACATCATTCAGTCGTCTCGCGTCCAAGCATAGCCGCACTTTACCTGGCTTCCTAACGATAGTAACCGGCGAACTCCAGGAACTCTTACTCTCCTCAATGACCCCCAACGACAGCATACGATCCAATTTCTCATACATAAGTTTCTGTACAACAGGTGAGACCGAATAGTGTCGTTGTTTTATAGGCTGGGCATCACCTGTATCGATGGTATGCGAAACCAATGTGGTCCGCCCCAAACCTAACTCATTGAATGACGGAAACTTATGTATGACTTCATTGAGCATACGACTGTCGTCAGCAGAAAACCGATGAAAGCAGGAATCCCGGTTTTGCATGTCGATAGCGGAGCATTGCGGTGCGATTTCAAAGGCCTCCCAGAAATCTATTCCAAGATAAATTGCATTTGTCAAATTGGGGCATATGAGAAATCGGATAAGCCTGGTTTTTTCGTTAAAGCGCACCAAAGTGCTCACATACCCAAGTACGGTTGCTTTTTCCCCAGAAGCAGTGTGAACGCTGGACTGCATACTGTGTATATACAGTCCAAGCTCCTCAACCAGTTCCAAAGCATCCGCACCCAATATGCTGACACTTGCCCCACTGTCCAGCAAGCCAGTTAACTTACGACCCTTGATTGAAATGTTAGCAGAGAGCCGTTTATCACCATGTACGGATACAATGGAATCTACACATGCTGATCGCAGGAATCGCCGAAGGGTAAAATACTTCCATGATCGATCGAAACGCTTGGTCTCGCGCTTACGAGCTCCAAAGTCTTTGCCAACTGTGCGGTAATGATATGGTGAAAACGTGAAATTGTCTGGTGTATCATGCCAAAGGTCTGAGTTATTTAACGTTGACGACGTAGTTCGGGATCAACGTTGGTGGCTGCGTCGATCATGTTCGGTCTTGGTGAACGCAGGGCTATAGGAAGACGCATCCTCCCCGAAGAATTCGCGTTCCGAGATCCGTTTCCCGATTGATAATGTGGACAATGCGACTTTAAGTCATTATCTTTTCCACATCCAAAACAAAAAATACTACGAACGGGTGTGGAACAGTCTGCAAAAGAGTGCCCAAGATCTTTACAATTCCAGCAGACTTTAAAATTCTTCTGATCTCCATGAGTTCGACCTGCTGGAGATAATGACTGATTTGTCTGTTGGATACTATTCACTGCCATATTGTCTGGATGATTAGTAGTACCTCGTGAACAAAAAGGGTATGAGTAAAAAGAAGTGTCTCTAGCGGATCTATAGCCTGATAAGTTGTTCAAATGAAAATAGTCACTTGTTAAATCCTCCTCTGGGATTCCAATTTCGTTAACTACTTTACCTCGTCGAGCGTTTTGTAGATCTATATCCATGCCTAACATTCGCCACTCTGACTCTATCAAACAACAACGCCGGACCAAGTCTCTAACACTCCCAAACTCCACCCCTGCCAAATGACCTCTCAACCGAGGGGACATATTGCGATATATAATGCATTGGAAGTCCGTTTCCAATAGTGGCACTGTCAATTGCAATGATAGATTCTCTAAAGCATCATAATAATCTTGGAATCTCTCGCGAGGCCCCTGCACGCGTGCATCCATCGATCGTCGCACATCCACATCTGTTCGGAAGGAACCAAATCTTTTTACAAACTCATCCTGCAAATGATCCCACAAAAGCGGATAATTAATTTCCCGAAACCGCCAGTACCAATCCACCGCCGAGCCCTTCAGGAGTAGGTGAAAATCGGTCGCTAAGGCTGCAGATCCAATATTGTAGTCAATGGCTAAAGAGAGTACTCTAAATAAAAACTGTTTTACTCCCAAACCGTCAGCAGATCCATCGAAACTTAAATTCCATTTGGATAATGGTAATCGACAACTAGTCTTAATCAGTGTTTCTGCCTGTGGTTGAAAGGAGACGCGTGGCTGTTCATGAGACGCTGGTCCTTGAAGTGTTAGTTCAGGCATTGGTGGACTAGTCTCTTCTATCCGAGAAGTATCAGCTGGAAGTGTGGTATTATGAGAAGCAGGAGTGGAAAGATTATGCACATTCTTGCGCTTGTCTGGTGATATACTCAGTCTCTCCAGCTGACGATGAAAAGGTGTGTAGCTAGGATCCCAGCTACTAGATCGTTGACGCATTGTAACACAGCTAATTAAACTGCTACTTCAAAATTCAATTTAACTCAAATTTTTAAATTCAAACTGTACTAAATAAACTATAACTAAAACTAACTATAAAAAATTCGCTTTGAATTTAACTACTCGCTAATTGCAAACTGTTATTAGAATAAATAAAGAAAAGTAATGCGTGTACTGAAATTATCCAATTGCAATGAGAAAGAAGAAAAAGAAACCTTGTAATTATTAAAGATATGAATATTGCAATTAACCCACATATGTTAACCCATATACCAACTTAACATATGTTAAGTTAATCTTTTCTATTAAAATCCACTAAAACAAGAAAAATTATCAGTATAAATAAAATATTGATTCCTACACTTCGTCTGACCAGAAACGTGAGAAAGGAAGGAAAAGGTATAAGACTTCAACATAAAATGATAACGCGGGAAGAGGAAATTTTCGGATCTACAGAGTCCTTGCAGTTGCATTAGGATGCTTCACTGTTATGTGTCTTGGATCCCGCTCAAGATAGTTCAATTAACTGAACAACACCATGCAGGTAGACAAGGACCAAAACCAAACCAGTGAACCGTCCGGTAGAAATTCTCCCTCCAAGAGCGATAAATTCAAAATAATTTTTTTTCCTTGAGAAAAACAATTCTAACAGATAGAAGATAATACCGCTTGCTGCTTTGGAGGCAATTCCACAACTACAAGAATCTGAATAATGTCTGAAGAGACAAGCTCTGTTAAAGAATTAAGAAGAGGACAGTAACACAAGCCAGGCGCCAATGCTGCATTGACGACCGCTCCACACGAGGATATGTTATAAAAATGGGACCTTAACAAAGCTTGTTGATACAAATGCCAACCATGGCCAAAGAAAGTAAAAAAAAAAAAACTCTAGCGCACCTGAACTGCTAGAAACACTAATGTTCGAAGAACAGTAGAAGAATCGTGCAGGTTTTGAGTGCATATTCTACCACATGAGCTGCTTATTACGGCCAAACTGTTTCAAATGACACGTTTTACTTTGGTCTCAAGAATGCATTATAACTCATATGGTAGAAGGTTTCAGATATTACCACTGGGATGGGTTTCAAATTGTATGAAAGAAAAACTCTTGATAATTATATTCGTTATCAGTTGCTTATTTCACCAAATTTTGAAAGCAGCATCTCATATAACATCAATGAAAAAAATGCTCAGTGTCTGCATCACTGTAACTGAAGTTGGTGTTTGGGGCTGCGATTCGAAAAATTTGCAGAACTTAGGGAATTGAACCATCGGTTATTTGTTTTCATTGTAAATGTTTCCGGTATGAATACTAACTGTAAGCATTTATTGATACAAAAGTAGCACTACCGACTCGTGCTGGCAACCTTTCGCCAGTATCAAAGCCAAGAATATATCACATCTGCTTCACGTTGTTATATTACATTCGAAGTTATAGGAGTATAAAGAAATTTAGGGTTACCTGCAGCGAGTTTTTTCAAATAATCGAAAGCTTAATATTTGCTGTTTATTGTCACTACAATATCATTACCAATTGAAAATTCTGCGATAAAACCGCTTAATAAAGATATTGCAAACAATCACAAAACCAACAATAGCTGGCAACCCTATCAAGGCTTTTCAACCAAATTTGGCCTGAACAATGCTTATAATAGGTTTCTTTAATTGTATGAAATTCGTATTGATTTTATGACTGCACTGGAAGTTATAGGGCAAAAAGTTTTATTTTCCTGAGAGAATTTTCAAAACCAAAGACACAAAAATTAACATAGCTGGCAGCACCAATCGAATTTTCCAACCAAATTTATATCAAATAGAGATTAGAGTAAGGTGCAGCTACTGTGTAATTTTCATGAAAATCTGGTTACTAATTCACATTTCATAGGGAAAAAAGCAGTTTTTTTTATTTTTCAAGATGGCACCACTGGCACAGAGTTGCCCACAATTCAAAATCGCTTCTATCAGACCTGGTTCTACTTAAGTCCAATGCATTCTTTAAATTTCAATGGTATCTGATTATTGGTTCGTGAATTCCCGTGAACAGAAGTTTTTGATGCTAAAAATTTAGGTTAACTGGGAAAGGGTTACCGTTCTTGTCCGACATGAAATTTCCAAAGTTTTACTTTGAACGTGTAGATAAAGCATAAGATTTGTATACAGATTGGTTTTATTGTAAGAAACGGACATTTTTAGGATATTCGATGATCTGAATGTTTTCACTTCCAAATTTTTATTTTTTCAAATTTAAGACACCAAAATTATCATAGCTGGCAGCTCCAACCGAATTTTTCAATCAAATTTTAACCAAACGTGGTTTAAAGTAAGGTCCAGCTATTGTGTGAATTTCGTCAAAAT
This sequence comes from Nemotelus pantherinus, assembly GCA_963978885.1. Taxonomy (NCBI): domain Eukaryota; kingdom Metazoa; phylum Arthropoda; class Insecta; order Diptera; family Stratiomyidae; genus Nemotelus; species Nemotelus pantherinus. Next base: position 61,900,209 of record OZ022265.1, read on the forward strand.
CGAACGATTCAATCAGAATTTATAGGGCTAAAAGCAGTTATCTTTTTTAGTGATTTTTCAAGATGGCACCACTGGCACAGAATCCCTCGCATTTCAAAATTACTTCTATCAGATCTGGTCCTATTTAAGACCAATACAGTCTGCAAATTTCAATTAATTCTGCTCATCGGATCGTGAGTTTGCATGAACAGAAGTTTTTGATGCTAAAAATATAGGTAAATTGGGCAAGGGTTACCAGGCGTGCCCGTTATACCATATCAAATTTTTTTTTTGGTCTATGTAAAAGAAACACGAAATTTACATACGAGTGGCTTTTTTTTGAAGAAACGGTATTTTTTCAAGAGAGACGATAATTTGGAGGTTTTCACTTTCAGTGCTTGCCCTAGCTTCAGGGTTGCCAGCACGCTCATCAACACGAATTTACAACTAAATAATACCAATATGTCCTGAAAGTTTGGTAATGATTGAATAGCTCTGTCAAAAGTTATCGCAATTTAAAAATTTTCAATTTTTTCCGTTCTCTTTTTAGGCACCCAGCGCACACATGGGGTTAAAAAAATTCCAAAACATTATCCGATTCACATGTAAAACACGTTCGAAATTTATTTTGTTAACTTTATTTTTGGAAAACTTATTTGTGTACGGAATAATAGGTTTATTAAAAATATCACTTAAATGGCCGCCGGCGCCAAAGGGTTAAAGATTTTTAACTTTTTCTGAGACCTGGCACTATTCTGCATATACACCAATGTGTCCTGAAAATTTCAGTTCAATCGGATGGCGCGTTCCTGAGATTTTTTCACTGAAATTTTTTGATGATATATATATATATATATATATATATATATACATATATATATATATATATATATATATATATATATATATATATATATATATATATATATATATATATATATATATATATATATATATATATATATATATATATATATATATATATATATATATATATATATATATATATATATAGAAATATGAATTTTTGGCCAAAGTGATTTTAATACTAATGTTCTTCTTCGAACATTAGTAATAATGGCTAAGGGAACACATTGCTCTGATTAAACAGTGGCCACCTCAGCTGAACAGCATCATCGCTTAAGGAAAATATCGTTAAGCCGGAAATAAGTCGAGCTTTATGATATTTTCCTTTAGCGAAGGTTCGAAATATTTTTATTTATTTTTATTTGCAGATAAATTTGTATTTCTTTTTTCAGCATCGCAACAATACATATATATATATATATATATATATATATATATATATATATATATATATATATATATATATATATATATATATATATATATATATATATATATATATATATATATATATATATATATATATATATATATATATATATATATATATATATATATATACATAATTAATGATTTATAGACAAGAAGGGAACCGTGATCAAATTCAATTACCTTTACTTAGTACAATTATATCCATGGATATAAGTCGGAGATGTTAAAATTTGTCACAACTAGCATAAATAAAAATGTAATGATTTCCAACTGCAAGTGGTCACGCCAGTCAAGTATGCACTGTGTGCTGGTGTCTGATGAGAATCAGTGCGTACTTTCGAAACCACTTTGTCAAAATAGAATTTTCAATGTAGATTAAAATTTTTAATGTAAATAAAAAGTTGTTCAAGTTTAATCATCCCGCAAAAACAATTCCAATCCAAAGAACAATGATTGCAATGATACGCGTATGGGGATGTTGACAATAAAGCTGCAGTTACAATCAATGCAACACAACTTTGTTGCACAACAAAATAATTTTGAACCCATGAGAACGTATGAGAGCAGTTAGATACAATGATGCAACACAACTTTGTTGCGCAGCAAAGTTTGCTCATACCTCAAACTTGGTATGGCAGCAACATTTTTTAAAATATCCAATTCCACCTGTTCCTATGAGAGTCCGGGAAATGGGAAACGTCATATCTAAATGACAATCAGAATTTGGTTTTCTTTTGCTTATTTTTGATGGATCAAATAATGACTGATATCACTTTCCGAGACTGTAAAGGATCCATATTATCAAACAACAATTTCGTTAATATAGCCAGTGATAGATGACGGTAACTGTTGGTGGCATTGATTGTACCTCAAGCATAAGTTCCACAGCAATCATACGTACGTGGCTTATCTCTCTTTGTTTTCCTATTGAGAGGAGAATTTCTCCTTAGAAGCAATTTCTTCATTGCTTCCAAATAGCTAGTACAACCACATTTTTTTGAATGACGTCACAATGCAGTCTACATGAAGTGGAATTTACGCTCGTAGATGCAATTTTTTTCGTTGCTTCCATGCGTCTTGTTCTCGCATTATTTTCGCGATTTTTAAATAAATGAATTTAAGATATATAACAGCCAAATGTAAGAGAAGCAATGCTTCCTTTGCTTCCATGAACGCCACGCCACTGATATATATATATATATATATATATATATATATATATATATATATATATATATATATATATATATATATATATATATATATATAGATATATATATATATATATATATATATATATATAGATATATATAGATATATATATATATATATATATATATATATATATATATATATATATATATATATATATATATATATATATATATGTATATATATATATATATATATATATATATATATATATATATATATATATATATATATATATATATATATATATATATATATATATATATATATATATATATATATATATATGAAATTTTGGCTAGTAACTTCCTATCTGTCTCTAGTGCCTATCTGTCTCTAAGCTCATTTTTGGTTTTGCTTATTTCATAAATTGTTTTAGCCATCGAATCCTAGATATATTTTCTAACGAAGGCTGCAATATTGTTTGTAACTTTACTAGTGTCGACATTATGGTGGAATTTTGCAGTTTTACATTTATTGCACTTCCACGAATCATGCTTGCAAGCAAGTTTTCGGCTGTTTTGATGTTTGTGCACTTCGGATGCAAGAAATTATTGCACCTCGTACCAAATATGGTGAGTTAGCACTGTTAATTTCACGCGGTAATTGTTTTAATTTAGTAAAATATATATTGTAATTGTTTTAATTTAGTAAAATATATGAAAATTAAATAAATGAATTTCAAAGTAATTTTGATCTGTTTCTAATCACGCGTCGGCGCAAAATCTTGATTTATCCAGAACCTTGTCCTGTAATCTTTTTCAATGTACAATCGACAATCTCTTTATCTTTTCAATAGCCATTAAATCAGGTAAAAATTAACCTAAATAGAATGAGTAACATCGAAGGTCTCATTGACAAATAAGATTTTTTTAGGTTTCTAATATATTTTTCTTGTATTTCTAGTAGAATCGAAACTTATTGTTACTTCGGCATTTCTTAATTTCGTCCTATCAGATTAAAGTTAAATTTCTTGGCATTTGATTTTCCATTTCTAGGATAAAATGCGCAAAATTAAAACTGCAAAAATGGTTGGATAACAAAGCAAAACCTAAATTATGGAATCATGGCCATATTCCCCTAACGTACAGGAAATAACCGTTCACTATTTAAATTATTGTCAGTGGCCCAGAAATCATGTTTTAAATGTAGTACTTTTACCAGAATCAGTTTAAATGTTGTTACGGAAAATGTAGTAAATACAGATTAAAAGTATTGTAAATAAAAAGTAAAAGTATTGTAAATAAATGTTAAAAGTGTAGTTAATAAATGTTAAAACTATATCCCTTACCTGACCTACTGTTGGATAAGACGCGGCTTATGCGGAATAAACTAACCGCGGTCGAAGGCAAATGGTACAACCGACGTTCAGTTTGCCTCCGGATTGGCTGAGCTGGTAGAGTGCTAACAAAGCCGACTTCACCAAGCACGCGATTTATATGGCGATATGGATAACGGATACGGCATTTGGTGTTATTGGCTTACCGCGCTAGTTTATGGTGTTGGGAAGACTTGGATTTGCCTCTCGCGTACTTATTACGCTACGTTCTACTCATCAGCACAGCCACTCAGTACTCATCAACTTATTCATTCACATTTCAAATCACATTGCGCCTCGTAATCGTAGTGATTTTGGAAATTCGTAAAAATGTCGAACGAAGAAACGTCAGCAGATCGCAATGTGGAAATATGGAAAATCCAGAAACTCATTAAGAGTTTGGAGATGGCCCGCTGACAGGGCACAAGCGTGAAATCGTTAATAATACCTCCTAAAGATCAAATTAAACAAAATGTTAGCTGAATAATTAGGCACACCCCAAGGAAACACAAAAGAAGCTTTGCATAAATTTACAGTCGATTTATCGAAATAGCACAATCGTGTTGGTCAATTACTTAGCTCCTCGTTTTGCACGTTTACGTATAGAAAAAAGGCACAATTATGTAAGAAAAGTTGCCGAAGTTGCAACGCAATTTTCATCACAAACGAAAGACTGATGGACGTCTTCCCACGTGAAAAGTGCCAAATGACGATGGCAGCGCCAACGACGGAGAATAGGGTAAATGGTTGAACTGATTGGGCCAAGTTCTTTGATTTCGATACGGTAGTGGCCTAATTGGGGTAACATCGTCCAAAGCGCATAGGCGAACGCACCAGAGTGGCGTACGACTAACGGGCCTACAGAATCTGCTGCACTGGGACTGCAATAGAGCATAGCAAAGCCGAGTTGTCGAGGGAAGTGTGCGCATGATCCGGTCCTCTTTTTTTGGATGGTTCAAGCGAGTGGGCAAGACGGCCTGGCGAGTATCAGCACAGTCTTCTATTTTTCTATTCTATGTTCAAGACGGGAACTACTGGAGTGCACTGAGAAACAGCATTAGCTGACCAGCTGCGGTGAAGATGAAGCTTTTGGTGAATGCTACTTTCAATACGAAATCTACCGCACGATATTGAGGAATAGCATCGGCCGATGGAGGGCCACCACGGAGATACTTCGGTAGTAGGAGTGTTCTACGACAATCTTCGGGAAACGGGCATGGTGCTCAGTAGGCGGCAGCCTATACTCGCTGAGCAAGACGGACAGGGCCGCGCAGCTGAACTACCTACTGAATCAGAGGTAAGGCGATGAGAAGCCACACCTTGAGGTGGATATTATGGGACATAAATTCTTGGGGCTATTGGATTCCGGCGCTTCCGATACTGCAGTTGGTGGAAAAGGTTGGCGATTGTTGAAGGAGCTGGAAGTGCAGCTTCTGGCGACCAACTAAAAGATGGTACGGTTGGCCAATGACCAATGATGCGCTATCACAGGGACAGCGGTGGTCCCGTTCAAGTTAATGGAGAAGAAAAAGTGGTTACGATTGTCGGTGGTCTCTTCTCTGCCATTGAGCCAGATTCTGGGGGTAGACTTCGCCTAATGGTTTGGAATAGTGATGAGGCTGAATGAGAATAGTTGGAATTTTGTGAGCGTGCCGGATGAGAAATAGCTCAAGGCACGCAGTTGGCTGTCGGAGGCTGAAAAAGCGACGCTCGACAAACTGCTGACTGAGGAGTTCAACTTAGTGGAGGAAAGTGTCGGCTGTACCACTCGGGTTGAGCATGTCATGAAAACAGACTCGCCGCCAATAAAACAACGCTATTACCCGGTTTCTGCCGCGGTCCAACAGCACATCGACGCCGAGCTAGCTGAATAACATGCTGGCTCAGGGGATAGTGGAGAGGTCTGTCAGTCCCTGGGCATCGCTTTTATTGCTGGTGAAGAAGAAGGACGACTCCTATCGATTTTGCGTGGACTACCGTAAGCTAAATCGGGTCACGGAACATGACGCTTATCTCATACCGTACGTGTCGTCCATGCTGGATAAGCTGAGAAAAGCCAAGTATTTGTCTTCTCTAAACATCAAATCTGCTTACTGGCAAGTCCCCATGGCCGAACACTCTAAAAAGTACGGTTTTCACTGTGCCATATCAGGGACTATTCCAGTTTCAAAGAATGCCATTTGGGTTGCAAAAAGCCCCTGCGACATGACAGAGACTGCTCGACCAAGTTTTAGGTCTCAATTTGAAACCCGACATCTTTACTTATCTAGACAAAATCATTGTGGTGATCCAGGACTTTCCAAAGCATGTCAAAGCTCTGCAAGAAGTTTTCGAGTGCCTCAGGAAGGCATGGTATGGATGATAAATGCGAATTCTACCGACCACAAGTAAAATACCTGGGCTATGTTGTGGACGAAAAAGGCATCAATGTGGATCCAGACAAGGTAAAATGTGTGCTGGATATCCCTCTTCCCCACTGCCGTGAAAGGAGTGAGAGAGTTTTTGGGAACGGTGTCCTGGTACCGGTGTTTCAAACCAGCTATCGCCACGTTGTTGTCGCCACTAACCAACCTTTTTATTTATTTATCCCTTGCGCTACAGAGATAACTCCAATTATAGCGTCAAAAAATGAAACATAGATAAGAAAAATAAATAACAAAAATAATTGAATGATTTGAAAACTAAACTTAGAACTAAGGTAAATAGCAATTCAAGACCAGGCAATTCAAGGACCAAGCTTAAGGGGATTGTGCGTTCTGGGCAGAAGCAGCAAAAGCGAATGGAAACATACTTCCGTATGTGCGAACGGTACAGAGAAAACCTCAGATGAACGACTTGGACGACTAGACTCACTTGTGGTTATCTGGGAACCAAGATCTGACTAAAAACTGCCTTGGCAAAGCTTGAAAAGAAAACTTTCATCGAGGAACAATATCCGTGATTCCAACGAGGACATACGAAGGATGGAAAGTCGAAAAGAGTAAAGACAATAGGTGGTATTGAATTTAAAAAGCAGTGAGCAAGTGAACCAACGCTGAACAGATTCAACGGCGTCAGATAAATACTGAAAGTGCGTGGACCAGATTTCTCTGCCACGAACCAGTCAGGGACACACTTATCTGCTAACCAACCTTGACTAGGTAAGTAAGTTCATTCTGCTGTTCCCTTTCTAGCAGGCAACAGCCTCTACGGTTACGAGAGTGCTCGAAGACCAAGTGTTTTTTATGTTTGGGGCACCTCGATGACTTGTGTGTAACAATGGGATCCAGTTTAGAGGCTAGACCGCAATGTATGGGACGAAAATCAAGTACACGGCTTTATATCATCCGAAAGCTAATCTCGCGGAACGCAGGAATTAAGAAATTAAGGGAATATTGCGATCATATGAAACGGAGGACTATTGGGGGTGGGATCAGCATTTGGCGAAAATCGCGTGCGCACTGCGGACTGATAAACACGAAGTTACACAAGTCACACCTTACTTCTTTAACTTCGGCCAAGAGATGGTGACGTATCGTGAAGACAATGAACGGCCGAAAATGAGGCAGGATATTCTAGACACCAAAGCCAGGACCGGAGAGCTAGAGAAGGTACGCGTGGACGTGCGGGAGCATAAGAGCGACGCGGTTTGACAAAGTGCTCAGAGGTATAATGTACGGAAACGGGACGTGAGTTATAAAACGGGGGAGAACCCGTTTGGTGGAAAAAATACACACTTTCGGACGCGTTAAAATTTTAGTCCGCAAAATTGGCGTTTGAGTATGTCGGACCGTTCTGGGTAACGAAACAAGTATCCGGGTGGACCTATCAACTAACGGATGGCCAGGTTAAAACGCGAGAATATGGCATACAAAGGACCTCAAATGGAACGTGGAGTAAAAGATAGGAAGATGATATAAAGATGGAGAGTTGGAAAGGACGATGAGCGGCCTACCTATTAACTATTTTCTCGTAATTTCAGGAAACTTGAAGCTAGTATGTAATTAGGATTAAGAGGTGGTGGTAATAGAAAGTAAGAACGCTGCATGCGGGACTACCATATTACATGTCCAGGAAACCTCGTACTCAGAGAGGGCAATAGCAATAAGTCTAGTGGCGGCGGGATGATTAAAGAAAAAAAACACAAAAAAAACAAAATTAGCTCTAACATACTACGGTGGCGGGTTGAATTAGTAATTGAAGAGCAGACGGTGGTGGAAAAATTAGTAAGCTCATATATGTTTAACATATATAGTACCGTAAGACAGTTACGTATTCAACGACAGTGGTAATCGGGCGATTAGGGACTGGTTTTTGTCTATCTCGCCGGCACTCCGGTCTGCAGACGAATAAATTTTCACTTTTTTTCTCCTCTCTTCTTTTCTTTTCCTTCCTTCGGGCAGTTCAATGCCTCTCTCGGAGCTGAACCCTTAAATTTAACGAGATGATAATAAGTATGAGTGTGAATAACCGAATGAAAAGATAATAGTAGGTAGAACCAGTGAGAGTCTGCTGAGGAATGGTGCGACGCGGTACCGTTACTTTCGAAATATCCAGGGTATAATTGTAAAGAATCACTCCGTTATTCTCTGTGGAAGGGGGTGACGTCACGGAAAATAATAAAGTAAATACAGATTTGAAGTCTAGTAAATAAAGAGTAAAAGTATAGTAAATACATATTAAAGGTATAGTAAATAAAGAGTAATAGTAAAGTAAATAAATGTTAAATGTATAGTCAATAAATTATGAAACTATATCCCGTACCTGACCTACTGTTGGATAAGACGCGGCTAATGCGGGACAAACAAACCGCGGTAGACGGCAAGTGGTAAAACCGACGTTCAGTTTGCCTCCGGATCAGCTGAACCGGTAGATCGACAACAAAGCCAGCTTCACCAAACACGCCATTGATATGGCGACATGAATAACAACATACAATATCACATAGGCATACATACCTGTTCCGGCATTTGGTGCTATTGGCTCGCTTCGCTCGTTAATGGAGTTGTGAAGACTAAGGCACTCCACACACGGGTCGTCAGCCATGCAATGCGTGAGAGATGCGTTTGACACACTTGAACCTTGCGAGAAAACGATTGTCGTTATTCTCGTTTCATGTCCGCAGACGGGTTGTCAAGCTATCGTTTGTGTCAAATGTCAGTTTGCTTTCAGAATTAAGCAGATTATGTTGATACATTTATGTACATGAAATAATATGTGTAACACATATAATATAAACATACATCTACTCGTATTCTTCTTATAAACATACATACATATACTCGGATTATTTCTTACCTGTGTGGTTAAACTTTTTCCTTACTTCTGCTCACCTTTTTTCCACACAATATTTTCTTGAATAGCTCGGGTTTGTAAAATCGTACAATTCAGTATATTTTTCTACCTCACACACGAATTTTACGTGGCCGTCTTCTATCGCACTTGCGAAATGGCAGTCAAGAAAACGTCAGAATGCTAACTACTATCATGCAGTTCGGGGCATTTTCCCATCTCCTTCACGAATTGTACGTTGCCGTCATCCATCGCACTTGCATAAACGACTAGCCATTCGGCTTGAAGCCTGCAATGCACAACGCGTGAGACGCACTCAAAATGAAACGACTACGCTTCTCACTCTTCACGATTTGGTAACTCTCCGTTAGTGGTCACCCATTGATTTACCTAGGTTGTGACGACCAAGCGTAGAAATATCGCATCCACGACGATAGATCGACGACCCGTGTGCGGGTTGCCTTAGATTTGCCTTTTGCGTATTTATTACGCTACATTCTACTCATCAGCACAGCCACTCAGTACTCGTCAACTCATTCGCTCACGTTTCAAATCACATCGCGTTCCGTAGCCTTAGTGATTTTGGAAATTCGTAAAAATGTCAAACGAAGAAACGTCAGCAGATTGCAAGATACGGAAAATCAAGAAACTCACAAAGAGTTTGGAGATGGCCCGCTGAAACGGCACGAGCATGATATCGTTAATACAACCACTTAAAGATCAAACCTCTCGTGTGAGCAAAATGTTAGCTGAATTTAGTATTTAGTATTTATTGAAAGAAAATTCATTTAACAGGCAAGATGCCTAGTTACAAAATGAATAGAAAAACTCTAGCGCACCTGAACCGCTAGAAACACTAATGTTCGAAGAACAGTAGAAGAATCGTGCAGGTTTTGAGTGCATATTCCACCACATGAGCTGCTTATTACGGCCAAACTGTTTCAAATGCCACGTTTTACTTTGGTCTCAAGAATGCATTATAACTCATATGGTAGAAGGTTTCAGATATTACCACTGGCATGGGTTTCAAAGTTTATGAAAGAAAAACACTTGTTAATTATATTCGTTATCAGTTGCTTATTTCACCAAACTTTGATAGCAGCATCTCATTTAACATCAATGAAGAAAATGCTCAGTGCCTGCAGCACTGTAACTGAAGTTGGTGTTTGGGGCTGCGATCCGAAAAATTTGCAGAACTTTGGGAATTGAAACATCGGTTATTTATTTTCATTGTAAATGTTTCCGGTATGAATACTAACTGTAAGCATTTATTGATACAAAAGTAGCACAACCGACTCGTGCTGGCAACCTTTCGCCAGTATCAAAGCCATATATATCACATCTGCTTCACGTTGTTATATTACATTTGAAGTTATAGGAGTATAAGAAATTTAGGGTTAACTGCAGCGAGTTTTTTCAAATAATCGAAAGCTTAATATTTGCTGTTTATTGTCACTACAATATCATTACCAATTGAAAATTCTACGATAAAACCGCTTAATAAAGATATTGCAAACAAACACAAAACCAACAATAGCTGGCAACCCTATCGTGGCTTTTCAACCAAATTTGGCCTGAATAATGCTTATAATAGGTTCCATTAATTGTATGAAATTCGTATTGATTTCATGACTGCACTGGAAGCTATAGGGCAAAAATTTTTATTTTCCTGAGCGAATTCTCAAAACCAAAGACACAAAAATTACCATAGCTGGCAGCACCAATCGAACTTTTCAACCAAATTTCTATCAAACAGAGTTTAAAGTGAGGTGCAGCTACTGTGTCAATTTCATGAAAATCTGGTTACTAATTCACATTTCATAGGGCAAAAAGCAGTTTTTTTTTTCTTTGTAATTTTTCAAGATGGCACCACTGGCACAGAGTTGCCCCCAATTCAAAATCGCTTCTATCAGACCTGGTTCTACTTAAGTTCAATGCATTCTGTAAATTTCAGTTGTACCTGATTATTGGTTCGTGAGTTCCCGTGAACAGAAGTTTTTGATGCTAAAAATATAGGTTAACTGGGAAAGGGTTACCGTTCTTGTCCGACATGAGATTTCCAAAGTTTTACTTTGAACGTGTAGATAAAGCATAAGATTTGTATATAGATTGGTTTTATTGTAAGAAACGGACATTTTTAGGATATTCGATGATTTGAATGTTTTCATTTCCAAATTTTTATTTTTTCAAATTTAAGACACCAAAATTATCATAGCTGGCAGCTCCAACCGAATTTTTCAACTAAATTTGTACCAAACATGGCTTAAAGTAAGGTCCAGCTACTGTGTGAATTTCGTCAAAATCGAACGATTCAATCAGAATTTATAGGGCTAAAAACAGTTATCTTTTTTAGTGATTTTTCAAGATGGCACCACTGGCACAGAATCGCCCGCATTTCGAAATTACTTCTATCAGACTTGGTCCTAGTTAAGACCAATACATTCTGCAAATTTCAGTTAATTCTGCTCATCGAATCGTGAGTTTCCGTGAACAGAAGTTTTTGATGCTAAAAATATAGGCAAATTGGGCAAGGGTTACCAGGCGTGCCCGTTATACCATATCAAATTTTATTTTTTGTCTATGTAAACAAAGCATGAAATTTACATATGAGTGGCTTTTTTTTGAAGAAACGGCATTTTTTCAAGAGAGACGATAATTTGGAAGTTTTCACTTTCAGTGCTTGCCCTTGCTTCAGAGTTGCCAGCTTGCTCATCAAAAGCTACACAAATTTACAACTAAATAATTTCAATATGTTCTGAAAATTTGGAAATGATTAAATAGCTCTGTCAAAAGTTATCGCAATTTAAAAATTTTCAATTTTTCCCGATCTCTTTTTAGGCACCCAGCGCACACATGGGGTTAAAAAATTCCAAAACATGATCCGATTCACATGTAAAACACGTTCGAAATTTATTTTGTTAACTTTATTTTTGCAAAACTTATTTGTGTACGGAATAATAGGTATATTAAAAATATCACTAAAATGGCCGCCGGCGCCAAAGGGTTAAAGATTTTTAACTTTTTGTGAGACCTGGCACTATTCTGCATATACACCAATGTGTCCTAAAAATTTCAGCTCAATCGGATGGCGCGTTCCTGAGATTTTTTCACTGAAATTTTTTGATGATATATATATATATATATATATAGAAATATGAATTTTTGGCCAAAGTGATTTTAATACTAATGTTCTTCTTCGAACATTAGTAAAAATATAAAGAATAAAATATAATAAAACATTAAAAATAAAAAATAAAAAACTTGATACAAAAATTAGAATACAGTAAAGTAAAAATAGTTAATAAAAGGACCATGGATATAATAATAAAACAGCAAAATACAAAAATACAGAATAATAATAGAACTACAAAATTTGAATACAGTAAGAGTAAAAAAAGGATTAAGGATGTATAAATAAAATGATTAAGTGGGCGGAAAAAGTGCACTACGAACTAAACTTTTAAAAATTCCAAGAGACTGAGGGAGAAAACCAAGCTGGAGATCATTATGCGTCCTCAGTAAGCGCAAAACAGGCGAATGGAAAAAAACGTCGGTACGTGCAAAAGGTACATTGAAAAGTGAGGTTGCCCTGATAGGTCTGTCATGATGGCGCAACGTAAAGAAACACGTCAAAGATGAAGATAAATGGCCGCAATAAACTTTAAAAAGGAAACATTCATCGAGGTAAACTCTGCGCTGGTCGAGTCGAGGAATATTGAGGATTGATAAACGTTCACTGTAAGGACAATAAGGTAGGTTGTACTTGAAAATAAGGCAGCGAGTAAACCTTCGCTGGACAGATTCAACCGCCTCAGACAAATAACAGAAACGAGGACCCCACACTACAGAACAATACTCAAAGATAGAACGAACAAGGGAAAGAAAAAGACGCACACAAGTGGAAATGTTAAAGGAATTGTGGCAAACGCGTATAACAAAACCAGCAATCCGGGACGCCTTACGAGTAATGGTTCGAACATGAATGTCGAACTTTAGCTTCCGATCGAAGGTAACACCGAGATCAGTAAAATGATCCACAACTAAAAGGGTGATGTCACAAATAGAGTAATTGAACACAAATGGACAAGGCTTCAATGAAAAAGACATTGAGTAACATTTGGCGATATTCAAGGACAAGTAATTACAGTCACACCAGGAGACAAGACGGTTCAAATCGGTTTGAAGAGCAAGTTGATCGGAAGGAGTATTGATAACTCGAAAAACTTTCAAATCATCGGCGTACATTAGACAAGGAGATTCAAACACATTAGGAAGATCGTTGACGAAGATATTAAACAGCAAAGGCCCAAGAATAGATCCCTGAGGTACACCGGAGGTAGGAAAAAAAGGAGAGGACGAGGAGCCACGAAGAGAGACATAACAAATAAGATCAAATACAAATGAAGAGATCCACGAGAGAAGGGGCTCCGATATACCATAATGCTCTAATTTAAGAAAAAGGAGCTCATGATTGACTGAATCAAAGGCCTTAGAGAAGTCAGTGTATATGATATCTACTTGTTGGTGATTATCTAAAGCAGAAGCAACAAAATGAGAAAACTCTACAAGGTTAGTGGTAGTACTACGGCCTTTCACGAAACCATGCTGTTGAGCAGGAAAAACGAGACGAAGAGAATCATAGACGCGATTAAAAACTAGACGCTCACAGATTTTAGAAAAACAAGGAATGATAGAGATCGGGCGATAGTTGGTGACTAGGTTTAGATCACCAGACTTGTGGATAGGAAAAATGTTTGAGACTTTCCAAGAAGCTGGGAAAATACCATTAACAAGACTTATGTTAAAAATGATGGACAAGGGAACACAAAGAGAAGAAGCAAGTTTTTTTACGAAAAAGTTGGGAATTCCATCAGTGCCAAGAGAAGAGCTGGAGTCAAACGTAGATATAATAGATTGGACTTCAAGAGGATTGGTCTCCAGCACAGATAGGCAAGTGGGAAAGTGAAAAGTAGGAATGCTGTAGATATGAGAAGAAATATTAGAGTATACAGAGGAAAAAAAAGTCTGCAAATAGATTACATATTCCCTGCGGAGTAGAAGCACTAGAATTATTAAAAGAAACAGAATCAGGTATAGAGGAAGAAGATTTTAAACTACGCACATATGACCAAAATCTCGGCCTGGCGAGTATAGGCATAGTTTGCAGCCTCCTATTTTTCTATTCTATTTTTCTATTTATTTGGATGATGCAAACGAGTGGGTAAGACGGCCCGACGAGTATTGGAGGAGTCTGTTGCCTTCTATTTTTCTATTCTTTGTGCGAGACGGGAGCTACTGGAGTGTACTGAGAAACAGCATTAGCTGGCGAGCAGCGACGGAGACGGAGTTTTGGGTGAACGTTACTCTCGATACGGAATCTAATGGAGAATATTGAGGAAAAGCATCAGCCGACGAGCCGCAACGAAGGCGAGGTTCTCAGTATTCTTTCTTAGTTTCGATACGGTGTCTCCAAAAGAGTGCTGTGGATGAGCACTGGCCGACGAGCTGCAACGGGGGCTCCCAGATCGAGCATAAGGAACTAGATGTAGAAAAGGTACGTGGTTATCGCCAATTGAAAAGTAAGCTCATGAGGAATACGAGCGATACGTTCCACATCGCAAAAACCTTGATTGTGACCAGCACTAATAGCAGTAACAGTTACCGAGTATTATAAAATGTCAATGTTTTTTGTGAACTGCGAGTGATGGAGAAATTATATTTGTCCAACTCCGCTTGACAGTACGGTCTGTGAGCCGGTGAAAAATTGATAAGGACTGTTCACTTCTCGCTTTCGGACGGTGACCTAAAGGGTTTCGTATTGGCTAAAGAAGCGAGTGGTGCCTGAGTTTTCTCTCCGAGTGGTAGCCACCCATAACGAACCACCCTCGACTTCAGCCGGGAGTCGAAGGTTAGCCCAAGGACCTTTTTCTAGGGCTATCAGTGTAACGGTTACAACATATTTTCAATAATTATTTAATTATAAGTGACAACGTGCAATATTTTTTAACTGATATGCTCTTTTCAATGTTTGAATAACAACATGAACAAAAACTGTTCAAATTTTAAAATGGCAAGAAATAAAAACTACTAAACTCTTGTGCGCAATTTGCATCAATTGCAAATAATGTGAAATCAGCATAATCAAATCAATAATGTGATTTATTTTCTTGCAGATATATTATTTCTAATAATCTTTGGTTTTATTGCAGGAAAAGTGGATTATTTCACATTTGACAACACAAACACTCAAGTGACATCCATTGCGTTGTCCTTCTACTCAGGTTTATTTGCTTACAATGGATGGTGAGTAGAATTCAAAATGAAATCAGCAAAATGGTCTGTAATCATGACATTTTTAAAAAGCCAATAAATTACATTTATTTCGCAGGAACTATTTAAACTTCATTATAGAGGAACTGAAAGATCCTGTGAAGAACTTACCCCGAGCTATAGCCATCTCATTAGTGCTAGTGACTGTTGTATATGTGCTCGCAAATGTTGCATTTTACACAACATTGTCCCCTGAAGAAGTTCTTGGGTCCGAGGCAGTAGCCGTGACTTATGCCCAGCGGGTTTTTGGAATATTTGCATGGACGATTCCTGGTAAAATGCACAAAAGCTTAAAAATATATATTAATTAAATAAAAATTTGTTGTTATATTCAGTTTTCGTCGCTCTATCGACTTTTGGTGCTGTTAACGGTATTTTACTCACATCTTCGAGATTGTTTTACGCTGGAGCCTGCGAAGGACAAATGCCAGAGATTTTGACTATGATACAGATTCAACGCTTCACGCCTACACCGGCTGTATTAGCGATGGCTTTTTTATCAATGCTCTACCTTACTGTATCTGATATTTTCGCACTAATTAACTACGTTGGTTTCGCGACTTGGGTATACATCTGATTTATTAGAATTGCTTAATACAAATATGTATATGGTATTTATTTCCAGTTGAGTATTGGTATAGCTGTTTTGTGCCTTCCAGTGTTACGATGGACGCAACCTAATCTCCCTCGACCAATTCGAGTATCATTGGTTTTTCCGATTGTGTACTTGCTGGCTACAATTTTTGTGACGGTCGTTCCAATGTACGCAAGCCCTGTAGAAACAGGATATGGCCTCTTAATGATTCTCTCCAGCATACCAGTTTACTTGCTGTTCATTGCATCGAAAAACAAACCTCTTTGGTTCCGCCGAGTTATGGGTAAGTCAGTCAAAATGTGCCATGATGTGTTCAAGTATTGAGCAGAGCAAACAGCATGGTCAATGTTGTAGAATGCTCATAGAAGTTTCTCCGCTTTAAAATGAGAACTGTATCCACAATGGCTATAACCATCGGCTACACTAAAATATTTTAATATGAGGCGAAATAAGAGTAGGAAATTCACTCTGAACTGAATATTGACAAAGTGTTTTGATTCTGCTGTTTGTTTGATAAATTTTGTTTGTCTGATATCACAAGGAATTACCAAAGGTTCGTGCAAAACTATTATTGAAAGAAATCGCAGATAGTTTTTGCTATTGTTTCTCTCTTCTCTCTTACAGCCATGATTTTAAAATTTACACAAAAA
The DNA here is from genome assembly GCA_963978885.1 of Nemotelus pantherinus. Classification (NCBI taxonomy): domain Eukaryota; kingdom Metazoa; phylum Arthropoda; class Insecta; order Diptera; family Stratiomyidae; genus Nemotelus; species Nemotelus pantherinus. Next base: position 61,916,863 of record OZ022265.1, read on the forward strand.
AACAAGTAGTGATTAAGGCTTATGTATGATGTTTTGTTTAACTGACGGTATTGAAAAAATTACAAATTTAAATTGAAATTGA
>OZ022265.1:61921944-61994444 GCA_963978885.1 Nemotelus pantherinus
CTCGAAAAAAGTTAGCCACGCTGCAAAGGACGGTGTGCCTGGGTATCCGTAGTGCCATGAGCACTACTCCGGGTGCGGCCCTTGATGCGCTTCTCAATCTGCCTCCTCTCAACATTCAAGTTCAGAGTGTGCCGATGAGCTCTGCCCATAGACTAGCTCAGCTTGGCTGATGGGTAGGTGAAGACGATATGGGGCACTGCTCTATCAGGGGTTCGATGTGTGAGATCTCTCCGATTCTCACTATGCCTTCGGACGCTCGGGTGCCCTTCCTTGACTTCAGAAGAAGGTACGAGGTAATCCTCTTAAGCAGAAGTAACTGGGACGACCCAGATCTGTGTACGAGGAGATATTCTGAGGTCTTCTTCACGGATGACTCGAGGTCAGATAGTAGATCTGGAGCTGGTGTCTATCTACATTCATCGAATGGCAGGTGGACTTTCTCTCTTGGAGAGCACGTTTCGGTTTTTCAAGCAGAAATATTTGCTATCCTGAGAGCTGCCTGTTGGGCAATTAAAGAAAGATGGAGGGGAAAGAGCATTGCTATTTGCAGTGACAGTCAAGCTGCACTGATGGCGTTGCGTAGACCCCTGACAAACTCGAAAATTGTCCAAGAGTGCAGAGCACGATTGAACTCTGTCGCCAGATTCAATAGGGTGCATTTGCTTTGGGTACCGGGGCACTGTGGTGTTGAGGGGAATGAAATTGCTGACGTCATTGCGAAGCAAGGTTCGGGACTTCCACTATGGGGCCCTGAACCCGCATTGGGTGTGCCGACCACATCTGCACGTGCCATTATTCGAAAGTGGGTAGATGATGCTCACAAAGAACGATGGACGACTGCTGGTGTGGCCAGGCACATGAAGGTCTTCCTTTCATAACCCAACCATGTGACTGCGGGATTCTTGTTCAATAAGAGCAGGAAAGTTTGCAGGGCCATGGTAGGTATTCTGACTGGACACAACTGCCTAGGAGGACATATGTACCGAATAGGTGTTGTACAGGATGACCTCTGTTCATCCTGTCTAGAAGAGGCTGACTCTGCGGAGCATTTGCTCTATGAATGCCCAGCGTTTGCGCGTCTCAGATATCAATGCTTTGGCTGAGATGTTGCACGCATGCAGACGATAGCTTCTTTTCCCCTATCAGTGATCCTGGACTTTATCAAGAAGTCTGGGAAACTGTGGTAGGCAGGGGGAAATGAGTTCAATGGGTCCTTTGGCCTGAGTGCTTTGAGGTGCCAATGCACATCTCCCCCAACCCACACACACACACTTCAAATCACCGGAATCAAACTTAGAAAGTAAAAGGACTGAATTGAAATGACAATGCTATTTGTAGGCTTGGTACAAATAGCATTGATCACAGCTTTAACATTACTGAAATGACAAAATCCGATATTTCGCCAAATGTCTGAAACGCTTGAAAATAGCACACATGACCAGCAAAATCATTTTTGTTTAATATTGCAATCGATAATCCGTTCCGAGTTTTTCATTTATTAATTTTGCGTTCAAACTGCCAAGCAGGTACATCTCTTTGTTATAGAGACAATTTACGAATTCGGTTTCGATCGATCCTGGTTGATGATGTCCTCTAATATCAATCAAAAGTTTCATGCAATTTACACAGTAATTTTAAACATTCAATTCGACACAATTCTAGTCTACAGCTTCACATATTAATACTAAAATTTATGTCAGCCTTATGTTACCCTGAGTCTACATTGGTCATGAGCTCTGCCATATGCGATGGCAACGAATGTCAGTTTATGGCATGTCATCTGATGCCTGGGCAACGGCATGTCATGCCATATCATTTTGAAAATATCATTCAGCAGTGAACATATGCCTGCTATCCGGTTTAATAGAGCACTGCCAAGGTTAGAAGAAGCAGAATGTGAGAAAAGGCGCAAATTGAGGAAGAGGCGAATATATATGTATTTCCCTAAGAAATCTTTTTTTTTGTATTCGTTTAGGGTTTGTAACACTATTTCCCTCGACATCGCCATTTTGAAAACGAACAACTGTCAGAATATGGCCATGCTCATGGCCATGCAAATGTCTTGCCATATGGCTTGACACATTGGCATGCCATCAGATATGGCATGCCATATACCGTTTACATTTTGCATTTCCATGGCAAGTCGAGTGTTATGCCATCTCCCATGGCCAATGTGGACGCGGCGTAAGGGAAGCAATGCTTCCCTTGCTTCCATGAACGCCACGCCACTGATATGTACATATATATATTAATGAGTCAGTCGTGAATACTGGTGTCTGTCTACAATTAGCCCTTCAAAAAATAAAATAAAAGAATTCTGTTTTATTTGCTTTGGCGAACCTGCCACCGCTTCGCAAATCGAACAGTCTTTATTTCTCTAAGCTGAATCGGCAAAGACTTTGCTTTAGCGAACCTGTCGCCGCTACGCAAAGTAAAAACAGCATTTTCGAGCTTAACTTGTAAAAGAAAAACAATTCTTTTGAAAAGTTAGGTCGCTGGTTCTTCTTAGGCTTACCAGCAAAGACTGTTGTTTATTCATATTAAATCGGAGCTTTTATAACAAGAATTGTACAGTTAATACTTTTGAAAATATGCGCGAATGCAAATAATTTATTGTAGTTCACAGGATTACCGCCGCGATCTGTTAGTGCGCTCCAGTCGTTACGTGGGTATGTGTGTGACATTTCGACAAGTGTCGAAACGTCAACAAAGTGTGCACGACACCCTCTCCCTTTGGGAAAAAAAATTTCTTTCATATGAAAAAAATATTTTTGAATTTAATTTATAGATTCGCACATTACAATTTCATATACATTTTTCGTGTTAATGCTATGCTTAGTTTTGCTCTGACTTAATTCTATTGAATGTATTTCAACTCATTTTCTGTCAATCGCAATTTCATATCTCTATTTTTCTTTTCTTGATGGTTTTTGTAGTTTTATTTCGACTTAATTTTATCTTTTAGTGTATATATTGTTTGATTCATTTTATTTTGTGCTTTTCTTTAATTGTGGAAATATTTATTTGCATACTTATAATCTATTGCAGTATTATTCTTGTCTGTGGCTTGTATAACTTTAACAAACTATTGTGATATCTTTTACATTTGTTGTTTTTTAAGATATCCGAAATTACGCCATTTCTGAATTTTATTTCGTATGGTCCGTGGTATGTGTTCTGTAATTTCTTTTTATTCATATTTCTAACTAGTACTAAATCTCCAACTTTAAAGTCTGATGGTTTTGCGAAATTGCCTAGTTTAGTTTTTCTTTCTTGCTTCACTCTATTGATCATTTTTCGTGCTAGGTTAATACTATTTTTTAACCTGAGTTTTAGTTCATATGCATAATTATCTATATTGTTTGTCGGTTCGTCTTTTTCTACTATGTCTTTAGGTAGATGGGGTTATCTGCCATATACTATTGCGTGTGGGGAACATTGTGTGTCTACGTGGGGGCTAGAGTTGTATGCAAAAGTATAGTAAGGTGCCCATTTATCCCATTCGTAATCATTGGTGAATTTCAATAAGTATTAGTTTAATACTCTGTGGTTACGTTCGACTGTTCCGGTGATAGGGTGTCACAAAAACTTGTTCTATTTTTAACATACTACAAATGTTTGCCATTAGCTCATTGGTGAATTCAGTTCCATTATCTGACTTCAGTTTTTTTAGAAAGGCCGTGTTTTAATATTAGTTCAAGTTCAAGTTAAATTTTATTCAGTATATATATTGTTTTACATGGTAAGGTGGAACTTAATTTAGAGTTTAGACTACTGTCTTTACATCTATGGTGTGTCTTATATTGTAGACAGTGCAATAGAAAATGTAGAACGTTTACAATTATTTATTTATACACAAGGAAAATTATTTCAAAAAACCTTGCTCGGATAACTAAATATAATTAAAAACTAACTAACCTAGAGGTCAGCTAACTAGCATGGAGGCTTGGAGATGGATTCTTAAAGATTATTCACTTAAGTGCTGACATTTTGCTATGAAATTTGAGGCTACTTTAGCAATGAGTGAACTTACGAGAGGGATATTTGATTCTTTATGCAAAAGATTGGTAGAGTAGTGGAATGGTTTATTGAGTATAATTTTAAGTGCTTTGTTTTGGATAACTTGCAATTTTCTTTTATGGGAGATCGCGCAGTTTTTCCAGGCAGGAGCACCGTAGGTGATGATTGGTTGGATAATCATTTTCCAAATTAGTAATTTATTCTCAATTGACAGCTTAGAACGTTTATTTATAAGAGGGTAAAGAGCGCAAATACTCTTGTTTGCTTTAGAACATACAAGGTCAGTGTGATACTTGAAGGTTAGTTTCTTATCGAGACTTACGCCTAGATAGGTGATTGAGTCCATCCAAGGAATGTTTTGCCCGACAAAGTTGATGTTTCTATTGGGAAGTTTCGACCTGCGTCTTTTCAATGAGAAATAGATAGCTTGGGATTTCGTAGTGTTCACTTTAATTTTCCAGCGGTGGTAATACTGATATAATAGATCAAGTTGACTTTCAATATTTGCAATTATTATTTGGGGATCTTTCGAGCTGCTGTATATTCCAGTATCATCCGCATACATCGCAAGCTTGCAGTGTGCGGTTTTAGGAATGTCTGACAGATAGATATTAAATAATGTCGGACTCAGAAAAGAGCCCTGGGGAACTCCGGCAGAAATTAGATGTTCAGACGAAAAGGATGAATTAACTTTTACGACGAACGAGCGCTCAAGTAAAAAAGACGCGATTATTTTAGTAATGTAAGTAGGAAATCCGAATTGGTTCATTTTGTAAACTAAACCATCATGCCAAACTGAATCAAACGCTTTTTCAATATCAAGTGCGACGAATCCCGTGGACCATTTCCTCTGAAAAGATTGTTTGATATGATTGCATACTCGAATTAGTTGATGGGTCGTTGAGTATCCTGGACAAAATCCAGTTTGAAATTTGGGAATTAGATTCACATTACTTATAACCTCGCGTACACGTGAAAGTATCACCTTCTCGAATATCTTACTGATTATGCATAAAAGACTAATTGGACGATAGCTCTTTGGGGAGCTATGATCTTTGCCTGCCTTGGGAATGGGGACCACAATAGCTTTTTTCCAAACAGGCGGAAAGTAAGACAGCTTAAAGCAGCTATTTATGATGAAGGTGAGCAGAATTATCGGTTTGGTGGGAAGTTGTTTTAAAATAATACCGGGGATATTATCGCTGCCAGGAGCTTTTTTATTTTTCAAGGATCGTAGGATCAATTTAATTTCCTTGGCCTTGCAGGCTGCTGTCCAACTAAAATCATTTGGAATGTTATTTAGATCGTGAATAAAGGTGTTAACTGCATGGCGGGTCGCCAAACTACCTAGATGATCGGAAACAGAATGTGCTGCTTGGAAGTGATTGGAAATCAACTCCGCCCTTTCTTTGTCACCATACGTCATCTTTCCGTCAACCAGTTTAAGCGGGGGAAGGGGTTTGTTTCGTCTGAAAACTTTATTTAATCTCCATAATTGGTTGGAATTCTTGCTTATGGAGGATAGCTTCCTATTCCAGAATAAATTCTTAATTGCAAATAAACGATCTTTGATTAAATTATTAAAGTAGTTTACTGACTTCTTAGCGCTTCTGTCCCTTGTGCGCTGCCATAAGCGTCGAACTCTGTTTCTTTGTACAATAAGCAATCTCGTCATATCGTCAATTTGAACAGTGGGGTATGGCTCAGGTGTGATTTTTGGAGTGCTGACTTCTATCGCCGACCAGATATTATTGTGAAGCTCCCTTACGCTGGTCTCAATTTGGGCAACATGATTTATTTCACTCAGGTTGAGTTTGCTCACATCCATTGAAGAGTTTAAGCTTATTTTGAATTTGCTCCAATTTGTTTTTTTGAAGGAATATATGGACTTCTGGACGGGGGACCTAGTTTCTTTATTAGCTAAAGAGAATAGTATGGGAAGGTGAGGGGAGCTCAAGTCATTGATAGTTAAAGGGTCAGTTATTGGTACTTTGCCATTGCTGATGACAAGGTCAAGTGTTGATGGTCTACCACAAGAAGGGTAGTAGGTTGGCTCAGAGGGAGAATGAATATATAAATTTTTTGTGCAGGTTAGGTCGAGTAGTATCTTACCCGCCGAATTTGCCTTTGCACAATTCCATTGCCTATGACGCGAGTTAAGATCACCACAGATTATGAAGGTCTCAAATTTTCTTGTAAGTTTCTTCATGTCTTCAGCAAAAAAGTCTAATTTTGTCTTATTCAATTTCGTGCCTGGAAAATATGCTGCAACTATATGAGTTTTCGAATTTGGTAAATATATGACGAGATTTTCTACGATTTTGGCCTCAATGCTAGTTAGGACTGCATGGCTAACGCTTTTATGTACGCAAAAGGCTACACCACCACCTCTTGCGTTTTCCCTATCTTTCCTATAGATATAATACAATGGGTGCGAGAGTTTATCTCTAGGTTTCAACCAGGTTTCTGTCAGCACAATTAATTTCACATTATTACGCAGAGCGAAATCGAAGAGCTCGACGCTCTTCCTACGTATGCTTTGTGCGTTCCAAAGAATAATATTTAAAGGTGATTTATCCATACAAAAACCTGGTTGCAACGCTAACGATGACGTTGAACTGTTGCTGTCTGTTTACGCATGTCGCCAGCTTTTCTATGAGTTCTGCTGATAGTTCTATTAGTTGATCGGGGGAGAACAGGTTGTTGTCATTCGATCGCAGTGCATTGCTGTATGATGTACGGAGCTGCCGTGGAGTCGCCGTGACATTAGTATCCGAATACAGTACATTGGCTGTGTATGAATAATTTTGTTTGTTTCGCGCTGTCGGCAAGAGTGGGAAAGATTGCGCATTGAGCGAAAAGGTGTTACCATTGTTTTTACCAAGAGTAGTATTTAGGGCGCGATTTAGTGATAATTTTTTACGAATAGTGATGTATTCTTGCCGCTTTTCACAAGATTTGTCATTCGACATGTGCTGTTTTTTGCAATTGGCACAAACAATTTCATTTTCTCGTACCGCAGTGCAACTTGCATGATTATGTTCTCCTCCACAGATCATGCACTTAGGAGGAAGATTGCAGAAACTTGATCCGTGGCCGTATAATTGGCAGTTTCTGCATTGTGTCGGACCGCTTTTTGCACGAGAATAATAACTCCATTGAACAATTTGGTGTTCGATAGATTTAATTTTCTTCAAGTCTGCCAATTTCACTGTGCCGCGATTGAAATAGAGTATGTATGTCGTTTGTTCGGCATATCGTCTATTTACTGGTGTGAATTTTTTTATATCGACACATTCAACGCTGTGTTCGGTTTTTAGCAGATTCTTCAGTATGTCACACGGCATTTCATCAAGACCAGATAAAGTGATTTTAACGCATCTTTGATGGTTTGGGCGGTAAGTAAAAAAGTGAATCTGTTTTGTAGCAAGATATTGCTTAAAATTTTCATACTCTGTAACACTGTTTAAGTGAAGTCTTTTCCCTATTGACATGTTCTTTATGTCGAAGCTCTCGACGTGATTTTCGCTTAGTAGCACTGTGATTTGGCTTCTCGACAAGCTAGGAAACACTATAGGGGGAACTTTCACTTTTTGTGTTTTTTGCTGGTCTTCATTATGTGATGACGGTTCATCGTTTTCTATGTCAGAGAGGATGTCAAACCTGTTGCTGGTGGTTTCCATGTTGTCATTACGACGGATTTTTAATTTGTCACGGAGAAGTATTTCGGGAGGTGATACCTCCCTACTTCGCTTTCTCGATAAGAACACTTCTAGTTAAAGATTTTGCACTTGAATTGGAACCGGAGATAATTCGTTCGATTTATAATTTATATGGGGATACAAACTTTAGCTGATAAGCAACGAGCACTATTGATCACGTGTAAACACTATGACAGAGCGAGCGAGACTGTTTTAATATTAATTGTTCAATCATTGTTTTCGCGATAGTTTTAGCGTCTTTAGATTCTATTGGATAGGTAATAACATATTTTGATAATTCGCACTGCATTGTGAGTATATAGTATATCAATAATTGTTGCTCAACCTAAGTGGCTTTTCTGTGTCTATACTAGGGTTGGGACATCGAGACCTCAACATCGATGTTCGATGTTTTATACATCGAATATGTCCGACATCGATGCTAACGATATATCACCAAAAAAACATCGATGTATCGATATATCGACGGGAATTAATGTTGTTCCTTTATTCACACTAGTTATTATAATATAATGCAAAAATGAAGTGAAATAACGCCTTTGCTTTATATTTTGCATATACAAGAAAAAATCAAAAATAAATTCATGGACAAAATATTCATAAAATTAATTAATTCAAACTGGATACAATATACAAAAGCTCAAGTCGAAAAATATTCATACAATAAAATTAATTGAACATCAATATATATATATATATATATATATATATATATATATATATATATATATATATATATATATATATATATATATATATACTAATACTACAAAAAATTAATAAATGAAACATGCTGCTAAAACAATAAAGTATAACATAATAAAAATCTTCATAATATAAAATAATCTAATCTAATCCAAAAGAAATAAAAACTCTACCACATTTCATTGGGCAAGGATGACAAGAATGCCAATTTATTTACATGGCTTCCTAATAGCCCACTTCGATCAGATGTAATAATATCGCCTGCTTTTGAAAACAATCGTTCAGCAGGGACTGTTCGATTTAAATATAAATGTTCATCTCTTCAGTGTCAAATCCAGGTATTTCCCCTCCAATTTGAAAACCAAGAATATACCTGCTTAAACGTGTTTTTTGCAACAGAATCGAAGGGGCTAATTGTGGAAAGTTATACCCAGCACCTGGACACGGACGGTATAACTTTCCACCATTAGTCCCTTCAATCCTCTCGCGCACAAAGCATGTTAAAGCTGCCTTTACGCCATTTTGATCTCATTGTCAAATTGGAGGGGAACTACTTGGATTTGGCCCGATTTGACAATAGCCCAGTATACAACGTGACTTGAAAGTGGATTCAAAGTGGATTCAGATTGAAACGGTGGAATCGAAACCTTTGAACAACCCGTTCACTTTCCATTGTTTCAATCTCAATCTCAGTCCACGTTGTATACTGGGCTAATGAGTAGCTAAAAAATTACTACCATCCCCTTCAATGTAAATCTTACGGGCATGTCCAGTCCATTTCTACTACCTTTCTGGTTAAACCATCGATGTCCACTCCACTTCTACCATCTCACTGCTTGAACTCAAAAGACAAGCGTACAACTGAAACTGGAATGACAATGGAATGAACAATGAAATATGGAATAGCTAAATAACGCCAGGGGTGAACAGTAAACATCAAAAGGAAAACATCGATGTCAAAATAATATCGGAAAGCTAACATCGATGTTAAACATCGAGGTGTTTCCGTTCGATACATCGATGTATTTGAAACATCGATGTCGATGTCCCAAGCCTAGTCTATACCGATTTTTTCGAACGTGTTAGCTGGTGTGTCTGTTACAATTTGGTTTTTTATATGTTTTGTTTGTTTATTTTTAGCACAAGTTTCACAATTGTTAATAAATGTTTTATAATTTTGTTCATATTTGTCCATATGTATTTCTGTTTGAGTTTTAATGTCATTTTTCTCACGCCTAAATGTCCTCCTATGGGTGTTGTATAGTAATTATTTATCAATTTAAATTGTATTATTTTGTCTGTTATTCTTTTGGAGGGTTTGTATAATGTAATTCTTAGAGTTTTTTTTAACTTTTGATTGAACACGCTTTTGTGATTGATTGAATATGTCTTTGAATTCGTTTTTCCCTAGCATGTTAAATATTTCATCGGTTTCTTATAAGCATATCTTTGTTATATTTCTCCTTGTCACTTGTGACGTTAGCTTCTCCAGTAAAGAAACTAATTCCGATGGATTATCACTGCATTGCACCGCAACTTGGTTATTTCCAATCTTTATCTTTGTGGTTTTCCCCGTTTCAAATTTTAAATTTATTAATTTTTTTATGTCAGCCATCGATTCGCTATCCCATATATAAGTTTCATTAGACTTTGTGTTTTGGTTTGGTTTATGTGTTTCTATCATTTGTTTGCTGTATTTCTCTTTGGTCATATTTCTTTTGATTGCCAGTATATTTTTGTTGTTAGGATTATCTTCTTGTCTCGGGATCATTACTTTTAATCAATCTGAGTTTAACTTGATGCGTGATAGTGAATCCGCATTGACATTCATCTTTTTTTTCCGGTATATTATATCGAAGTCATAATCACATAAATCGACTCTTATGCGTGTCATTTTTGATGACGGGTTTTTTTTGTGTGAGTAATGATATGAGTGGTCTATCGTCAATAACCACCGTAAATTTATTTCCAAAAGATAGGGTTTAAAGAAGTTTTCTTTTATATGTTTGTCGCCAGTAATTCTTTTTCTATTGTCGATTTGATTATTTCATGTTTAACGAGAGTTCTACTCGCGTAAGTTATGGGTAAGTTCTGTCCTATGTCACCTTGTGACAGTACTGCGCCTGATGCATAGTCTGATGCATCCGTTGTGACTGTGAATGGTTCGCTAAAGGCCGGGTATTGTAGAATTGATGCATTCATTAGTTTGCTTTTAAGTAATTTAGCTTAAAATTGTATTTTTTCAATCTTTCAAGTATTTGTACCAAATTTGCATTCTGGTGTACTAAGCTGCAGCCAATAACAATTATATCATCTACATGAAAGCTGCTGAGTCCTATCCACTCAGAGTTATAGTGAGCATGCGTTGAAAGCTGTTCGAGGAAATTGTTAAACCGAAAGGTAGTCGTTTAAACTGATAGTGTACTTTGTTCGTGGAGAAGGCTGTCAATGGTCGTGACTCTTTCGTAAGCTCTATTTACCATGTCTAAAGTAGAGAAATATTTAGCAACCCCCAGACTATCTAGAACATCTTCTAGTCTTGTTAGAGGGAATTTGTCATTGACTATTTTTTTTATTGAGTGCTTTAAAATCAACCACTAATCTCCATTTATTTTCGGCTAGTTCACTCTTCTTCGGTGTTGGAAGTAGTGGTGAGTTGTAGGGGCTGGTTGAATCCTCGATGACATTGCTGTCTAACAATTCCTGTACTTGTTTGTTTATTTCGTTTATATGTGTATGAGGTAATCTGTTGTTCTTTGTGTATGTCGGTGTGGCATCTGTAACTTGTATTTTTTGAGTGTAGAAGTTGTTTGTGGAAAACGATTCACCTTCTAAGTGGAATATATGTTGGTATGTTCTTAGAATTTCTAATAGAGACTTCTAGTCTTTAGGTGATTTAGGTGATTTATTAATTTAGGTGATTTATTTTAACATGCTTTAATATATCTTTGAATCTTTGTTCGTCCCTGATTTTGTGGACTACGGAGTTACTCATTTCACATGGTTTGAAGTTTCTTAATGGTTCGGTTTCAATTTTGAGATTTTCAAGTATTACTTCTTCTTTATTTGTGTTTAGTATCTTGATGTGTTTTACGCCCCTTACTGGGATTATTGAACTGGCAATGTAGACTCGTGGTGTAATTTCTTTGTTAGTGGTTACACTGTCTTCCTCTATGTTAATGTTGATGGGACAGACGTATTCACACCTTGGTGGTACTGTAAGTCTATGTTTTCTTGTAGCGATGGGTATAGTATGGTCTTTATAATTGATATTAATTGTTATTGTATATGTTTCGTAGTTTATCCTTGCTAATTTTTTGGTAAGAAAATCCCTTCCTAATATTCCGTCCGTAAGGATACGAAAATCAGATTCCACTATTTGAAATGGAAAATTGATGTTATTTCCATCAATACCCAAATTTAAATTAATCGTTCCAATCGACTGTATTTGTTCATCTGTTATTCCAGAAAATTTACATCTTTTATCTTCATTTATGATTTGATCATCCGGAATTGCACTTGCTTTACACAGTGACACATCTGCTCCAGTGTCGACCAATAGTTTTAAATATTTTCTAATATCCTTGCAGTAAATTGAGACGTAATTCTCGAGCTGTCTGTAAGGTAATAATACTTTTTCTGTCTGGGTCCCGCGATCAACTTTTATTGTTCGTTGTTGCTGGCCTCCGGGCTCGTCACGTTTCCCTGGACTATATTTATTCGTTGCCTCCTGTCGTTGAAATTTATGTTGCTAGGTCTGCTGTTATCGGAGTGTCTGTGGCTTCTATGGTTTACTTCATTACCCCTTGAGCTGTAATTGTTTCTATTATTGTTATTTATATAATTTTTATTTTTATTCACTTCGTTGTTTCTGCTATTATAGGTATTTCTATTATTTCTGTAATTATTCGAATTGTTTATTTCACTTGGTCCTGAATTACAACTGTATCTATAATTTCTATTTTGGTTCGTGCCGTAATTCCTATTATTGATATAACTACGTGACGTGTTATTCTTATTAAATCTGCTTCTACTGTTATGGTTATATTGTTGATTATAATTCGGTCTTTTATTAATATACATTATATTTTCTGGTGCTCTGTTACTTGTTTCTAGTTCGGTTGCGATCTTAATCGCTTCCATTGCTTCCATTTGGGTCAATTGCGTGTGAATTTGCTGTAAAGTTTTCCTACTTTTGTACCTATTCTTTAAATGCTTTTCTAGTATTGAATAGCTGTTAATTTCTAATGTGCTTAGCTGTACTTTTACGCTTGTTCCTAATTTTACGTTTTTAACGAAATTTAATAAGCTCAATTTCCCTTCTTCATTCAGATTCTCATTTAGTAACCCAACTATGGTTAAAAATGCATCAAAAATGCATCTTGAAAGTTCGTATCGATTTCAATGCTACTTCTTTATCAAAAGCTCTCATTTTGTTGTCTACTACTTGTTCTAATTTTTCTTCTAATAAATCTTTCGCTACGCTATATCTGTCCAAGAATATTTTTTGCAGTTCTGGACTATCCTCTGTATCTAGTACTATTCTCTTTAAATCCTCTATATCGTTTAATTTTTCTATTATGGTATCGCTTTCGTATGCCCTGCTCAGCGTTTTTTTAAATTCACTATAATTTTTGATTTGTTGCTAATTTGTTCTTCCATTAAAAATACTAATACCATGCACCATAGCATTTTTTTTTGTAGTATCGTCTTAATGGAAATATATTTTTTTTGGTTATTTTTCATTGACTTATTATCTAACTATAATTTATAACAATAATTAATTTTAGTTCATTTTATTTAATTCATTTCATTTCATATGATCTTAAATTTATATTTAAACATATATATTTTTAATGTCTTATAATTCTGTTTATTATTTTTTACTAATTTTCGAAGAAAATTAATATTAAACTCGTTTCGCCGGAAATTCATATTTCTTTATATCATATATATATATACATATATATACACCTAGTCTAGCCATAAATACTGTTACAAACTTTTTGAAGCACTGTTCAATAAAAGAGGTGTTATATGTTAAGAAATCATTGTTTATTTATTAAATGCATTGTCAACAACGGAAATTGCAACAAGTTATTCGAAGTGATGCCTTTACATATATACCTCATATACATATATACCTTTACGAAGTGATGCCTTTTGCCTTTACACAAGCCTTTAATCGAGCTGGCCACTTATCTATGGAAGCACGCACGACTTTAATCGGAAAGTTGGCGACTGCATGTGTAAGAGACTTCTTTAAGGATTCGATATTAGAATGTCTTTTAGAGCACGTCATTTGCTCTAAGACAGACCATAATTCATAATCCAGCGGATTCAGGTCTGGGCTAGAGGAAGGCCAATCTTCAGCTTTAATAAAATCTGGAACATATTCTTCAAGCCATTTTGTGGTTGACTTCGCCTTATGACCTAGTGCAGAATCTTGCTGGAAACTCCCAGGCTGATTTTTGAATAATGACGTGTTGAGAGGTTTTACTACACTTTCAAGGACACTTTCTTGATAAATTTTGGCAGACGTTTTGACGCCCTTCTCACAAAAATGCAACTTTGTCACTCCGTTGTAGCTAACACCCCACCAAACCATTACTGAGGCTGGATGATGACCTCTTTGAACCTTTTGGGCAACTTGAAAAGCTTCTCTGGCACTGCGAGCATAAACCCTATCGTTTTGTTTACAAAAGTTAAATGTTTCTTCGACAATAAAAATTTTTTCGTCCGTAAACAAAATTTTTCGGTGTTCTTGGTTTGCGTACCGGCAAAGTAATCGTTTTGATTTTGCCACTCTTTATTTTTTAACGAATCTGTTAGTAAATGCTTGGTAGATCTACGATAAGCACCCAACCCCAAGTCACTTTTGATGATACGTGAAATTGTTCTTTGGGGTATTTTCATCTCATGCGATAACATTTTTTGTTTCCGAAGAGGATTACGGCGAATTCTCTCGCGCACAGCTTTAACCGCTTGAGGTGTTCGAGTAGTTCGCGGACGGCCACTTCTTTCACAGTCACTTACTCCAGACGTATCATTAAGGCACTCCGCACACGGGTCGTCAGCCATGCAATGCGCGAGAGATGCATTCGACACACGTGAAGCTTGCGAGAAAACGATTGTCGTCATTCTCGTTTCATGTCCGCAGACGGGTCGTCAAGCTATCGTTTGCGTCAAATGTCAGTTTGCTTTCAGATTTCAGCAGATTAGGTTGAAAATGTTAAGTTCTTCATCAAGTAGTGATGATGAGGATATATTATTATTACATCAGCACGCCAGACATTCCAGCAGGTCACGGAACCAACGTAGATCATGGGTTCACCCCTACTTGGAGAGGAACCAACACCGCAGGCTCTTCATCGCAGCAAACGAATTGAGAATGTCCGACTCGAAATTTGTGGCTTTTTATAGAATGTCAAAATCGTCATATTTTAATTTAGTAGAGCTTCTGAAGGCTTCCATTAGCAATCAAGACACGAATATGCGGGAGTGTGTGCCTGCCGAAGAGCGAATATTAATCACTTTGAGGTAAGTGTTTTATTATTGCAAATTCATTATCATAATCTAGGGCCAAAACACTTTTTAGAGGGAAAATAACTTTAAACTGAAAAAAATGCTGTAAAATTAAATTTAACAATAATTATACTTTTGGCAACCATAAGCCTGTACCCTGTTTTGCTATTGGGGAGATGTGAAATGAAACACTTCAAATTAAAAAGAAAATTCTGATGAATTAGAAAATTATTTTAATTCAAATGATCCAAACAAAAAATAAGTTAAACAATCATATTCATTATAAATAAAAGGCATTAAAAAAATACAGATGTAATTCAAATCAGTTTAATAAATAAATATTAAACTGGATATGTTTGCACACTTTCGGAGTCACCAATCAGAGTAGCTGGAGTTTGCTCTTCTACCTCAGACGAAGATTGTTCCACTTCCACTGGCGAAGGAGATTGAAGCAAACTAACGACGAAAGGCGAAGATAACTGTGAGGCTGTTGTGATGCAAGAAGGTAACATATAATTTGGACAATCTCCATCCGCAAGCTCTTCAATCAGGTCCAAAGTCCTCCGTTTGAATGCTCTAATCTTGGACGAGGTAAGGCTTTCTAAATCAGGAAGAAGACTGAGCAGGAACATTTTCAAAGCCTCCGATTGAGTAGAAACTGCTTGCTGTTTTGCCTCCACATACTTTTTTTTAGCTGCAAAATATTCAGAGATGTTTTTATCCGTATCCACGCTAGACATGATTCCTCTCTTCCTTTTGCCCGACAAACGACCCGGTTGAGTCTGTTCCTCATAAATAGGTGCGGGTGAAGCAGAAGAGGAAGTTGAAGGTGTTGGATGTGGTGGTGCAGGTGACGTTGATTTTGGCAGTGACTCTTGCGAAAAATGCACTTCAGGCTGATTCAGGACTTCTTCGCAAAAAGAGCCTTCTAGTGGTGGAAGAAGTTCAGGTGCAGTGAGAGTATCACCTGGAACCGCCGGTAAATTCCCACCAATTTTACCTGAGCATTTCACGAAGGGCAATGCGAATTGCATAGCCTCACTCAAGTAGTACGGCTTTCTAGCAGAAGCACCACTTGCAGGTGGCCTCAAATTTTTTACGAATGAATTTCGCAAATTTCGCCATTTTTCTTTACTCTCATTTCCTGAAGCGAAAATTACGACAAATATAAATAAAAAGATAAAATTATTTTTAACTTTATTTTTATTAAAGCAAGCAAGAATATATTTATATACTATATACTCTTCTCTGTTTCTGTCATAGGTATTTTGCAACTGGAGACACATTCGTTTCACTCGGGTTATATTTTGCAAGAGGTGAAACTACAGTAGGCAACATAGTAGGAGAAATATCGCGGATCATTTGGGACGTGTTGAAAAATATTTATATGCCTCTGCCAAATAAAGAGCAATGGAAATCTATTGCACAACGATTCGATACTGTATGGAACCTTCCAAATTGTATAGGAGCTTTAGATGGGAAACATATAAGAATCGAAAAGTTTCCACGCAGTGGGTCAGCTAATTTTAATTATAAATCGTTTCACTCTGTCGTTTTGATGGCATGTTGTGACGCGGATGGACTGTTTACTATGATTGAAACAGGATTTGCAGGCCGAAATAGTGACGGAGGCATATTCCGTGCTTGTGCAATGAAATACTGGCTAATGAATTCGAAGCTAGATATTCCACAGCCACGTAGTTTACCCCATGATGAAAAGGAAGATTGTCCTTTTCCATACTACTTCGTTGGTGATGAGGCTTTTCCACTGTCAAACTATTTGATGAGGCCCTTCTCCAAGCGCAATTTAGATAATGTTAAGCGCATTTTCAATTATAGATTGAGTCGTGGTCGAAAAACCATTGAATGTACGTTTGGCATGATGGCAAAAAAATTCCAGATACTAAATAGCCCTATACGTTGCCGTAACCGCGACAAGGTCAACGATATTGTTAAAGCCGTTTGTGTTCTCCACAACTACATTCGCAAAACAGAAGGCATTCCTTACACATCACAGCAGTCAGATCAAAATAATTACTGTCCTTCGAATGATGTAGTGAACAACCCTTCACCATGTGCTCAAAACATTAGTGCCCAATCAACTGCTACTGCCTTCAGAAATTACTTGGCAAATTATTTTATAAATCCTACAGCATCACTGCCTTGGCAATGGAAGTACTGCTTGTGAAGCTGATTTCTTTAATTTTTAAAAATGTATATACGAAATATAATAAAGTTTTTTTCCTTCTTATACTTTATTTGGTAACGCGACATTTACGTCAAACCTTTCTTTCTATCAATTGTTTCTTCAGCTTCAAGAAACCGAAAAATCAATGTATTTTTTTTGTTTTCTCGTAAATTACGAAAAACAATATAAGAAGCCAGTTGTGTAGAGTAAGAAAGAGTTATGAAGGATTTTTTGTGACAACACTACTTTTTTTAGCATTTAAATATGAAAAACTATATAAAATCCGTAATTGAGATGATTTTTTGTATAAAATCCGCCGTGAAAACGAACATTTAAAAACAACGTTAAGATAGGTCAAATTTTGATCCTGAGAGCGTATAATTACTATATTCAAAACCTAAAAATATGTACATACATGTACATGAAATAATATGTGTAGCACATAAAATATAAACATACATACATATCGTCGCTGTAAAATCAAACCGGCATATCTGCAAAAAGCATATTTTTCACCAGAGGGCTTTAAAGTTTTCGCGTGTGGGGTGTTTCCTCACAAATGCATACCGGGAAAACACCATTAGACGGCTTTTTATTCAACTATACGATATGCCGGTGCGACATAAAAATAGACGGGAAAAAGAGGAATTTTTTGATACCAAAAACTCAAAAACACAATTTTTGCAGATATGCCGGTTTGATTTAACAGCGACGATATACTCGTATTATATCTTACCTGTAAGGTTAAACTTTTTTCCGACTTCCGCCCACGCTTTTCCGACACAATACTTTCTCGAATAGTTCGGGTTCGTACAATCATACAATTCGGTATGTCTCTCAACCTCACACACGAATTTTACGTTGCCGTCTTCCATCGCACTTGCGAAATGGCTGTCAGAAAAACGTCAGACTACTATCATACAATTCGGGGCATTTTCCCACCTCCCCCACGAATTGTACGTTGCCGTCATCCATCGCACTAGCGAAAACGACTAGCCATTCGGCTTGAGGCCTGCAATGCACAACGCTTGAGACGCACTCAACGTGAACCGACTACGCTTCTCCCTCTTCACGATAGGCTAACGCTCCGTTAGCGGTCACCCATTGATTTACATAGGTCGTGACGACCAAGCGTAGAAATATCGCATCTACGACGATAGCTCAACGACCCGTGTGCGGAGTGCCTAAATCTTTCAATAGCCCGATATACAAACATTCGGCTTATAGCAAGGGTATGCAGAGTCTTAAAAATATCACTTGGCTGCATTCCTACTTTATGAAGTGCAATCATAGCAATTCTATTTTCTTTGTCGCCCTAATCCATGTTCACTACAATGAAAATTAAACTCAAATGATGACAAATGCATCAAGCACAAGCGTACTAGTGATGGGCGTTTCTGTTGTTTTCAGAAAACGAAAACTAACTGTTTTTTTCCAAAAACAACTGTTTTTCAAAACTGTTTGAAAACTGTTTTCACTCGAACAGCAGCAGATTGATACTGGGTGTTACCATTAGTGATGGGCGTTTCTGTTGCTTTCAGAAAACGAAAACAATTTGAAAAAAACAGTTTGAAAAAAACTGTTTTTTTCAAACTGTTTTTTTCAAACTGTTTTTTTTTCAAATAGTTTTCGTTTTCTTAAAACAACAGAAACACCCATCACCAATGGTAACACCCAGTATCAATCTGCTGCTGTTCGAGTGAAAACAGTTTTCAAAAAGTTTTCAAAAACAGTTGTTTTTGGAAAAAAACAGTTCGTTTTCGTTTTCTGAAAACAACAGAAACGCCCATCACTAAAGCGTACTATAGCGATTAGCTCAATTTTTAAGAAATGCAATATAACGGCTCCTTTCTGCAGGGTTGCCAAACCTTGTAACAATATTTATGGCTAGACTAGGTATATATATATATATATATATATATATATATATATATATATATATATATATATATATATATATATAAATATATATATATATATATATATATATATATGTATATATACGTATTCATATATATATATATATATATATATATATATATATATATATATATATATATATATACATATATATATATATATATATATATATATATATATATATATATATATATATATATATATATATATATATGTATATATATATATATATATATACATGTATATATATACCTATATATATATATATACATATATATATATATATATATATATATATATTTATATATATATATATATATATATATATATATATATATATATATATATGTATATATATATATATATACATGTATATATATACCTATATATATATATATACATATATATATATATATATATATATATATATATATATATATATATATGTATATTTCAAATTTTGAGCCGTGTATGGGTGCTAAGTGGCAAGGATTTTTTTTCAAATTTTGATTGGTCATTACTTCTGACAAAAACATTGGATCTTCTTAAAATTTGCAGAGCGTATTGACGTTGGCTTAGATGTAACACTCATGGACGGCAGGCTCCTGAAAAAAAATCCTTCAAATCATTGACCCTCCTCAAAAATTTTTGATTTTTGACAAAAATTCAAATCATTGATAAATTATAACCTTTGTTCATCATGTCAAATTGAACTTTTTAATATTCCGATTTGCACCAAAACGGCAATCCATCACCAAATTACCTCTATTTACAGCACTCGTACGTTCTGTTCACGAGAACTGACGACCAGATTTTCCGATCATAATGAAATTTACAGGACATGTTGGCTTTAGCTAGGACCCGGTCAGATAGAAGTGATTTTGAAATGCAGGCACCCCTGTGGCAGTGGTACCATCTTGAAAACCCACTGAGAAAAAAAAACAGCTTTTTGACCTATAACTTCCGATTCAGCCATCAGATTTTAAAAAAATTCACGCAGTACTTGGATCTTATTTTATGTAACACGTATTGAAAATTTGGTTGAAAAAATGGAATAGAGCTGCCAGCTACGGCAATTTTCGTTTCATAAATCTTGCAAAATTGCTCAGCAAAATAAAGTTTTTTTCCCTATTACTCCCGGTCCAGTGTAGAAATCAAAAAGAAGTTCATGCAGTAAATTAACGTTAATGTGAAGTAAATATTGTACAAAAATCATGAAAGGGCTGCCAGCTATGAGCATTTTTGTAATTTTGTGGAATTTCTTTACTGATCGACTATGTCATTAGATTTGCAAATGGGAACGATCTTGCAATAAAAATTAACAACAAATATTAACGTTTCAAAAGTTTGGAAAGTTTTGAGGGTGACAACCCTAAAATTCTTTTCACCCGTATACCTTCCAGCGCTTTGACTCAATCGAAACGAAATTTACTGGTTGGGTTTATCTTAACGTGAAGCAGATTTGGTATATATTTTGCTCTGCTGCTGACACAGGATAACCAGGATTAGCCATTTTCGTAAATATTGCACCAACAGATTCTTCAAATTACGTACTCATATGCAAAGCATTTGCGATAAAAATAAGAAACCAATTTTGAAATTTTCCGAGTTTTGAACATTTGTCGGACGGCAGCCTCAAACAACGTTTAACCGCTGAGACTTTCGATGAAATCCTCCGATGAGAACGAAATTCAAAGGATAAGTTGATTTAAGTATGAGCTTGTTATGGTTAACTTATTGCTGCTTCGTCGGGAAAGTGTTGCCAGCACCAAACATTTTCATCATTTGTGTTCTAGTTGAGTTTTGTTGCCTGGGATAAGGAATGGTTGATATGATTCTACAAAAAAGTGTATTACGTCTTTCCACATTTTTTTATCACTCAAAGACAATTTCTTCGAAAATTAGTTTCCTAGCGGCTCTGATTCGCTAGGCTTTTTTTCACATTTTTATGATTCTAATGTGCCTTTCGATTTGAAAGGGCCTTCAGGTTAAATAAATAAACAGATAGGAGCCACCCTGCTCCGCGCTCACTATTTGAAGTCTGCGTAATATACGTGCAGGCCTATCCAGGCGCAACTATACAGCCTTACAGGAGATATAATTTCTAAATTCTAGTAATATGGACTAACCGTTATTTTTGCAAATAATTGAAGCTTTGCCCGGAGTGTAACTCAAAGCTGTCTGAACACTGACCCATAGTGTTCGGAGAATAGCACAATTATACTCAAGTTTATTTACTTTTAATATCAGCATACTTAATTATTTTATTGAATTCAAAATTTATACAGAAGACTAACAACTAACCCTAATGTGTGAAAAAGCGTGTTTGTAAACTAAACATTAAGCTCCTAATTATTAATTTCGAACTAAAATTGAAAAATGCACTAACTTTCTGGGGACTAGTGCATTTACCCCATATAGATACATATATGTTTCCCATGGCATCCTTCGGTGTTTATTTATTTATTTATTTAATTCAAAGATTCATCACAACAGAATACAAATTCCAATTATAGCAATGAAATAAGAAATGGATAAAAAAAAAACAAAGATTAATGTATACAAAAGAAAAACAAAATTCAAAAAACTAATGACCCAACGCTCAGGTCTAGGATAAATACTTTTAAATATCTTTTAAATGTAAAGAACGATTGTGGCAGAGTTCCAAGCCCCAATTCATTATGACGTGTAGGGATTCTGACGTAAGGAGAAAAGAAGTACATATTTGTACGCGCAAACGGAACAGTGAAAACTTCCTGAGACCTGTTGTCCCGTAACGAGCTGCGAGGTCGGAATGCATCGGTGAAGCCTGATATTATACCTCGCTGCGATTTGAATAGGAAGCACTCGTCAAGCAGCAGCCGCCGTGACTCCAAGGTCGGAATTTGAAGGAAGGACAAACGGGAAACATACGGAGTGTAAGGGATATTATATTTAAAAAAAAACTCTAGCGCACCTGAACCGCTAGAAACACTAATGTTCGAAGAACAGTAGAAGAATCGTGCAGGTTTTGAGTGCATATTCCACAACATGAGCTGCTTATTACGGCCAAACTGTTTCAAATGCAACGTTTTACTTTGGTTTCCAGAATGCATTATAACTCATATGGTAGAAGGTTTCAGATATTACCACTGGCATGGGTTTCAAAGTTTATGAAAGAAAAACACTTCTTAATTATATTCGTTATCAGTTGCTTATTTCACCAAACTTTGAAAGTAGCATCTCATATAACATCAATGAAGAAAATGCTCAGTGCCTGCAGCACTGTAACTGAAGTTGGTGTTTGGGGCTGCGATCCGAAAAATTTGCAGATCTTAAGGAATTGAAACATCGGTTATTTGTTTTCATTGTAAATGTTTCCGGTATGAATACTAACTGTAAGCATTTATTGATACAAAAGTAGCACAACCGATTCATGCTGGCAACCTATCGACAGTATCAAAGCCAAGAATATATCACATCTGCTTCACGTTGTTATATTACATTCGAAGTTATAGGAGTATAAAGAAATTTAGGGTTGCATGCAGCGAGTTTTTTCAAATAATCGAAAGCTTAATATTTGCTGTTTATTGTCACTACAATATCATTACCAATTGAAAATTCTACGATTAAACCGCTTAATAAAGATATTGCAAACAAACACAAAACCAACAATAGCTGGCAACCCTATTGTGGCTTTTCAACCAAATTTGGCCTGAATAATGCTTATAATAAGTTCCATTAATTCTATGAAATTCGTATTGATTTCATGACTGCACTGGAAGTTATAGGGCAAAAAGTTTTATTTTCCTGAGAGAATTTTCAAAACCAAAAACACAAAAATTACCATAGCTGGCAGCACCAATCGAATTTTGCAACCAAATTTCTATCAAATAGAGCTTGGAGTAAGGTGCAGCTACTGTGTTAATTTCATGAAAATCTGGTTACTAATTGACATTTCATAGGGCAAAAAGCAGTTTTTTTTTCTTTGTAATTTTTCAAGATGGCACCACTGGCACAGAGTCGCCCACAATTCAAAATCGCTTCTATCAGACCTGGTTCTACTTAAGTCCAATGCATTCTGTAAATTTCAATGGTATCTGATTATTGGTTCGTGAATTCTCGTGAACAGAAGTTTTTGATGCTAAAAATATAGG
Organism: Nemotelus pantherinus; assembly: GCA_963978885.1. Lineage (NCBI taxonomy): Eukaryota > Metazoa > Arthropoda > Insecta > Diptera > Stratiomyidae > Nemotelus > Nemotelus pantherinus. The sequence goes on from OZ022265.1 coordinate 61,945,161, forward strand.
TTAACTGGGACAAGGTTACCGTTCTTGTCCGACATGAAATTTCCAAAGTTTTACTTTGAACGTGTAGATAAAGCATAAGATTTGTATACAGATTGGTTTTATTGTAAGAAAGGAACATTTTTAGGATATTCGAAGATTTGAATATTTTCACTTCCAAATTTTTATTTTTTCAAATTAAAGACACCAAAATTATCATAGCTGGCAGCTCCAACCGAATTTTTCAACCAAATTTCTACCAAACGTGGTTTAAGACAAGGTCCAGCTATTGTGTGAATTTCGTTAAAATCGAACGATTCAATCAGAATTTATAGGGCTAAAAGCAGTTATCTTTTTTAGTGATTTTTCAAGATGGCACCACTGGCACAGAACCGTCCGCATTTCAAAATCACTTCTATCAGACCTGGTCCTATTTAAAACCAATACAGTCTGCAAATTTCAATTAATTCTGCTCATTGGATCGTGAGTTTCCGTGAACAGAAGTTTTTGATGCTAAAAATATAGGTAAATTGGGCAAGGGTTACCAGGCGTGCCCGTTATACCATATCAAATTTTATTTTTTGTCTATGTAAAAAAAGCACGAGATTTACATATGAGTGGCCTGTTTTTGAAGAAGCGGCATTTTTTCAAGAGAGACGATGATTTGAAGGTTTTCACTTTCAGTGCCTGCCCTAGCTTTAGGGTTGTCAGCGAGCTCATCAAAAGCTACACAAATTTACAATTAAATAATATCAATACGTCCTAAAAATTTGGTAATGATCGAATAGCTCTGTCAAAAGTTATCGCAATTTAAAAATTTTCAATTTTTTCCGTTCTATTTTTAGGCACCCAGCGCACACATGGGGTTAAAAAATTCCAAAACATTATCCGATTCACATGTAAAACACAATCGAAATTTATTTCGTTAACTTTATTTTTGCAAAACTTATTTGTGTACGGAATAATAGGTATATTAAAAATATCACTAAAATGGCCGCCGGCGCCAAAGGGTTAAAGATTTTTAACTTTTTCTGAGACCTGGCACTATTCTGCATATACACCAATGTGTCCTGAAAATTTCAGTTCAATCGGATGGCGCGTTCCTGAGATTTTTTCACTGAAATTTTTTGATGATATATATATATATATATATATATATATATATATATATATATATATATATATATATATATATATAGAAATATGAATTTTTGGCCAAAGTGATTTTAATACTAATGTTCTTCTTCGAACATTAGTAATAAAGAGCGTGTGAACCTACGCTGCACACGCTCGATGGCCTCAGAAAGGTATAGGAAACGTGGAGACCACACTTGACAAGCATATTCGAGAACACAACGAACTAACATTAAAAACAGACGAACACATGTACTGATGTCAACGAAGTTAGAGGCGGAGCGAAGTACTAATCCCGAGACTCGGGAGGCTTTAGCAGTGACTTCAGCAATATGGAAATTAAATTTTAATTTAGGGTCAAAAGCACACCCAAGTCCCTAAATTGATTAACGGAATCAATTTAGGGACTTGACTTAGCCTAAATTGATGTTTAAGTTAGTGGAAATTGAATAAGAAAAAGAAATAGGAGATGATTTGAGGGAAAAGGTCATATGTTTACATTTGCTTACATTTAAGGACAAAGAATTGCGGTTACACCAATTAAGAAGAGCACACAAATCACTCTGGAGAATAATACAGTCATCAGCTGACCTGATAACTCGGAATAGTTTTAGGTCGTCAGCATACAGTAGACAAGGGGAATCAATAATGGAAGGAAGGTCATTAATAAAAATTAGGAAAAGTAAAGGACCAAGGATAGACCCTTGTGGAACACCTGAAGAGGGATGAAAAGGAGAAGAGGAGAGGTTGTTAATAGTAACTTTGCACTCACGGTTACTGAGGTAGGACGAAAACCAAGAAAGGATTGGCCCGAAACAACCGAACTGTGAAACTTTACGGAGCAATAGACTATGGTCGACAGTATCAAAGGCTTTAGAAAAGTCTGTGTACACTACGTCTACTTGCTCCTGACGATCTAACGCAAGAGCAACTGTGTTTGAGAAAAGAATAAGGTTAGTCAAAGTAGACTTACCCCTCACGAACCCATGCTGTTCTGGAGCTAGAATAGGATGAATGATAGGATACATTCTAGAGAAGACAATTTTTTCAAGGATTTTACTAAAACAGGGAAGAAGAGAGATAGGCCGATAATTTGAGACGGAGGAAACATCGCCAGTTTTGAAAATAGGATAAATAATAGAAAGTTTCCAGGCGGAAGGAAAAATACCGGATGATAGGCTTACATTGAAAGGATAGAGAAGGGGACGCACAATGAAGATGACATAGACCACGCATAAAAATTGGGAATACAATCAGAGCCACCACCGGAATTCCGATCAAGGCTGAGCAATAAATTCTCAACTTTGATCGGATTAGTTTGGATTAGAGAAAGAAAAGGAGGAGTGGAAGGAAAAATAAGGGGATGTACAAGAGAGGTAGAACTTTTAAAGGAGGAGGAAAAAAAGTTAGCGAAAAACTCACATACTTCTTGTGGAGACGAGGAGGTAGAGCCATTAAAAGTTACTTGGTTAGGGATGGAAGAGTTTTTTTTCAAGGATCGAATGTAAGACCAAAAAGGTTTAGTATTGGAAGAAGAAATAGAAGACTCCAGACTAGCGAAATAATCTTGCATTGCCTGCTTCATTTCGATTTTAGCGGAGGATCGCAGGGACTGAAACACGGCAAGATAAGAGGCAGAATTCGATCTACGAAACTTTTTCCGAGCAACATTTTTTAGTTGGATTGCCCTCAAAACTCGTTGGGTTAGCCAAGGAGGATCTGTAGATTTACGAGGGTTGAAGGTAGGTGTATAGGTAGAGATAACGTCATAGATGAAGGAATAAAATTTGGAGAGTGCATGATCAATATTTAGCCCTCGGAAAAACGAAAACCAGTTAATTTTTTGAAATTCCGATGTCATTCCTGAGTAGTTAGCCTTGCGAAAATTGTATCGAGGAGCAGCTGAGATTCCTTTGTCTGAAGAACATGACAATGGAACATAAAGAGAAAGAGGAGGGTGGTGAGCGTCTACTAGAACATAGGGATGGAACACAGAGGAGACAGAAATATCAGTAGAGGGAATATAAGTAAGGATAAGGTCAAGAATACGACCATTCAAGTTACGTGTAGTGTTAATCTGCGAAAGGGAGTTGAGTGAAAGGAATGAGGAAAGTACTAAGGAGAGCTGATCATTAGACCGGATGCAGTTTGAAACTGGATTCCAGTCAATAGAAGGCATATTGAAATCGCCACAGATTATTAATGAGTCAAAAGGAAAAAATTTATGAAGGTAAGAAGATAGCTCGATAAAAAAATTTTCGTGCACAGCACAAGAACTGTTACAAGGAACATATACAGAGAGAATTATTAAGTGAATGTTATTAGGAAAACAAGTACGGACCATCACACATTCAACAGGAGGAGAAGGATGAAAGTTACGACAGAGTGCTCCATGAAGGGGTTCGCGTAAGGCAATCAATACACCTCCGCCATGCGATTTTTTGGAAATAGAGCAATTCCGATCAACACGAAATACCTGGTGCAAAGGAAGAACTTCACTGCTATTAATATCGCTAGAGAGCCAAGTTTCCGTGAGGCAGATAATGTTATCCAAGGCGAGCGAAGAGTTAAGGGATATGGATTGGAGCTTCGATCTCAAGCCACGCACGTTTTGATAGTATAATGATATTTTACAATTTTTGGAGTTTAGGTTGGAACAGGTGCTTTCCTTTTCCGTTGAAAATTCAAACGAGGTCTTCTGATGAAGGTTTTGGCAATTATACCGGAGGGCCAGAAATTGGATTCCAGTAATTCCTTGTTATCAGCGGTGGTTGTTATTTTAAATGAGTTGATCAATCTTCCAGCGATGTTGTCAGGAGTGAGTTTAGTGCAGTCCAGAAGGGCAGGTACAAATCCAAGTTTGTGATGGATATATTTCTTGACAGCAGCAGTACTAGTCTCATAAGTAAGTCTTGTCACAAAGACTTGTAAAGGAGGAGTAACAGCAATCAAAGTTGGTGTTGGTGCCGAAGGCATCTGATGTGGTGTTTGAGCAGAAGTAGCAGGTTGCAGAAGTAGGCCAGTAGACACAGGCAAGGGATGAGCCGCAGGCAGTAACGGGCTTGGTAGCTGTTGCTGTGCATTACGAGATTGTTGCAACACTTCCATATTATCTAATGATAAAGATGGGGCAGACTGCCCAGAAAAGCCAGTTGACACCGGTTGAGGCGTAGGCAGTAATGGACTCAGCAGTTGTTGGTAATTACCTAGTGGTAATTGTTGTTGTTGATGAGCACCATTCGTTGTTGACGCAAGGTTCAGCGTCTGTGATCGTGTTCGCATGGCAGCAGAAGATCCAGGTGGGCGTTCAATGGCTAACGTTCCATGCGGTGGTGCAGAAGGCTGCTCAACTATTGCAGTACGAAGCAGCTCATCAACCTCATCGCTAGTCGAGCGAAAATCCTCTGTCAATTTCGAAAGGGAACGAAAGAGACCGTCGATCGCAGATTTCGCCAAGCGCAGCCGAGAGGCATAAGAAACCATTGAGTATTTCCTGCATTTATCGCAGAACCAGTAAACACCTGAATCGCGTTTTAAGATCTCATCGCAGCATTTTCCAGGCAGGGAAACGCATTTCGAGTGGAATGTTTGCGCACAGAAACCCGCACAGATAACGAAGGGAGAAGTATCCTTCTTATCCAGGCAGTTGATGGCTGTACAAAGTGCCATAATATCAAATAATTATTATGTGATAAACCGCGAGAGAGAAAAATGATGAATGGTTAATAACGATACTAACGAAGGGTTAATAACGATAGTTAATTAAATGTGTCTACGCTACGCGATGTCTCAGATGGCTTATGGTAAGTATCTCCGGCAAATAAGCGGTAAGTGTCTCGGGTAAGTTTGGTATGTGTCTGTGTCAGATTTAGATAGCACCCTCTTGTGGGATTTTGGCACGGCAATGATGTAGTTAACAAAATTAAAATTAACGGCTTTGAAGAAAAACCAGTACTCGCGCACTCAATAAAAAAATAAACACAAGCACAATAAAGGAAGAAAAAGTAAGTCACCGAGAGAAGACAAACAATATGACCAAATCACTCGCGGAAATTAAGAAAACCGTCAAGATTAACAAGATTTGATAAGTCACAGTAAGTAACCGAAAAATACGTATTCACTGGGGAGCTCCACACTGACGTTGTTGACAGGGCAAACGACCGCTTGAATTTATTGTCAAACGACAACAAAAGTCCTATCATTTTTATTGAGTTACGCAACCATAATCACAAATGGTTCATGTAGGGTCAATGTACTAGTAACCCGATAGTTACCTAGAGTCTACATTGGCCATGAGCTCTGCCCTATGCAATGGCAACGAATGTCAGTTTATGGCATGTCATCTGATGCCTGGGCAACGGCATGTCATGCCATATCATTTTGAAAATATCATTTACCTAGAGTCTACATTGGCCAGGAGCTTTGCCATATGCGATGGCAACGAACGTCAGTTTATGGCATGTCATTTTGAATTCATATCATTTTGAAAATGTCGGTGTTATAGAGCACTGCGAAGGTTAGAGGAAGTAGAATGTGAGGAAAGGCACAAATTGAGGAAAAGGCAAACATATATTGCCATAAGCAATTTGTTTTTTGTATTCGTTTAGGGTTTGTAACACTATTTCCCTCGACATCGCCATTTTGAAAATGAGTAACTGTCAGAATATGTCCATGCAAATGTCTTGCCATATGGCTTGACATATATGGCATGCCATCAAATATGGTATGCCATGTTCCGTCTACATTTTCCATTTCCATGGCAAGTCGAATGTTATGCCATCTCCCATGGCCAATGTGGACGCGGCGTTAGTGAATTTTTCAATTTTAGTTCAATATTATTAGTTAGAACCGTAATATTTGGTTTTAATTTAATTTTTTTGGACAGATGGTATATTTTATTTTATAGGATGTAAATAGCTATCATACCAGCATTATTTTCTTTTACAGTTTATTGGAGCTAATATTAATCTTATCGAGTAACCAATATGTGCAATACCATATTTGACTGGTTTTTTAAGTATTCAGACGTTCTTGTCCGGATACTGAAAAACTGCTCGAAGACGGCACTAGTCTTCGGACATTAAAAATTTCCAATAATATTTCCATAAAATATGCTTTCGAAGACAGAAAACTTTACACACAATGATCTTTATGCATGCAGAACAAAGAATCCCAAAAAATCAACTGCAGAAGGGGCATAACTTACATTTAGAAATTTCGCCTTCCACTAGCAAAAAATACGTGGGACACGACTTTTACAATAAATATGCAGATTTGAAATAGTTACTGCGTTGTAAGCTGGCTACTGATTCTTTACTTTTTCACCCTTATGGTTCCCTAAAATAGGAACGCAGATAAGAATAAAAAAAAAAGTCAAAAAATAACAAAATGTCAGTTTGTGAACCATATTTCCTAGAAAGTGAATATTCGAGTCGGAGCGTCCGGACACTTGCACTGTCCGGAGACAAGTACTAAAGGCTCATGGATCAAGTACTAAAGGTTACGACATGAGCATGACTACACCTATTCGTGACGAAATAGGATGCAAACAGGCCTACAAAACATCCTAAATTAGCCGGTTTTTAGGTGAATGAAGAGTATTGTTTTCGGTTGTGTCCAAATCTTTCTGTTTATGAGAATTTTAATGAGTTTATTGGATGTTACAAGCCTAGGCAGACGGGCACTTAAATTGCTGATTTGAAATGGAGAAATTGAAAGTACTTTAAGTGTATGCTGCCTCTTTTATGCTCTAATTAATTAAGTTAGAGTACAAAAGGCGCAAGATCGACGTTTAAATTCGTTAAATACATGACTTTTTACAATGAAATTATTATAAATTTGCACAGTTTGATTGTGAGCTCATTCAAGGATAAACGACTAAAGTTAAAGTATCATTAAGCGATTTTTCAATGAATTTTAATTTCGTCTTTTAACGAAGTTTAGTTAGAATTACCATATGATAGAAAGTATTTAAATGATCATTTATGACAAATAATCATTTAAGCAGTGCTGTATGTCTATTATTTATACAATGAAAAGAAAAAATCAATACAGTTCATACACTCAACTATTTTTCCATAACTCGCCGGTCTCCGGTACGGTACGAAAAAGGATGCAGCGCCGAACAGCGACCACCTATTGTCGTAATCTTGTTTCCTTGGTTCATGCTAAAGGCTCATGGATCAAGTACTAAAGGTTACGACATGAGCATTATCACACCTATTCGTGACGAAATAGGATGCAAACACGCCTACAAAACATCCAAAATTAGCCGGTTTTTAGGTGAATGAAAAGTACTGTTTTCGGTCGTGTCCAAATCTTTGTGTTAATGAGAATGTTAATGAGTTTATAGGATATTACAAGCCTAGGCAGACGGGCACTTAATTTGCTGATTTAAAATGGAGAAATTGAAAGTACTTGAAGTGTATGCTGCCTCTTTAATGCTCTAATTAATTAAATTAGAGTACAAATGGTGCAATATCGACGTTTAAATTCTTTAAATACATGACTTTTCACAAAGGAATTATTAGAACTTCGCATATTTTGATTGTGAGCTCATTCAAGGATAATCGACTAAAGTTAAAGTATCATTAAGCGATATTTAAATGAATTTTAATTTCGTCCTTTAACGATGTTTAGTTAGAATTACAATATAAAAGACAGTACCTAAATGATCATTTATGACAAATAATCATTTAGGCAGCGCTGTATGTCTACTATTTATACAATGAAAAGTAAAAACCAACACAATTCATACACTCGACTATTTTTCCATAATTCACTGGTCTCCGGTACGTGACGAAATAAGATGCAGCGCCAAAGAGCGACCGCCCATTGTCGTATTTTTGTTTCCTTGATTCATGCTAAAGGCTACTACATGAGCATGACCACACTTACTCGTGACGAAATAGGATGCAAACACGCCTACAAAACATCCAAATTCAACTGGTTTTTAGGAGAATGAAGAGTATTGTTTTCAGTTGTGTCAAAATCTATCTGTTAGTGAGAATGTTAATGTTTACTGGATATTACAAGCCTAGGCAGACCAACAATTAAATTGCTGATTTGAAATGGAGAAATTGAAAGTGCTTGAACTGTATGTTACCTTTTTTATGCTGTAATTAATTAAGTTAGAGTACAAATGGTGCAAGATAGACGTTTTAATTCTTTAAATACATGATTTTTTACAAAAAATTATTATAATTTCGCATAGTTTGATTGTGAGCTCATTCAAGAATAAACGACTTAAGTTTAAGTATCATTAAGCCTTATTTAAATGAATTTTAATTTTGTCATTTAACGATGTTTAATTAGAATAACCATATGATAGACAGCACTTAAATGATTATTTGTGACAAATGATCATTTATGCAGGGCTGTATGTCTACAATTTATACAATGAAAAGAAAAAGTCAATACAATTCAGATAGATAGATAGATAAAACGTTTATTTAATATATAAAAATTAGATTACACAATATTATATCTTAAGTGTTACAGTTAATAAGTCTTTTCACGCTATATAATACATTTTTTTTTAGCATTAGCTGAACTTAATTTTAGGAGTTTATTTGACAGATAGCAAAGAAAATTTTCAAAAAACTTTGCTTTTAAATAACTTAATTCTGAACACTAAATCTACTTACAATGGCTTACAGCTTATTTGATACAGTGACCATTTAAAAATGCAAATCACTGTAACTTTGAAATAAAGAACCCTATCCAAAAAATTTAAACGTATTTGACTAGATGCATGTTCAACGAATACAATGCAAACAAAAAATGTTCCAGCAATATCCGGTAAAAGAGAAATACCACTGGCGCCGAAAAATTGCAGCTCATAGCTTATTTGATACAGACACTTCAATGCGAATAAACTTCTATTTGTCGCGCCGTAAATCTGTCTTGTTTTTGTTTCTTGAATTTTTGATTGTGTTTAGACATTGGGTTAAGTAATTTTTAGCAAGATCTTGTAAGCTGAAGTGCCAAAATAAGCCAAAATTATAAACTGGGTCATCGCGCCACAATTGAATAGCGCGAATTGGTATTAAACCACTTCAAACAAGGACAAAGTGTTCGAAAAATTGCTGAAAGTGTGAATTTGAGTGTCTCTACAGTGCAGTACATCATTGAGCGCTTCGTACACGAAAACCGGGTAGAAAATAAGAGGAGAAATGCGCCAAACAATATTTTCACCGTATCCAACAAACGATACATTGTAAGGAAAGTGAAAGCAAACACAACGATTTCCGCTCCAAAATTGGTTACTGAGGTTCATCGTGAATTAAGGAAGTCATGTTGTGCTGAAACCGTCCGACGAGTGTTTCGCGACCATGATTTCAACGGGCGAGTAGCTCGTAGGAAGCCATTCATTTCCAAAAACAATACAATAAGCCGATTTGCCTCTGCCAAAGAGCATGTGGAAAAGCCATCCGCGTTCTGGAATACGGTTATTTTTGCGGACGAGTCCAAGTTTAGAGAGTCCTGTGACATGAAATTTGTTATTACTTTTAGTTTTTTGTTTTTTAAGATGTAAAACAACAACTTTGTAACAAATATAAACTTGTTAAATAAACAACAAACATTTTTCTTCAAAATGGTGTTCAAATTTGTTTGATATTGTTATTATGTTTTGAGTTATTGCAACTTAATTTTTTAAAGAAGCACTGTATCAAATAAGCTGTGAGCCACTGTATATCTAATGTATAATTTACATTTGCATCATGCAATATTGTTTGATAGAGTAAATTGAAAAAGAGGGTTGCACATTGCGCGTAGCTTGTGATAAAAGCTGACGTGTGCTTTTTTTTTGCAATTTATGGACTGTTAAAACTTTTACATCGTTATGTAGTTTATAAGTAGGATAATACCAGGGTTTGTTAAAGGTTTTGTGCTATTTGTAATTTATTGATGTGACTGTGAGCGCCATTACTCCATAAGAGATGATAGGTTGCATGACGAGCTTGAAAATAAGTAATTTATTGGCACTAGACAGAAGAGCGATTAATGCTAAAAAAATAAAGTTTTTATTGATATTGATATTTTAGAGCAGATATTTTCAACATGATCTTTGTATAACAATTTTCTGTCCAGGGTTATTCCCAGATATTTAATAGAATTTTCCCACTGGATGTTTTGACCTAAAAAATAGAGGGGTTTGCTGGGAAGGCTGTTTGTTTTTCTCTTTCTCGTAAAGTTTGGTTTTCGCTACGTTTATTTTTATTTTCCACCTATAGCAGTACTGATATACTTTTTTTGAGCTTATTTTCCACAATGGTGATAATTTTAAAAGGGTCAACAGGAAAATCGGCAGTGTAGATGCTATAATGGGTAGGACTTAGGACAGCTCCTTGTGGGACACCAGCAGGAATACGTTGCGGGGATGAATATTTGCCATTGATTTTCACAATGAAGAGGCGATCAGAGAGGAAAGATTCAATGATTTTTATAATATAATGCGGGAAAGAGAATTTAATTAGCTTGAAGATAAGCCCTTTGTGCCATACAGAGTCGAACGCTTTTTCAATGTCAAGAGTGACTAGCCCTACAGATGTTTTGTCAGCAAAAGCTTTGTTGATATGCTGCGTCACTCTATACAGTTGGTGCACGGTTGAATGTTTCTGTCTAAAGCCGAACTGGAAGTCTGGTATTACTTTAGTCGTGTGTAGGAATGATTGAATCCGTGAGAGTGAATCCACAAAAGAACATGGGCATCACCAGATGGCAATACCTTCAACTAAATCGACCATGTCCTTATTCAGCGGAAATGGGGTTCCAACATACTTGACGTTCGGACGTTTCGAGGAGCAAATTGTGACTCGGACCACTACTTGGTCAAATCCAAATATCGATGTTGCATGTCAAAGGCGTACGTGACGAAGACGAGTCCTCTGCGTGAGTTTGACATCGGAAAGCTCCAAACGGCGTCAGTAGCAGAAAACTTCTCAAAAACTCTTGAGACTAAGCTAACTCCCATCCTACAAGATAACACAGTGAGGCCGGTTGACGAGGTCTGGATGGAGATGAAGACTGCAACCAAAGCCGCTGCAGAACAAGTGGTTGGGTATGAAGCTCGGCGCAAAAGAAACAACTGGTTCGACAACGAATGCCAGGGTGCGCTGAACAAGAAAAATCAGGCATATAAACAGTTCCTTGAAAGGAACACCAGAACGAAGAGAGAAAAATATGAAAACCTCCGACGAGTAGCAAATAAGATCATTAGATATAAGAAACGAAACTATTATGACGAGCAATTAAAGAGCATTGACGAACAATAAAACTAGGCAAGCTTACAAAGTAGTGAAATGTTGAAGACGCGGATATCAGCCCAAGACGATACTCTGTTAAGACGAAATCGGCAACATCATCGCCGAAGATAGCCAGATTAAGGAGATGTGTGCCTGCTATTAGAACTCTTTAATCCTGCATATGGCTCAATAATATCAGAGCCGATAGACATCTCTCGCGAAGTCCCGATCGCACCTCCAACGCTGGAAGAAGTCAAGTCTGCCATAAAAAGCCAGAAAAACAATAAAGCGCCGGGCATTGACGAGATTCCGGTCGAGCTAATTAAATACGGTGGACGCTGCCCTATAAAAGCCATCCACAAATTGATCCAGAACATCTGGGGTCAAGAAAAAATACCGCAGGATTGGTGCAAATCCATCATATGCCCTATCTACAAAAAAGAAGACAAACTTCGGTGCGAAAGCTACAGAGGCATATCGCTACTTTGTACATCCTATAAGATACTGACGAAAATATTAAAAGATAAAATAAATGTATACGCAGAAAAGGTCTTTGGGGAGTACCAAGGAGGCTTTAGGTCTGGTAGATCAACTACGGATCAGCTCTTCACAGTCAAACAAGTGCTTGAAAAATGCTGGGAATTTAACATCGACGTCCACCCGATTTTCGTGGATTTTAAACAAGCATATGGCAGTATTGACCGAAACGTACTGTACAAAATAATGCTATACTTAGGCATCCCGGCAAAACTAGTCCGAGTGACCAAAATGACGATGACGTAGACAGCATCACAAGTCAGAATCAACAACGGTCTGACTGACTCCTTTGACACAAATGTCGGACTAAAGCAAGGAGATGGGTTGGCCCCTCTGCTGTTCAACCTAGCACTTGAATACGTGATAAGGAAGATTCTTGTCGACACAGGGGGTTCGCTACTGTATAAGTCGAACCTGTTAGTGGAAAGAAGACCTCCATTAGACAAAATATGATTTTGGACGAATATAATTTAGAGAATGTGGACGAAATTATATACTTAGGCTCGAAATTGACAACGAAAGGCAGTGAAACTGATGAAATTAAACGGAGAATACAGCTCGCTAATAAAACTTTCTACTCCGTTCTGGCCCTACTGAAGACCAGCTGCATACACAGAAAGACGAAGCTCCAAGTCTACAAATCAATCATCAGACCTGTGTTGTGCTACGGATGTGAAACTTGAACCCTTACCCAAGCGTCCGCAAATATGTTGAACGCCTTCCAAAGACGGGTCCTCAGGCGTATAATTGGAGCTAAACAAGAGTGCGGCCATTGACGGATAAGGTACAACCACGAGTTGTACGAAGTTTTTGACGAGCCAGAGGTTGCTACAATAGTGAAACTGCGGAAGCTGCAATGGGCTGGTCACGTGCAACGAATGGACGAGCATCGAGTACCTAAGAAGGTATTCAACGGAAGAGCCGAGGGTCGAAGACCAGTGGGAAAACCCAGAAAACGCTAGGTCTGACTCTGTCGACGAAGACTGCGCAAAGCTGCTCGGCTTTCGAAATTCGAGGATGCGGTCATTAGACTGAGACAACTGGAGGCGTCACCTGCGAGAAGCCAAGGCCCGAGAGGGACTGTAGTGCTACGACGACGACGTGAGAGTAAAATTTTTTCAAAGATCTTACTCCATGTAGGCAGCAGACTGATGGGGCGAAAATCTTTCACGGTCCCGGAAGTTTTTCTCGGTTTTTTGATAGGTAAGACAATGGCTTTCTTCCAGGTGGCGGGATACTAAGCAAGCTTCAGGCAAGCATTGAATATAAAGGTGGTGAATAAAATTGCTTTTCTAGGGAAATTTTTAATCACTCAATTGGGGATCCGATCGTGCCCTGATGCTTTGTGATTTTTAAGTGATTTGATTACACTTATAAGTTCTCTTGGTTTGCATATCACCTTTTGCAGATCTTCCGCTACCCAGCAGAAGTTGTTGATAGAATCTTCAACTATGCTGTTCGTGATAGAACTACTCATTGTGCTGGTAATATTATGTGAATTGAAGGAAGATTTTGCCAGAGCTTCGGTTTTCTCAGCATCACAGCAGACTATTTTATTATAATTTTTTAGGAATAAGAAATTCGAAGAGTCCTTGCTTTTAAGCGCTCTTTGGGTTCTCCACATATTTGACGATTCTGGGCTCAGACTGGAAAGAAGACTATTCTGCGTTCTGTTCTTTGCAAGTTGAATTGCTTCTTGAATTTTCTTACTAAGCCGATTCTGTTCTACTTTGTTAGTGCTGTCTCTGGTTCGTTGCCATTGACGCCTGACGTAATTTCGTTTTCTAATCAACGTTCTGATTTCACCATTTACTATCGTTCTGTTCAAGTTATCTGGTTCTTTAAGTGGTGTGGAGCTGGAGATCGCTTTCCAAATATTATTATTGAAATCACTTATTAATGATTCGATCTGGTCAGTATTGGTATTGCTAGCCAAATTCAGGGAGCTGAGACATATTTCTTTGTTTAAAGTACTGCAAAAATTGCTCCAGTTAGTACTTTTGACGCATATAGTTGTTGTTGGAGCTTTTAGGGCCATTGGTGTATGGGAAATTTCAGTGAGCACAGGTAAATGTGTTGATGACAGAGCTTGCAATGCCAACGGACTAGACATTTCAATAGAGCTGCTGCTGATAATTAGGTCTAATGTTGAAGGTCTACCAGTATTCGAGTAAAAAGATGGTTCTGATGGAGCATTGATCGTAAGTTGTTTTTGGATTGCCCAATCTAGTAAAATATTCCCTGCTTTATTTGCTCTAGCACAGTTCTAAAACCTATGTCTCGAATTCAAATCCCCGCACAAAATATAATTATTAAATAACCTTTTAATCAAATGTAGATCTGCTTTAAATGCTTCTAGTTTAGTGGAGTTGAGCTTGGTGCCAGGAAAATAAGCGGCAATAATTGTCCTATTAATATCTACAATATGTATGGCTACAGCTTCAATTATGCTAGTTTTTAAGCTCGGGAGAATTTTATGGTTAATATTATTTTTAATACAAATAGCAACCCCGCCACCTCTTGTTTCTACTCTATCATTTCCATATACAGAGAAACTTGGGAAATAACATTTGTCACTAGGTTTAAGCCAAGTTTCTGTTAGAACTAGAATGTCTATTTTGTTGTTTTGAGCAAAATCGACTGTTTCTATTAATTTATTTTAAATGCTTTGTGCATTAAATACAAGTAGTTTAGATTTACGTTTATCCACTTAGGAACTTTGCTGCTGTCTAACTATAACATTAAATTGGTCACTTTTGGTGCAACACTTCGCTAAGTTTGTAAAAAGCTCCGAAGAGATTTGTAATATCTCCTGCGGGGGAAAACAAATCATTCATTACCAAATTCGATGTTGTCGGGCAGGTTTTGGTAATTTCGCTGTAGAGAGGAATCCCGGCTGTTTGCTGTGTGGCTGTGTTTGATGAACGAGCTAGGCGGTTGGGCATGTGCATACTAGTTTGCGTGACATGGTTTTCTCGTAGCTGATGTTGTGATTGTGCGGTTGAGGATCGAGATGACCGATTTAAGGCAGGAAATATGGATGTTGAATCTATGTTGATATTTTCCTGTGTGTATTGGTTTTTGCTACTGATGATGGAAGTTTTCTTGCCTTGCGCTGCAAGTTTGCCTTGATATTCAGGTATGCTTCCCTGTTCTTGCATATTTTCGAATTAGCATAGTGATTAAGTCCGCAATCGGAACATGTTATTTTATCCAATTGCTCATTTGTGAGTGTACATTCACTGTGATTGTGTTCACCGCTACATAGTAGACATCGGGTGGGCAGGTGATAATGGGACGAGCCATGACCGTACATTTGGCAGTTCCTACACTGCGTTGGACCGCTGTTTCTCCTGGTGTGATAGTCCCATCTGACGATAGTGTGCATGATGCTTTTAATTGGTCTGAGCTCTTGGTAATAGGTAACGGGTATCGGGCTTGAGATTGTCTTCCATCACCCAAAACGAACTTTTTGATGTCTATACATCGTATATTTGCTTCTTCTTCAAAAGTCTTTTTTAATTCTTCGCAAGGAATGTGATGTAGCCCTGATAAAAAATTTTTTTTCAGACTTAGGCCTGCCCTGCGACGAGTAAAGAACTGCCTTTTGGTTGATATTATGTGTTTTGTAAACTTATCATAGTCCTCCATAGAATGTACAAATACTCTTTGCCTTATTGACATATTTTTAATGTCGAAGCTTGATATTCCTAACTCATTCATTGTAGTGACGATAGTGTTCCTTGGTAATTGAGGGAATGTTATAGGTGGTATTTTTACCTTTTTTGGCTTATTTTGCTGTTCTCCGGGTTCTACATCACTTATTTTTTTTTTTCATTACTTATTCTAAAACTTGAAATTTATTACCGTTATCCATTTGGGGTACTTGTAGGTATTTCGCAGAAGATTATCTGCTGGGGGATCCTCCCCCGTACTTCTTTTCCGATTTGTTGACGTTATTTCTAATAACCAGACAGTCTTTGCAAGTTAAATGATAAAAGAATATAAATCGTAATGTTAATTGATCTAAGTCACAATGTTCTTCCACTTTCACTATAAATGCCACTTTACTTGTTCACTGCACGCCACTTCACAAACGACTGACAATATAATTCATACACTCGACTATTTTTCCTTAATTCGCCGGTCTCCGGTACGTGACGAAATATGATGCAGCGCCGAACAGCGACGACCCATTGTCGTAATCTTGTTTCCTTGATTCATTAACGTGGCAAAGTGACTACGGAGACAGCGGCCGGAAATTTGGAAATTTCCCTTTTGGACACGCCCTATTGAAAACAAATCAGTTTCTATGTGTTAGCAAGCCAAACCGCCGAATGAATTTGTATGGTTACACGAAATTGGGATTTTAAACCAGTTTTAATTCAATTCTCGTGTAGCCATACAATTTTATCCGGCACACACACATGGAAACACTTAGTACAAAACCGGTATTTCGTGTATCTACACAGTCTGCGCACACGTACTTGGAAGTCGGCCGAAAGCTCACGAATTAGGGTATATTTCAAATCCCGATTTGAGAAGTGCTGTAAAATCGCTCAATGATCTTCCTTGCGGTTTCAATTGCATGTTGTGCAAGTTTTCACAATTTATTCCCTGACCACACGAAATAACTTGTAGTATGACGTAGAAACGTTTAGTGACTCCATCGTCGACGCCGTCTATCGCAACAGAAACCGTCATATTCTCAAAAAACTGCCAAGATTTGTTTTCAACATTGCTGGTTTCGAATCCAGTTAGTTCTACCCAATCGGGTCTTGAATTCTTAAATTATTTTCTTGAGTTTTCCCGATTTTTTTTTCTTTTCGGTACTTCAAGCTTGCCATTTGACAATGTTGAGTCTGTAAAATAAATGAAAGCAAAACTCAAAGCAATGTATCCACGCATGCAGTGTGGAAAATCCAAACTTTATATTAGTTTCATGAATCTTTTACTGCAATATGATCCACACAATGTCAATTTATTTATTATATTCATTTGTATTTGATACTTGTTAAAAATCTGTCTTTCAATTTGTTTATTTTTTTTTATATTCTTATGTTTATTTCATTTATGTGTAATATTCTACCTTGTTTAGTGAAATAAATAAATAAATAGTACTGTTGAAAAGATTTCGTTGATGATAAAGTGTTGCAATTTTTTTCATCTATAAAAGTATATGCCAAGTTATACACCGAGGACATTAATTTTCCATATATTACACTTTTGATTGAATAAAGTGACTTTATCTGCTCTTCAATGAGCGTTTTTACAGCAGTTCCCAATTCGGGATTGGGAATATACCGTAGTTCGTGAGCTTTACCGATTTACGTGTTTGTGTGCGCAGACTGTGTATGTGAAGAAGCGACTGTGTATCTGAAGCTCCTCATGAGCTTAATTTGCGAATACCGGTTTTGTACGAAGCGTTTATATGTGTGTGTGCTGGATAAAATTGTATGGCTACACGAAGATCGGATTAAAACCGGTTTGAAACCCCGATCTCGTGTATCATACAAATTTGAGCGGCGATCTGGTTTACAAACACAAAGATTGTGATTTGTTTTCAATAGGGCGTGTCCAAAAGGGAAATTTCTAATATCGTGGCTTCTAGCGGCCGCTTCACTTCGTCGAACAGTTTGGTGGCCATCCACCAAACAACATGCATCGGAATGCAATATCATTCCGAAAATACCTCTGAGCGGAAAGCACGTGCGTTGTATCTGAGCGTTGAATAGTTCGTTTAATAAAACACTGTTTTTTTCTTAATCACTTTAACATATTTTATTTCTTTATCAGAACTAATTCTTTACTTATAACGTTGAATATATATATTAGTGTACTAGTGTACTTTCTTTTATTAAATTTGATTAACTTGTTTTAACTGATCTTGATTGATTGAACCCACTCTAATCTACTTTCTTCTTGATTGGATATTAGATATTAGAACTGCTGTGGTCGCAGAAATTGCTAAATGTGATTTCTGTAACCTGATCTGTGCGAATTTCGCTTTGATCTTAGAAATAAACATTTTTGTTTTGAGCAGATATGTTTATATGAAGATTGATTTGTTTATATGAGTATTGAAATGATTTCATAGTTGCAGATGAAAAGTATTGAATTTGTTTAGGAAAGTATTGAATTGATATGATGGTTGCAATATTGAATTTGTTTATATGAGTATTGAATTGATATGATGGTTGCAGATGAAAAGTATTGAATTTGTTTATTCGACTATTGAATAGAGATTTAGATCGGATATCGGTACTTGCGGGTTAGGTGCTGACGGTGCCATAACTAGAACGCTCTTAAGGATTTATTTTAAGTGTAGGGTGAAGAAGTTCTGCTGTTGATAGCATACAAGCAAATTGCATACCATATTGCCTACCATATATGGCATGCCATCAAATCGTCGCTGTTAAATCAAACCGGCATATGTGCAAAAATCGAGTTTTTGGTATCAAAAAATTTCTGATTTTCCCGTCTATTTTTATGTCGCACCGGCGTATAATTGAATACAAAGCCGTCTAATGGTGTTTTCCCGGTATGCATTTGTGAGGAAACGACCCACACGCGAAAACTTTAAAGCGCTCTGGTGAAAAATATACTTTTTGCAGATATGCCGGTTTGATTTTACAGCGGCGAAATATTACATACCATAGGCCGCCTCCATTAGCAATTTGAAATGTTATGCCATGCGAAATTGCTAATGGAGGCGGCCTGTAACAATTAATTAATGGGCTAGAAAACATGCAGTTTTAGCGAGTATATATCACCTATACACTTTTATGAATTATTAGCGATAGTTTTAACGATTTAAAATTTATAAGCTGTTGCGATTTGAAAATGAGTTAAAATTATTTACGCATGATAGAGTAAATTTGAAAGACCGGAAGAATGGAGCAATATAGGCTGCTAAAGTTGAACATAAAACATCGTAACATTAGAACACTTTTCAGCACAGACAAATTGTTCGGCATACCGCGACCAGCAAACTGGGGAAAAAATCTTGGTAATGTTGCCTGTTAATGAGTTGCATGGGCCATAGGGTACATACACATGGCATGCATTATTATTATATGTCGCTAATCGTAAGGAAAATTATTGTTGCTGATATATTTGCGAACAGGCTCGGTTTCGTATAAGGGATATGTCTGAAGATTATCGAGAAACTATTGTTTTTAGGAAACGCTTTCTAAATTGCTTGCTGGGTACTTTATGCTGCCGTTAGCAGGGCTTGCACTTCGTGGACAAAATTTTAAGTAGAAGTTGAAAATAAATTGAAGTAGATTTGAAGTAGAAATAAATGAAATAGATGAACGATTGGGGTCACTTAAAGTAAAGCATTAATCTATTTTTCATATAAACTAGGTAAACATAATTTTGACGATAACGGAAAAAATATTAAGTAAAACAACGTCAAAAACTCCAATTAAAAGTTATTTAAACAATAAATTAAGGCGTAATATAACTTTTATACACAAAACATAATGATATTTGCAGTCTTGACCATTTCTCTTCCAAACTGTATTATTTTTTAGCTAAGCCTAGCGTTAGTGACTTGCAGTAAGTTGTTCGTTGCATCGAAACACCATTAGACTAGAAAAGTGTTGCTGTCGAAGCTCAGTGCAGGAAAAAAAAATTGAAAAAGAAAAACAAACTCTCCCTGATTCGATTTGAAGCGAACATGGACTAGAATCCGAAGAAACTGAAGTAGTGAAGTAGCTATTATTTTCAAAATAGAAATGAAGTAAACTTACTTCAAATTTAGTAAAGTGTAAACCCTGGGCGTGAGTACATAAACGATTTGCTATTATGGTTATGTAAATTTATGAAAATGATTAGACTGTTGTTGTCGGTTGACAATAAAAACCGGTATGCACAATTTGAACGAAATCCAGAGCCACGACTTTTTTTCGTTGTCCGCTTCACGTGAAATGCCCCTTATTTTAAATTAGTAAAATGTGCTGTCTTGGTTCTTCTAAATACATTTTCTCCCATAAATGTAATTAGAAATTAAATCAAACACTCGCTCTGCCCTAATTTCCATAAACTTTCTTTCAAAATTTTGGCCATTTTTGCGTTAGTAATACTCGAAAATTACATACTCTACTGCAGGGGTGGGCACACCTAATACTGGTATAATCGACATTAATTTTTTTAATTTATGCGCGATCGACTTCGAAAAATGGGTTAAATTAAAAACAAATGAAAATTAAATTAAGGTCTTTATTGATATTAATATATTTAATACATTGTGTTACTACTTTGGGCAATGTACTTTATTAATAAATATTTTGGATAAATTTTTGATGTATATGAGTGACTCTCCATTTCATCAAAAAGTATTGTAGAGTTAGGCACAATGCTAGATTTGATGAAATACCCTCGTTATTGAATTCTCTAAAAGGAAATGAAATAAATTCAAAAATCGGTTGAAGGTTATTGAGATTTGCAAATCGTCTCTCGAATTCTTGTTTAAAATTTTCTAGTTCAGGACAAAACATTTCAATATTACATGCACCAGTAGGTAAGGTTAGGTTGTACCAGTTGGCACAAGGCCACACATGGACCTATTGGTATATAGTAGTGATGCGCGATTGCGAGATATTAAACTCGATTGTTTCGATTGTTCAAATATCTCGAAACATCTCGATTATTTAAGTTGGACTCGATTGTTGCAATCGAGATAATCGAGATAATCGAGATAATCGAGACAATCGAGCGATTCGAGATAATCGAGACAATCGAGCGATTCGAGATAATTGGGACAATCGAGATAATCGAGCGATTCGAGATAATCGAGACAATCGAGATAATCGAGCGATTCGAGATAATCGAGCGATTCGAGATAATCGAGCGATTCGAGACAATCGAGACAATCGAATATCTCGCAATCGATCATTCGGTCGGTCAAGTCATCGATAATCGGTTGACGGCAATTGAGTGAGCCATAAAGCACGTTTCGTTGGCGCAGCCAATAAAAAAATGTTCAAATATTTCAGCAAAAATATTAAGTGTTATTATTTGATCAAACTGCAATTTTTTGAGAAATATTGATGTATAAAAGGATATGTTTATCTTAAGTTAAAATTAAGATATCTTTAACTCTTTGGTGGCGGTGGGCATGTTAGTGTATAAGCACACCAGTATACACAGTACGCTTGTAGAACTGCTTGTGAAGAATAGATTTGAATGGATTGGATTTACAATTTAGTAGATTTTTTTACGTGTGCATACATATGGAATGTAATGATCAGATATGCATGGAAATTTGTATGGCTAGCATTTATCATGTATAAATGGCTGGTAGTTTTGCTAAAACTATTAAGTCTGATCAAAGTGTATGATCAAATATTATATGAAGATGAGTTTTGTCATGCTGTTAAGTATGTTAAAATAAAATCTGCTTTTAGATAGTGCAGTTTGAAAGCATATCATGTATCCAGTATTTTCGTACATGCGAGTATTTTATTCAAATATTCAAAAAGTTTTTAGGGCAAAAGTACCTGAAATCGGCCAATTTTGGGTTAGAGTGGTTTCGGACATAACGGGCCAAGACCTATTGCTGTGATACAAACATTTCGGTTTTGTAGGGAAGTAAGGGGTTTTTTGGCCATAGTTTGGCAAAAAACTGCCTTTACCGCGCTTTCAATGATTGAAAATGGTCGGGGAGTACAATAGTGATATTTTAAGGATGAAAAAAATTTTTATGGGGAAAATTGGGCAAAAACGTCGAATTTTTCCAAATTTTTTTTTTTTGCGTAGCTTGAATTCGGGGACATTTCTGAGCTGTTTCGGGTGAAATGTCCATACAAATCTGGTAAAAAGTGGCCTAGTTTCGAAGATACGGCATAATGCACAGCCGGAGAAGCCAATCATCGAACCAAAAAGGATCTCAACCTTATCTTAGTTAGCACTTTTAGAGCTACTTTCAGTTTTTCCTGTCGGTTTTCCGGCGGATTTCATATAATATATTTGTGCTTATACACTAACATGCCCACCGCCACCAAAGAGTTAAAGATATCTTAATTTTAACTTAAGATAAACATATCCTTTTATACATCAATATTTCCCAAAAAATTGCAGTTTGATCAAATAATAACACTTAATATTTTTGCTGAAATATTTGAACATTTTTTTATTGGCTGCGCCAACGAAACGTGCTTTATGGCTCACTCAATTGCCGTCAACCGATTGTCGATGACTTGACCGACCGAATGATCGATTGCGAGATGTTCGATTGTCCCGATTGTCTCGAATCGCTCGATTATCTCGAATCGCTCGATTATCTCGATTGTCTCGATTATCTCGAATCGCTCGATTGTCTCGATTATCCCGATTGTCTCGATTATCCCGATTGTCTCGATTATCTCGATTGTCTCGATCGTTCTCTCGATTGTTTTGGCGCATCGATTGCGATTCTCTCGATTGCGATTATCTCGATTGTTTTGTGGCGCCGATTGCGATTATCTCGATTGTTAAAATATCTCGGAATCGCCCATCACTAGCATATAGTGCTACCAGATAAATGGGGCAGGAGAAAAAAAATCAGTCCAAGCGGCCATCGAAGGCCCCGGACTCTTTCGCGATTTGAAGAATGTCTTTCAGCTTTCAGCTAGAATGACTAGTAAGTTAAATATGTTTTTCGAAATATGGAAAATATTTAAAAATTTTGCCTATTTAATTGTGAAGCAAAAGGTTTTAATTTTACTTATAAAACATTTACCGAACTCAACAATGCAACAATATTTTCCTTTTCCTTGTAATTGTAAATTAAGCAAATTGTAACGGCCCATAAAATCTGTAAGAAATCCTTATATCTTAACCCATACTGGATCTTCCAATTGTTCATGTTTTTCTCCCAATGTGTCCAAAAATGCAATAATATCAGGCAAAAGATTTAGAATTCTTTGCAAAAATCTTCCTGAGCTAAGCCATCTAAAGCTTAGTACTGTTTTCGATTTCACGTTAAATTTTCATGCAAATTTTGACGTGAAATTGATTTCGGCGAAAATTTAGCTTGAAAATAAGCAAGAGTTGTACTCACTTTTAAGCGTGAAAAATTGCTTGGAACATGCTTTCGCTTTGAAAATGCAAATAGCTTTGGCTTATGTCTCTAATCATTTTACGCCAATTTAGTAGGTGCAGTTCATTTTTTAGGCTAGTACTCAGTTGATCATGAAGCTAACTTTTGACATGTCTCCATTATCTGGTCATTCTTTCGAGCAAAAATTTTGAAAATGCAGAAAAGCGGGGACACTTATCAAGAATTTCAATTTTTGAACGATTTTATCATTGAAAAGACATTTACACAATTCAATTTTGAACATTCAAATACTAAATGTCTCTATTTAGGTCGAAAGAATGAACTACACAAACTACATTGGCGTGAAAAGATTTTAATTTTAATTTTATTTTATCTAAAATTGAGATTAACCTTTCTTGCGCTGTGTGTGACAATTTACTATCTCGGTAGCAGGGAGACGAATGCAAATGCAGTCAAGGTGTATAGAACAGAGAGATTTAATGAAATGAAACAACCGTATACGTATACGAGATTTAGTGAAGCAGTTTTACTAAAATGATATAAATCTATAAACTGCACAAATCGAGAGCATAGCTATCTCGGATTTTCCCGTTGGCTTCTCCGCCACCAGGGCTCTACATTGGAATTCCCTTACATGAATATGCATCTACGAAGTGAACTGCACTCGCCAGAAGCCGACATATTAGAAGTGTGCCCGTTTGTACACGCTCCTGCGAAATGAACAGCGTTTTTCAGAAGTCGCCATGTAAAGAATTTCCCTGTTTGAAAACGCCCTTACGAAAACAGCACCAATCAGCAGAAGCCGCTAGGGGACATCTTCTCCACGAGCATGCTTGCACGATGTGAATAGGATAAGTCAAAATCTGCCATATTAGAAATCTGACTACACGGACGTGCTGACACGAAGCAAGCAGCGTTGGTCAGAAGCCGCCATATCGGAAAGCTGCGTCCATGCACATGCTCGTACGAAGTGAACAGCAGTAGTCAGATGCCGCCATAATGAAAATCTACGTGTACGTACACAGAATTGTCGTGTACACACAAATACAATAACACGCAAAGAAAGCTCACGAATTACGGTATATTCCCAATCCCGAATTGGGAACTGCTGTAAAAACGCTCAATGACTCGAACTTTATTGAGCTTTGATTCTGCGTCAATGCGCTGAAAATCGTGGAGACGAAGGTCTATGGCTCTTCCAAACATTGATTTGCTGCTTTGATTCTTGATCAATACACAATAGTTGTTATCAAATGAAGAACACTTGCGCATTTGATTTGCTATAGTCAAGAAACATTTGCTTATATATACTTGGCCCCAAGCTTCCATCGCAACTCCATTTGTAAATTGAGTCCATCCTACGAACATCTTCTTGCTTCAAACTTTAAATGTCTACATTTTGGGCGACTGAAGTACAAGTAATTGTGTGGTCAGAAAATGTACTTGGACTTCTGCACGAGGCTCTGTAAAGCTGTTGGGGCTATGGCGAGGAGAAAAACGCTGTTTTGCTTTCATCACTTTTCTGTTAGGGGCAAGTAGCTTACAGTGATTTTCCTTGCTAAGGCGAATGACAGACACTTCGGTTTCACCGAAGCGTTCAACGCTTTGGTTTGGCGCGTCGGCTGACACACACAGCGGTTTTCAGAAGCGTTTATCGAGTCGGTTCAGTTACAAATAACGTCGGAGTATCATGTAGATGCTTGTGAAAAAAGTAGTCGTGTATACATACATATAAATGTTTCATTTTCCAATACGTACCCTTACCATATGTACCCTTACCATTCTTAGAAAATCAATTTTTTTATTAGATTTTCATTCCCATATCCCATACATTCATCAATGCATCCAGAAAATTTCAGCTCGATCGGACTACGTAGCAATGAAAATATCGAAAAACGCTCGAAAACCGAGTCGGCGGGTCATTTCTCTAGTCTACCGACTGGGTTCTGGAACCGAGAGGCAGTTCGCACCGCGGTGTGTGTCATCACAATGCTAAAGTAATGCACGACTATACCGACTGCTACCTGGAGTTAGCTGTATAGTAGTAGGTACGGCAAAAGATACCTGCGCGCTTAGCCATTCTTCGTTTTTATTCACAAAATGGTCCTGAGTTTTCCGAGCCAGTTGCCACATGGGTCCAATTTGATTGAAAAGGTTGATTTAGAGTCCTCAAGCACCGAAATCGAACGGCCGTTTTAGGCCAATGACAGACTCTTCGGTTTTGCCGAAACGTTTAACGCTTCGGTTTGGCGCGTCGGCTGACACACTCAGCGGTTTGCAGAAGCGTTTATCGAGTCTGTTCAGTTACAAATTACGTCGGAGTATCATATAGATGCTTGTGAAAAAAGTATTCGTGTATACATACATATGTATATATATGTAAATACATATATATGTAAGTATATATATGCATATGCATTTTGGGCAAAGTGATTCTAATACCAATTTACTTTGAAAATCTGTAATTGGCTACTTTAAGAAACTAAGAGCCTACAAATGTGTCATATTCCAATACTGTACTCTAGCCATTCTTCAAAAATCAATTTTCTTATCAGATTTTCATTCCCATATCCCATGCATTCATCAATGCATCCGGAAAATGTCAGCTCGATCGAACTACGCAGCAATAAACAAATCGAAAAACGCTCGAAAACCGAGTCGGTGGGTCATTTCTCTCGTCTACGGCTCGGTTCCAAAACCGAGACGCGGTTCGCACCGCGGTGTCTGTCATCACAATGCTAAAGTAATGCACGACTCTACTGACTCGGTTTTCCTCTCGAGAAACGCCTCGCAAGAACCGCTGTGTTTGTCATTGGCCTTAGTCGTAAATTTTCTCTTCCAAATGTTTTATTAAAAAAAACCAACTCAATCGTTCAATTGGAAAATGAATAAATACTTCTCTTTAGGTATAGTATAATTCTTCGTAACAGGATCCTGAAATGAAAATATAAGATTGCAAAACCGATATGCATATGAAAACTTGAAAAATCTAACAGCCCAAAGAAACAAAATACAAACTGACGTTTTTAACTACTGTATTAATTTCAATTACCCGAATTATACTTCCCCTCTTGATTTTATATTTAATTATTAAATCAATGTTAAATTTTTTTAGAGTTTGTAAAAGTAGTTGTTATATGTATATGTAAAAATAATTACGAGCCAACGCATTATGCTCATGAATTACAGATTTTACACTCCTATTGCGAACGCAAAGTAGCAACTGCTTTATAGTGCCGCCTAGGCGGGCGGCTACCGCGAAATCATAAAACACAAGATGGCAGCTAATTGCATCTGGGCGCTGTAATCTTCGCAAGGCAATTTATTAAATTAAATGCCTAGACATTGGACTTTGCGGAATATGGTGAAATATGTACAGTTTCAAATAAATAAAAATACAAGTTTTCAAAATTCTTTACTATTAGTAAAGTAGAAAATAATGCATTATTTCAATGCTATACACATCAAGTCTGAGCTCTGTAAATGTAAAAATATTTTCTACACACCGAAGTCATAAAGTTAAGTTGAGATCAAACACTTCGCTTTGAAATGATCGGATTGATAAGCAACCGTACTTTTTGCTCACTTGATGTGCGATGTGTGCGCTCTTTATGAAGCTTTACTTCAAACTTAAATTGAAACACGAGTACAAACCCCAAATCTTGCAACTGTCACAATTGAATGCAGCCGGTTGGTCAAAGGTGCCTTCATCCAAAATTAAGTTTTTGAGGTTTTGGCTTGCATTTCGGGATTTTGTCCCACTGTGCAATGTGGTACCAAAAGTATAATTGGTATTCTTGCCACTCATGGCAAATATGTGAAACCGGACCTAATCACCGTATGAAATAGACCTATGCAAAGCAACCCGCGCTTGGAAAGCTATCCGAGTCGTCAAAAAGTCTAACGAAAGATAGTTATCCGAGTCTTTGTTGGTGCCTCGATATGTTCGTACCGCCCTCACGCTTGAGTTATTCTGGTGTCGATCAACAAGTAGTACACCTGATTAAGAGTGGCTACATCAGGCAATACTCAGGCTCTCTCATGGACATCCTTATTCGGTACTCTAATACTCGCAAATATAAAATTCTTAGATTCTGCTAGTTCTATGGCCCAAAGTCTATCGTCCTAATCATAGGAGCTTCCGTGTTGGCTGTATAACGGATCCTGATTGTTTTCATCGTGATGAGGTTTACATAATAATTCCGTCAAGAGTTGAGGATTTGTTTGACTGGTTTATAGTTTGCTTCTTCTTCCTTGTCAGCAGACTCTATAGGTCCGATAAAGTTTCGTAAGGCTGTTTTTAAGAATTTTGCCTGAAAGTAAAAGAAGCTTTTTTTTGCTAGCGTCAAAGTTGATGGTGAGAAACCTCATATCCCAACTAACCAAGAAACCTTCCACGGTTAAGGGAGACCGAGGAAGTTTGTGACAATTTTTACGTTAGCTTACGTAAGTCATCTAATATTACTCGTACGTCTATGAGCTCTTTTATGAAAGAAAGTTAATACACTACTTAAATTAAATATAAAATAAAACAAAAATGGTAAGATCCATGAGAAAATTGACATTTAATGAAGAAGTCCTTAATGTGACAACTCTCGTAGTACCAAGGTAAGTTGTGACAGGGCTCGAGGTAACTTGTTTTTGATAGGCGAGTCAGTGAGACCAGCGGATCTGATTTTTCTTCCGTTTGGTTGGTTGCTTTTTCTTGGAGGTGCTTTTGGCAGTGTTCTGAGCGCTTCCGGTGAAAATAAATTAAATTTAATGTGGCTTTGATTAAGAGATCTAGTTGTGGACGCAATTGGTTTCAAGCTTATTAGTGGTGGATTACAAGCTTTGGATGTGGGGGTAAATTGTTGTATTTCTGAAGGCTGCGCATTACAGATGAGCTATCTGAAGACAACGGAGTCTGCGTTCACGTGGTATGAATGCTAAGAAGTGGAAGCAAGTGGTGCAAAGCTCTCGTGCAGAGGGCTGCGGTTCCTGAATGCAGAGACAACAGGATCTTTGTTTTCGGATTCCATAACATCATTCAACAGTATGGACGGACTAGTAGAACTGTTCTTCTGCATCAACAATTATATTTGGAGTAACTGTTAATCTTTGTTGATCTGCAGTCAATTCTCGGTCTGACATTGTATCGGTCCAAACTCGATCAGTAAATTGACTTGGTAGGAAGTCAGCTTCGGAAAAAATTATTTTATTGACAGGCCAAGCTTCTGTAGCTGCCAAACCAACGCTGATGTTCCTTGCCGTGATCGCTACGTCAAGTGCAGTTTTTGTTATTGAAGGAATATCATGCATGGACATAACTTTTCCAGCATTTGAGCGCAGCCAATTTCCACTTGCATTATTAATAGCCTTTTTCAGAGGACCTTAAATAGCACGATCTATTGGCTGTATTTTGTGAGTACAATACGGGGGAAAGTGAGTAAGATTATACCATTTTCTCTACAAAACTTGATACTTTTTAAAGCCATGTGTGACAAATGGTTTCCTAGTAATAACAAAGCTTTTTGCTCTTTTGACGGTCTGACATGGTAAGTATTCCAGAAACTTATGAAAATCATTCTCTTGCATCCACCCTGAGCCGTTAGCTGTTCCTATGAATCCACTTGGGCCATCTTGAGCAAAATGATCTTGATGTCTTTCGCGAGGGAAAATAAGCATAGGTGGTTTATAGTTTCGTATGGAGTTTCCAGCTGGTTTTTCTCCGCGTCGCGCAATAACTCTATCAGGTTTTTGGAAGGTGGCTATGTCTGTCTCGCCAACGTTCCAAATATCTTTTTTCGGAAACTTTATGCTTGCTGAAGACGCATGTATGATTGGAGAAAAATATCGCCACATTTGTTGCCCGAAATATACTTGTTGTTTGAGCCAATCTTAGCGATAAATTTCGATGTCGCTCCATAAATAGCTTAAATCATACCTCTCCACCCATTTTTTCTCTTCCCCAAGATGCCGGAAGCTTCTTATTATGCTTATGTGCTAATCTGTACGCCAAGCTTTTCGTTTCTTCACTAGTAAACCCATAATTTGAAGCCACACAAGTCAACAAATACTCGCATAGTATCCCAGCGTGCCAAATTCGGAATTCGGAATTGGTTACGACTATTCCGAAAGTGAGCGAAAGAGATAGAAATATAAAAAGCTCTTGAAATGAATGCAACTTTTGACTGGGGTATTACTGTTCATTATTTTATGAGAAACATTTTAATATTTTTTAAGAATCTCTTCTGAAGTTTGGAAGAAACAAATTTAAAATCAATCGGAATTCGTTGCGAAAATTTCACTGAGTTCGAACAAATTCCGAACAAAGAGTTTGTTACGAAATACATTTGAATTTGCAACAAATTCCGAACCTAATGCCGTTAATGTTTCATCTAGTAAAGTAAGTATTAAAACAGTACTTTAGTCGTACAACTGTTTTTCATGCACAAGTGCAAGTACCTACAAAGTTTTTTGAAGTTGTGTTGTTTGAGCTGTTAACAGTATCTATTTTGAAGGTTCGTAATGCTATTCAAATTTGTTATTCTCTTGTAACTTCTCCTTTTTGTATGCAGAAGCTGCTGTGCGAAAATTTCCTTCAAGAAGTCGGGACGAGATCGATTTTCAAAAAAGGTTTTTCTATAGCAGCAAAGACAAGCTTAGCAAACGGGCGAAAAAAATTGTTATTTAAAATTTATAAAAAAAAAATTTCTATTGGAATTAAAAATTATAAGTATTTTATTCAATAAAAGTTATTAACATGTATCCAAAAAGTATTGGAAGCATTCTCAAAGAACTATTTGAAACCTGCACAAAAATCTTCAAAAAATTCACAAAGAATTCGTAAAGAATTCGAAATGAATTCGTAAGGGATTCGTAAAGAATTCGCAAAGAATTCGTATAGAATTCGCAAAGAATTCACAAAAAAAATCACAAGGAATTCCGAAAGAATTCGCAGTGAATCTTGAAAAAAATGAACCCTTGTACGAAAGCTTTTCAGGAGCTAAAGAGGGGAAAGTTTGAGCACTTTCGGCGTTTTTGTAACGTTTTTCATATACCGGTCTTAAAGAATTCGTAACGAAAAAGTTTGAGAATCCGAAATTTTTTTCTGAATTCGCTTCAATTTTCTGAAAGAATTCTCAACGAAATGCCGAATTTGGCACACTGGGATGTTATCTTCATCTTTGGTGAAGACTGTTGGACAAGCATACCAAATAGATGGTGCTTTTTCCGTTTCATTGGCCTCGTATGCTTTTTCCTTCTTAATATATCTTTGCCGCGATATCTAGCTCAAACCGTAAGAGGAGACATTATTTCTAAGATTGTTTCCACCTAATATAACCTCCTCATAAGCTAATTCATATATTTCGATACTAGACACAGCTCTATTAGTTTTTCTTGCATACAGGGTCTGTCCCAAAAGTAAGTTGAATGACCTTGCGCCGCCGAAGCAAGCCACTAGCAAGGCGCGCCAAGTGACGTGAATGGTTGTGTGGGGTTTAGGGAAGCCAACGATAAACACGTCAGTTGCCTGCAGGCTCTTCCACAGTGCGCATCGCTGCTAGTTCGAACCCTTGTCTTAGTGACGCGTCGGAATTTTAAAATGCCGCGTTTCAAGGACCAGCGTTACGCAATAAAATTTTGTGTTGCGCTCAAGAAAACGGGCGCTGAGACCGTTGCCATGCTAAGGGAAGCTTATGGCGATAGTACCATGTCCAGCAATATGGTCTACCGCTGGCACAAGATGTTTCGGGAGGGCAGAGAGGACGCCGAGGATGAAGACCGCTCTGGACGCCCGTCAACGTCACATTCCGATCAAAATGTGAAGAAAGTGAGGGACATGCTGAACTCTAATCGACGCCTGAGTGTTAGAATACTGGCAGATGAGTGTAATATCCCTAAAAGTACTGTGCATCGCATTGTTACCGAAGATTTGGGCATGCGGAAGATCTGTGCGAAGATGGTCCCCAAGGTGCTTTCCGATGAACAGAAGGCTGCTCGTGCAACGATTTCGCGTGACCTCTTGGAGCAGTGTGAAAATGATCCGAATTTTTTGGATAATGTGATTACGGGTGACGAAACATGGGTTTTCGAGTATGACCCGGAGTCCAAAAGACAAAGTGCTGAGTGGCACACGCCAGCTTCCCCGCGCCCAAAAAAGGCGAGAATGAGCAAGTCCCGTGTAAAGGCCATGCTCATCGTTTTTTTCGACAAAAGAGGCATTGTCCACTCAGAGTTTGTGCCACAAGGACAAATAGTGAACAGTCATTTTTACTTGGAAGTCCTGAAAAGGCTCCAAAGCAGAGTGAAACGCGTCAGGAAGGAGATCGCCAGCACTTGGCGTCTTCACCATGACAACGCGCCGTCGCACACCGCCTTCATTATTAGAGAGTACTTAGCGAAACGCGGTGTGGCAACATTGCCCCAGCCACCGTACAGCCCCGACTTGGCACCACTGGACTTCTTTTTGTTCCCGAGGTTCAAGAGGGAACTCAAGGGCCACCATTTCGGGACTTTGGAAGCCGTCAAAGAAGCGACGACGAGGTGCTTGAAGGAGGTCTCCGTCGACGCCTTCCAGGGTGCGTTCAGCGACTGGGAAAAACGCTGGCGCAGGTGTTCCGACGCGGAAGGAAGCTACTTTGAAGAATTTTAGTTACTTGTATATTTATCTGCAATAAATCTTTTATCTTGGACTTATTCAACTTACTTTTGGGACAGACCCTGTATTTATTTGGCATTCTGAAACAATGCATAAAAATTGAAATAGGTGGATAAAACATGCAAATTTCCACCACAAAGCATGTTGCCGAAAATAGATTTGCTTCAAATTAGGAGATTTATGACAAGCTGTCACAACTCTCTTAGGAGCAAAAAACATGCGTCGATCAGAATAATGGCTCATAACTTAACAAATATGAAGCAAACCAGAAAAGCTATATCAAGGTATGAAAGTAGAATAGACATTGCATATCAGTAAAAATATCACAACAAAACTATAGTAATACGTATATCAAATAAAAGAACACGGAATTATTGATCAAAAACTTACTTTTGGCATTTTTTTTTACAACGATGTCGTATTGACACTACCATTTGTAGTGCCAGCCGGCGCGAAATAACATGCAATCACTCGTCAAAAAAGCAATAAATGGGCAGTGTTGCTAGCTCTCTAAGTGTCATAGGCTCCGAGAAATTAAGCATGTCACAACTCTCCTCTGTCAAAACCCTCCTCGGTCTCCCCTACAGTATGTTTTGGATGACAGGTGTTTGCTAAAGCACAAGTCCCTGTCCGTCCGATCTCCTCAACTGCTGTTAGATCACCCTTATGCTCAGGCACGACATTGGCCAGGATTTTTTAATTTTCCGTGAAAAAAGTCGCAAATCATTTAACCATGTTCATACTCGTAGTCGTCGGTTCGGTTCGGTGGCTTGTTGTTTTGTTCACGTTTAGCGTGTGTGATATAGGTTATCGATCTTACACCAACCTTTCTTGATCGGAGCTAGCTTGATCATTTTACCCAACTTTTGTTTCAGAGAAGATTATTCCCAGCAACCAGGATGAAAAAGTTTTCATCTTACTTCTAACAGTCCAAATTGTAACTGTAAATGCAAATTTATGCTTAATATCATTTCTCCTATCCAGCTGATGGTTTACTAAAGACTTATGATTTCATAGTAGTTCTATATTACATTACAATGACGTTGACGTCAGTATTCTACTTTTAGTGTATTTTGGTGAAATGCGACACATTGGTTAAATAATATTGATACTTAAAAATATCATAGTGTTACGAGCGCATCATTGTGCTGAACAAATGTCATATACATATTGAACCTTATTTGGAACCCTCTTTTTTATTTGAGTATAATTCATCACACCCGCAGGGGCTGTCTGAAGCTCATTTGATTGTTCAGCAGGTATACAGGGCGTCATCTTTTATGTCGGTATGTAAACATTTGTAAACTATTCCAAGCGATGTGGACGGTCAATTGCCAAATTGCTTGTTTTAATTACACTTCATTCGGGAAAAAATGCAAATCGTCCTTCAAAATGCGCCGCAAAGTTCCATTGACGCCAAAATGCTGAACCGGATGACGATACGACACTTTTGGGTTCTAGGCAACGCCCTCTCTGACCGCTTCAACCAGATCATTGGGGCGTCTTGGTAGTTAATAAATGGCATGTTGACGATCTCGCACTGTCTCGTGCTCCACAAAAACTCGACACCAAAGGATGAATAGTGCTTGCAGACGGTGCAGAGTGCCCACGATATTTTCGAAAATATACACGTTGAGTAAACACTACTGAACAATAATTTGTCATGTACAGCGTCACAATTTCGGCGCGATATCTCTGTATAGATGTTATGCCGGATTTATACATAGGGACGAGTGTCTCGTGGGCAAGACTCAACAAGACTCAGCAAGACATAGGGTGAATTGTTTATTTATGATATTGCACCATGCAACACGGACCATGCACCATGCACCTTTCATAGGGTGAATTGTTTACTTAGGATATTGCACCATGCATCTTTCGACAGTTGTGAGCTTTTTGTTGAGTTCAGTGAACGATGGCTGAGGTACAGGTTGTGGCTATTGCAACTGCCTGGTGTGCGTTGAGTGATTTCAATCTGGGACGCGAAAAGACATGTTTGAAGTCCCAGCGAAAAATTCGAAAATGTGAATGAGCACATGCTACCCTCTCGAATCCCTTTGACTCGATGCATAAAACCGACTTCGCTTCCAGCGGCTTCGAGCTAGGACGAGACGGTCATAAACACTCAGGCACAGCAATAAAAGGATCATTATCCCTTCATAAAACAAACAATAGCCGACGAGCAAATCATTTACACACGCGTGCTTGCCATGAAAAAAACAGCCGTGAATAGACAAGGAGACCATTTACACACAGACCTTGTCTACATTTGCCATTCCTCGGCGAGAATGTAAACCCGGCATTATGGTTAAAATTGTACTGAATTGGAATTTGAAAAACATATCTACTCAAGTCAATCGGTTGACAAACGTCAAATTTATTCAATGTTTACATAACGACATAAAAATGGTTATTGTCTGACTAATCATGTCTTTTGAAATGATAGCTCAAAATACGGAGCTGGTAGTACGTAGTACGTAGCTCTTTCTCTAATACCAACATATCTTATAACATCCTTCAAAATCAGAGAACATTTCAGGTTAATGACCACTTGTTTGGTAAAATTTTAAGATAGTGTCATATCTAAAAATTCAAAACTTATAATATTTTACTATAATTTTTTAGTTCTGAATCAATCAAACATCAGTTAAACTCATCAAAATTTTGTTCAGTTGCTTCAAAATAGTTTTCATTTATTTCATTTTAATTTTTAGGTGGACTAACTCAAACTCTCCAAAAGCTGATGGTAGTAGTTCGACCAAAAACGAAGCCCACAAAGGTTTTTTTTCCATATATTTTTACTTCATTTGGATTTCATTTTTGTGTTGCATGTTTCATTAATTGACAGAAAAATTAATTGAGCTGTTTTCTGATTTGCCTTTTACATTTTCATGCATGAATTTACATTCCGATTACTTTTTTCTCAATGTTATGCACAAAATTCTGAGTTATGTATGCACTTATCAAAGTAAAAATATCAGTCATAGGCTAGATGGTATTTGACTACAAAAATATTTTTTTCTTTCCGATTTTCAGTAAGTTTGACGATTTTCCTTCAAAAGATTCTAATGGTTGTCGGAAAAGCGAAGCCAGCTCAGGTATAAATCAGCAGAACTGAATGCAGCAGACCTAATCTAGTTTGGAAACCATGGATTAAAAATAAGCAACTCAAGGCTGTTGAATATGATAATAATATTTTGAATGATCATCAAATGCTGTTTTTAGATGTGATACACAAAACTGCGTTTCATTTGGAAATTTTTAAAATCTCCTGACTTGGACTGCTGACAGCATTCCATAACTTTCCATAAAGCTTCTACATAGCTAAAACTTTTTTCCATTTGTTGTATAACGAGATTTGCATGCATAGATAAATAATAGTTTTTATTTAGGCTGGAAAAAGCTAACCTTCCAGCCTGAATTATATATTATGTTAAAGCAAATCAAACAAGTATCTTTCTAATAAATGTATGTGTTCCATAATTGCTTAGTAAAATTTCATATATTATATAATCATGTTGTTACGATTCACCTGTGTATGATCCATTGATAATTCTTAAAAATAAAATGCATAATGAATTTAATTCGAATTCAGTGGCTGATCATTGTAAATAAAGAATCATGGCAGATTATTGCAAATAAACAGTTTATCACCTGTAATGAATTTGTCACAATCATTTAAAGTTGCCATGAAGCACCTCCTAGATGGTCAATATTATTGATCAATATGCATTGATCAATAATATTGAAGGCAGCATCAATACGCTCAATACAGCTTCAATATGTGGACTATCAATACGATGCTTAGGCTGTGGCTACGAATCAAGCGAGTAAAAGGTTGTGGCGAGTGAGAGTGTACAAGAGAGTTTTTGAATGTACGCGAAGCTCAGAAGAGAGAGATATAAGGAAATGAAAATGGCAGTGAGAAGTGAAGCAATTTGCCTAGGCTGAGCGTTAGTAGTAGTAAGCGAATTTGACATTCACTTACTGTGCCGAACATAAAGATAGAGTGAGATCGATAGAAAAAAATAGTTGGCCATGTGCACGCGAATTTGACAATTACTTACTCAGCAACAACAAAACCTCAGGTATCGGGGAAACCAAGGGGAATATCTGAGGTAGCAATTCTCTCGATTTGTTCTATTTATAGATTTTACCTTTGTAGTAAAATTGCTTCACTAAATTTCGTATATGTATACGCTCGTTTCTTTTCCTTAGATCTCTATGTTCTGAGACGCGAAGTAATGATAGTGGCTTTGAACCACAAGTTTCAACAAGCGCGTGTATGAGAGCGATTGGCGTGTGAAATGAATAAATTCGTTTCACTCGCGCGTGCAAAGAAGTTAAAGGTCGGTGTTTCTTTCGTGTGCAATCAGAAGTACAGAAACTTTGGATTTTCTTATTTTGGAACCAGCTCTTTTGGAAGCGAATCTTCCTTCTACCGGAATT
This sequence comes from Nemotelus pantherinus, assembly GCA_963978885.1. Taxonomy (NCBI): domain Eukaryota; kingdom Metazoa; phylum Arthropoda; class Insecta; order Diptera; family Stratiomyidae; genus Nemotelus; species Nemotelus pantherinus. The sequence continues at coordinate 61,981,195 of OZ022265.1, forward strand.
ATTGGCCTTTTCAATGCTATAGAAGGCAGCACAACCTCAACAAACGTGCTTTCATCACTAGAGGCTGAACAGTCTGAGAACTACAGCAATGTCGAACGGTCTCTTCCAGAGTTGTATTTTATAAATATAAAAAAAAACAGGAGCAATGCAGAGGAAAGTTAATTTCTTTAACTTAGGAGAGAGACTCTTGAAAGCAAAAAGTGAAATAAAAAATGATGCAGACTCTAATTTCCTCGTGAGCTTACTTCCCCAATTAAAAAGCGTTTCACAAAGGAGCAATTTAAAATTTAGGATACAAGCATCAGCTTTATTGCTTGAATTAAAACAAAGTGAAGAAAATGTGACAAAGAATCTTCATTCAATATGTTCAAGGTCACTAACACCAACACATCATCAATATCTTCGGCAAGTTTTGATCAAAACATTAGAGTTAATGAAATGCCATCAACAAGAAATGTTGAATTTTCACAGGTTGTACAGACTCCTGTTGATCAATATTAATACTTAATACGCTTTTGTTACATGTGTGAAGAAAATAATAATTCTTCATTATTTTTTTCTTACCTTAAATTTATTAAGAGTTTTTCAGCTAGACAAATTATCTTTGAAGGGTCAGTTGCAGTTTTATCAATTTTGTCTTTGATTTTATTTAAAATATACTCGAACGTATGTGGTCTCATCCTGTAGTATTCGCAAAACATAATTTCATCGGATTATAATTCTTAATATAGATTAAAAAATTCTCGATACGCTAAATGATGTTTGAATATTTTTTTGTTTTTTTTTTTTCTTATGCATACATTGCATTTTATATTTAAAAGAACTATTTTCCAAAAGAAACACTTTGCTCTTAGTATAAAGCGCTTCAAATCACAATTCAATGGCAATTAGTTTAATTTGACAACAGAAGTAAATTTCTCCATCACCTGGCTATATCTGTAACCACAATACACGTGCAACAATTACTAGCTTGATCCCTCTGGTACACTCTCACACGCCACACTCGTCTACTTGCTTGATTAACCACAGCCTAAGACTGTACGTTATTGGTTGCTTAGCGATCTTCTGTGCAAGTTTTTATTACATATTTTTCTCAATATCAAACAATGGTGTCACATAGAGATTCAGCTTTTCTTGCCTTGACTTTGGCTGTGTGTGAAATGAAAAAAAACAAGCACGAAAAGAGAAAGACGCTGGTCAAAAGGATGGTAAAAAATGAGAGATCGCTTTACACACGAACGTTTGCTGAGCTATCTTCACGTCACAGAACCAGAGGTTTATAAAAATTTCCTCCGAATGGATGAAGCGAAAATCACGTTCGAACTGTGACATTTCGCTTGCATCGGCCATCACGTAGGTGGTGATTTTTCGATATCTCAGACAAAAGTGATGCCAATATTGATCAATATGCCTCATAAACGCCAATATGAGCATCAATATACCTTCCATAAATACACTTTAATATAAATTTCCATCAATATGCTATCAATATGTTTGAAGCTCTCCTAAACGATCAATATAGCCCTTCATTTTCATGCATATTGACCAATAATATAGACCGTCTAGGAGGTGTTTTATTTATAACCGAAAGTAACATCTTTAAATGCGTATTATGCACACTTTATATTTTATCTGGTTCAAACGAGAATCTCCGCAACAGACACTTGAAAGCTAAAAAAACTCAAGCGCACCTGAATCGCTAGAAACACTAAAGTTCGAAGAACAGTAGAAGAACCGTGCAGGTTTTGAGTGCATATTCCACCACATAAGCTGCTTATTACGGCCAAGCTGTTTCAAACGCCACGTTTTACTTTGGTCTCAAGAATGCATTATAACCAGTGAGGTAGTAGAAATGGAATGGACATGCCCATAAGATTTACATTGAAGGGGATGGTAGTAATTTTTTAGCTACTCATTGTCAAATCGAGTCAAATCCAAGTAGTTCCCCTCCAATTTGACAATGAGGTCGAAATGGCGTAAAGGCAGCTTTAACATGGTTTGTTCGTGAGAGGATTGAAGGGGCTAATGGTGGAAAGTTATACCGTCCGTGTCCAAGGGCTGATTATAACTCATATGGGAGAAGGTTTCAGATATTACCACTGGCATGAATTTCAACGTTTATGAGAGCAAAGCACGGGTTAATTATATTCGTTATAAGTTGCTTATTTCACAAAATTTTGAATGAAGAAGATGAAGAAAATGGAGAAAATGCTCAGTGCCTGCAGCACTGTAACTGAAGTTGGTGTTTGGGGCTGCGATCCGAAAAATTTGCAGTGCTTTGGGAATTGAAACATTGTTTATTTATTTTCTTTGTAAATATTTCCGGTATGAATACTAACTGTAAGCATTTATTGATACAAAAGTAGCACAACCGACTCGTGCTGGCAACCTTTTGCCAGTATCAGAGCCAAGAATATCTCATATCTGCTTCACGTTGTTATATTACATTTGAAGTTATAGGAGTATAAAGAAATTTAGGGTTACCTGCAGCGAATTTTTTCATATAATCGGAAACTTAATACTTGCTGTTTATTGTCACTACAATATCATTACCATTTGAAAATTTGACGATGAAATCGCTTAATAAAGATACTGCAATTAAATACAAAATCAACAATAGCTGGCAACACTATTGTGGCTTTTCAACCAAATTTGGCCTGAATAATGTTTGTGATAAGTTCCATTAATTGTATGAAATTCGTATTGATTTCACGACTGCACTGGAAGTTATAGGGCAAAAAGTTTTATTTTCCTGAGCGAATTTTCAAAACCAAAGACACACAAATTACTATTGCTGGCAGCACCAACCGAATTTTTCAGCCAAATTTCTACTAAACAGTCCAATGCGTTCTGTGAATTTCAGTTGTATCTGATAATTGGTTCGTGAGTTCCCGTGAACCGAAATTTTTGATGCTAAAAATATAGGTTAACTGGGTTAAAAGGGTTACCGTTCTTGTCCGACATGAAATTTCCAAAGTTTTACTTTGGACGTGTAGATAAAGCATTAGAATAATAATAATAATAATAATAATAATAAAAGTCTTTATTTCATGTGCATAAAATTACAGTTATAATAATTCAACAAAGTCCTTTGAACTTTAATTACGTTTATAACTAACATAAAGAAATAGAAAATTTAAAAAAAAAAATAAAATAAAACAGGAATACAACTTACTCGATATTTTAAATTTTAAATGGTGCTGAAGAAGATGCAGATGAAATACAAAGCATTCAGTTGCTTTACGCAAGAGTCGAATGCCCGTTCATAAGATAGAAAAAAACATGAATCGTCAATTTATAGCGGGGGACTCATATATTAAACTAAGATATAAAAGACCGTAGATAGAGAAAAATAGCAAAAAATAATATTGAAAACAAATGCAAAGGTTATATTAAGAGATTCAACAGTTTTTCAACGCCCAAGTGATCAATTGAAAAGAGCCAAGATTTGATTTTTTTCGAAAACGTTGCCTCTCTGGACTCGCCTATAATATTTGGTGGCAAAAGGTTAAATAGACGACAAGCAACAATGCTGTAAAAGCGACTTAAGTGCGATTTATTGCAAATGGGAACTATTACTAAATTTCTAGTATTAACCCGTAGATTAGCTGAATCATAAACTCTTGGTGTTTGATAACCTGAGCTCTCGAAGAAAATTCTAAGAACCTTAAAAAAATACAAATGCCTTAATGGAAGTGTACCTAGTGCTTGAAATAGATTAAAACTTGGCGTTCTGCGATGAACTTTGAAAATAATTCGAACAGCATGTTTTTGTTTTACAATCAATGGTTCCAGTTTATAAAAATTTGTACCTCCCCAGCAGCTTAATCCATATTGTAGTTCAGATAAAAACAGACCGTTGTAAACTAGTTTTAGAACTGAAAAGGGACAATATAGGCTTAAGTGATACAATTATCTGACCAAATTGTTAAAATACGCTTTCAGATACACGGTGTGATCTCTCCAATTTAATTTGGTGTCAAATAACACTCCCAGATACTTAAAACTATCAACTCTTTCAATACCAAAGCAGTATGGAGAACAACTCGCATTTTGGTCAAAAGAATAAGAAACCTCATCTTCAGCTCTTATTGGTGAAAAAAGATATTTTAAGCAGGTTGGGGCGTGGAAAGTCAAATTCAAATCAACACAAACTGATCTCACTAGGTTAAATATCATATTATATGTTTTGTCTTGTCACTCAGCCTTAGTTTATGGACACTGAACCAATATCTTAAAATTTCAAGGTCGTGGCTCATTTTGACATATGTTTCAAAGTAATTGAAACGAGAGTAGGACAGGACAGCGTCATCTGCAAAAGCTGTAATTTTCCCATAAAAATTTTCAGAAAATAATGAATTTATAAAATTCAGAAATAATACTGGAGACTGGACCAAGTCTTGAGGAACTCCAATATTTAGAGTCGTTGCAGAGCTCAAGATGTCATTTTTTTTAACTTTCTGCTTACGATCGCAAAGAAAAAAATGAAACCAATCCAAAACATTATCCTTTATTCCTGCACTATAAAGTTTTTGCAGTAGGATGGAATGATCGACCAGATCGAAAGCTTTAGTAATATCAATAAATAATGCTGCGGAAATTTTGGACTAGCTTCTACTACTAGCTGCTACTTCAACTACTAGGTCGGGACCCCTCAACGGTCCCGACCTTGTCGCGGTGGGGGGGCTCAGGGCAGCGGCTCATTAGCCAGATGAGTTGCTGCCTTGCTAAAGGGACCTTAGGGGAAGGAGACCCCAAACAGAAAACCAAATATGGACGAAGAAAAAGGAGCAAAACTTACGGTACAGGGTGTCGGATGCCCAGTACCGGCGGCCGTCAGGGGTGAGCGAGCAGGCCCCGGGTCGTCCTTATCCATCGACTGCAATGCTATGGAGGTTGACCACTTGGCCACCGTAGCAGATCTAATTACAAGTGGTCCTACACAACTCGAAGAGGTGGTGGAATCGGTTGCGGACCCTTTTAGGAGGAGTTCCAAACTACAACGATCCCCACCTCGAACAACAACCAAATCGGTAGCTAGCACCTCCGCTGGCTGCCATTCAAGTCGCACGAAGCTTATGCGCTCGGGTGCCAGAGTACTCGTAGACTCGGACTCAGAGAGCATGGTTTCGACCGAAGCGGAGGAAGAGCTGCTCAAATCGCCTGAGCGAGGCAAAGGTGCTGGTTCCCACAAGAAGAACAAGACCAAGCCGAGCAAAGAGGGCAGGAAAGCACTGGCGGAGTACAAGTCGGCACTGCGCATCGTCGACAGGCTCAGCGACAAACCAACCCTCTCCGCGGAGGAGAAGGATCGGCTAAGTTGGGCTCGGACGGCGGTAGCAAAAGGCCGGGAGCACTTGGCTGGGAAGGAAAAGCTAGTTCTCAAGGACTCTGCTTTCCACAACAAAGTGGAGCAGAGCTTGTCTAAGAGGCTGGCGGAGAAACGGCAGAGGTCGACCGAGGATGAAAAACCGGCGTCCAAGAGGCCAAAGAGCGCGACAAGTCGGCAAGGGGTCCAACAACCCTCTAGCTCGAAGCCGAAGAAGACTATGAAGGTCAGCGATGTGGCTAAACAGCACCTCATCGTGGCTCTAATAGACCGCAGCAATCCCTTGGGTCAATTGTCGCTCGAGAAGTGGAAGACCGTAGAGTCAGGCCTGCTCAATGCGATGATTGATCGCATGGAGAAGCACCCTGAGCTGGCTATGCCTTCGTTTGACGGGGCAGGCTGGTTCAGAGGTGTCAAGATCATCAAGTGCAACGACGAGCTCACGTTGCGCTGGTGTACTGCTGTAGTCCCGGAGCTACCGGGTCTATGGGAAGGAGCTCGTCTTGAAATCGTTGATAGAGGGAGCATCCCAACTCTACCTAGAGCGAAGGTGACAATACCGCGGGTAGTGGAACCGGAGGTGGCCCTAAAGTTACTTCAAAGACAGAATCCGGATGTTCCAACTCAAGATTGGAAGATCCTGGACGTCAAGAAGCCACAAGAACAAAACGGGGGGCAGGTCTACATCCTCCAAATTAACAAGGAGGCTGACAACCTGCTCTATCCGCGCTTTGGCAAAATGGCTTGGGGCGTAGGCAGTGTTTACCTACGCCTGAAAAAACGCCACCCGAAGGACGATAACATTAATACCCTGGAGGTCGGCGAGATCGAGAGGGATCTGGGCACTACTGACCTACGGGGTACAACGGCCGATCTCAAACTGGACGATGCGCAGGATAAGGAGGATGCCGAGGCCAAGACTCAAACTACTGCAGATCAACCTGCACCGCAGTAAGTTGGCCTCGGCCGAGTTGCTGCTAACGCTCGAAGAAGGTAAGTTTGACGTGGCGCTGGTCCAGGAACCGTGGATCTCTGCAGAGGGCTGGGTTTCGGGACTAGGGTCACAGCTTTTTAATCTTTTCTTCCCCACCACAGTAGCAAGAACTAGAACGGCTGTACTGGTGAGGAAGAATATCCACGCATACCTTCTTTCTAATTTCAGCACGGACGACATGACAGTGGTGGCATGTGAGGGGGACGTGGAGCATGTACTCCTAGTATCCGCCTACATGGCTCACGACCGAGCAGCTCCGCCGGAGGAGGTCGCTAAACTCACCGCGGAGACACTCAAGAAGAACGAACTGCTGCTTGTGGGGGCGGATGCGAACGCGCACCACACAGTTTGGGGCAGCAAGGACATCAATGAAAGAGGTGAGTCTCTACTTAGTTTTATTATAAACCATAATCTAGTCGTTGCGAACAGAGGAAATGTCCCTACCTATAGGGGACCTCGTAGTGAAAACGTGCTAGATATAACTCTGCACAATGACTCTAATGAGCAGTTAATAGAGAATTGGAGGGTTCTCGAAGGCACATCGTTTTCTGATCACTGTTATATAAGTTACTCTTTAAAACTCAATGTTACTCGCAATTACCGTCCGTTTCGCAATCCCAGAAATACTGACTGGCTGAACTTTGAACGGGAGGTGAAAAATGGCCTAGGCCCTCCTCCGAGGATTGGCGGTGTAGCTGACCTAGAGGCTGCGGTTAACGCACTTACGGGTAAACTCGTTAAAGCTTTTGCACGGTCCTGTCCCCAAGTCCGTCCGAGGCGCAAACCCAAGCCACCCTGGTGGAACAGGGACCTGGGTTGTCGCAGAGGACAAGTTCGTGAATTGTTCAAGTTAGCCAAAGCAGCTGACTGCAATGAATGCTGGGACGAATACAAGGACGTCCTTAAGCTCTATAAATCAGAAATCAGGAAAGCCAAATGGAGCTCCTGGAAAGAGCTGTGCGGTAGAATCGAGACCACATCGGAAACGGCGAGACTTAGAAATCTGCTGGCTAAACGCCCTGTCATGCCTAGCCTGCTTTGTAAGCCGGATGGAGAGTGGACAAGCAGCGGCTCGGAAACGCTGAGGGTCCTCGTAGACACTCACTTCCCGGGCTGTCTGGATGAACCCGCCCCCTCCACTTGTCAGCAGACGTCTGAACTGCATGACATCGAAGGCATTGGCGAAGTCATCACCAAGCCGAGGCTGGTCTGGGCAATTGAAACCTTTAAGCCCTTTAAGTCCCCAGGTCCGGATGGGGTCCTACCGGCCATGCTCCAAAAGTCAGGTATGCTTACCATTCCCTGGCTCATGCAAATCTACAAAGGTTGCTTAGCACTAAGCCACGTGCCTGCAGCCTGGAGGATCGCTAAGGTTGTATTCATACCCAAAGCAGGTAAAATCAACCATGCTTACCCGAAGGACTACAGGCCAATTAGCCTGACTTCATTCCTTCTTAATGTTTTTGAAAGATTACTGGATCTCTATATCAAACAAAGACTTGGATCTCAAGCCCTATCGGATGCCCAAAACGCATACATAAAAGGCAAATCCGTAGAAACGGCTCTCCATAGGGTAGTTCTCGAAATAGAAAAAGCACTCCGCTACAAAGAATACACTTTGGGAGCTTTTCTAGATATTGAAGGCGCCTTCAATAATGTGCACACCACAGCCATTATGGAGTGCCTCCGTGCAACCAACATCCACCCCTCTATTTGCAGCTGGATTAGCAATTTGCTTAAGCAAAGGCTCATAACAGCTGAGTGGGCGGGGTCCCAGATCACTAAGAAGGTCCATAGAGGCACGCCGCAAGGAGGAGTTCTATCCCCCCTCTTATGGAACCTGGTTGTAAATACAATTTTGGATAAACTGGAGCGCAAAGGACTCACGGTTGTGGCCTATGCCGATGACATTGCGATATTAGTCTCGGGTAGGTTTCTGCACACAGTTGGCCAACTCATCGAGTATGCTCTGGGGCTTGTTGAGGAGTGGGCAAATACCGTGGGCCTTGGCATCAACTCCAATAAAACTGACCTTGTACTTTTCACAAGGAAGTACAAAATTCCTGAATTACCTCCAATCAGGTTGGGCGGCGCCAGCTTAAGCCTCAAGTCGCAAACTTAGTACTTGGGTCTTATTCTGGACAGCAAGCTCACCTGGAAGGCGAATTTGGAGGAGAGAGTAAAGCGGGCCAGCAATGCGATTTACGCCAGCAGGAGAGTGCTGGGTAAAACGTGGGGTCTAAGCCCTGCCTTAACACACTGGATCTATATGGCAATAGCCAGGCCTATCCTTGCGTACGGATGTTTGGTCTGGTGGCCAGCAGTAAATAAGACTACCTTTGCTAGCATGGCGAACAGAGTTCAGCGGCTGGCGGCTCTCTGCACTACAGGTGCCTTAGCCTCGACTCCTTCGTCTGCTTTGAATGTCCTGCTTCATCTCCCTCCGCTTGACCTCTTCGTGAAGGGCGCTGCCGCAAAAGCTGCTGTCAGGCTTAGGGAATCGGGACACTTTGAGTCACGATCCTTCGGTCACAGCAGAATTGAGCGGGGGTACACAGGTAGCACCGACTACTTGGTCCCCACTTTGTGCTTCGAGCGCGGATATCAAGCGATCGTGGGGGATGGGCAGGAGTGGAATCGGCAAATGGGCGCAACAACTCTTAGTATCTACACTGACGGCTCTAAAACGGCTGCCGGAGTGGGTGCTGCAACTTCTTCCGCAGATGCAACTATGGTAGCAGCTTTTAGGCTTCCTAACCACTGCAGTATTTTTCAGGCGGAGGTTTTTGCGATACGTAAAGCCGCAGACCTAGCATACGCCGGAAATACCACAAATGAAGAAATCAACATCTTTACAGACAGTCAGGCGGCGGTTAAAGCACTGATGTCTTACACATACAAATCGAAGAGTGTACTTGACTGCATTCAGGCCCTGAATAGACTGGGCAACAACAGAAGAGTCAGGATTTTCTGGGTTCCTGGTCACAAGGGCATTGAAGGAAACGAGAGGGCGGACGCGCTGGCTAAGCACGGAGCCAGCCTTCCCCTGTCAGGCGCAGTTAACATTCCTACTCCAATCCAAACAATCAAATACTCGATCGACTCTAATATGATGCAAGTTGCTACGTGCAGGTGGCGTGCAACCCATACATGTAAGCTAACCAAAATCATGTGGGGATCGTACAATCTCGTAGCTACTAGGTACCTGCTCGAATTAACGCGAACTGACTGCAAGATGCTGGTCGGCATCATTACTGGCCACTGTCTTGTGGCAGCTCATGCCATGAAAATGGGACTCCTAACCAGCGACATCTGTAGGAAGTGTCAAGAGCCGGGAGTCTCTGAAACAATCCAGCACCTTCTGTGCCACTGCCCGGCACTGGGGAGAACCAGGCAGCGCTGCTTCGGTGAGCCCTGGCTGGTGGATCTCTCACATGTGGCGGAGCAGAGGCTGAAGGACATACTTCAGTTCGCAAAGAAGTCCGGGGCCTTCGATGGCCGTTTGGACTGAACTTTCCTTCTCCGGGTCCATTTATCTGGTATCACTACGGACCAATGGGTCTATGTGTGGTCCTGTGCCAGCCAGCTAACCTAACCTTTGGACTAGCTTATAGCCCTATAAATTTTGTGACAGAATTTAAGTAAGGCACCTTCTGTGGATTTTCCTGACGTAAAACCAAACTGACAGTCGTTCAAAAACTTAATTTTATTAAAGAACGTCACTAACCTGCGTTTGACACCTTTTTCAATAATTTTTGAAAAAACAGATAGTAGAGATATGGGTCCATAGTTGCCTAAACTAGTTTTATCGCCTTTTTTATGTACAGTTACTACAACTGCCAGTTTTAGTGCGTCCGGGAAAATCCCCCTCTGGATACTAAAATTAAATAAGAAGCACAGAATGTCGGAAATTTGAAAAACAATTTGTTTTAAAATTTTGCTGGATATTCTATCATAAGATGTTGAAGCTGACGACTTTAGTGACATAATAATTTTGTAGATTTCCGAAGATGAAAAATCCTCAAAAAATAGGCTACTCAACGAGGAGAATTCCCGGCTGGAGAAAACATGAACAGAAGATGGATTTAATACTTCAGAGTTGTCGAAATTGAAATTATTTGCAACAGACGAAAAGTAATCATTAAATAAAACGTCAACGTCAAACGGAATGACTGGTGCGGAAATCTCTGCGTGGAAATTTAGATAAAAACAAGGTTCTAAAGTGCAAATCAACATATCAAAATGTTCAACTTTGTGAAAACATCTCTCGGCATCGTTTGATACCATTCCTCAATATCGAATCATTTAATCTACAGCTCAAAATCTTGATCAAAAAAATAAATCTTAGTTTTCGGGAATCCCCCAAAGGGAAGGCCGTCGTAAGCCGCGTAACGCCGTGTCTATCGTGTCGTCAGCATAATAGCTCCGAAAGGTCTGCTCCGAAAGCTCCGAAAGGCTATTTTGTTGTACATCGCTTATCTTGTTCACGATCTGACCTCCTAACACACTTTGTTTCTTTCTTTCAAGCTGTGAAAGTGCATCATCGAACAAAGAAACCCAAGAAGTACGGTTAGTTTTTTTTTTCAGTAAACTAAGTGCGCGTCAACCTGACATTGTTATACTTTTCTGCTGTTCTCACCTTCAACAGCCACAATAGCGCAGTGGGTACGTACTCGGCTCTCTGATACAAAAGCTGTCGGTTCGTCTCCCATCAGCGCCGCTTCAGTTTTTGTTAAGTGTTGTTCGAGTTTTAAAAATTCTAAAATAAATTTCAATTACATAAATAAAACTCTCAAATCAAATTCCAAAATAATACACAATTAAAATTCTAAAGTTGAAATCAAAATAATTGTATCACGTGGAATAATTGCACGCAGCGCCACCTAGCCACCAACTTGGGACACTTGTGCTTCGCTAACACATTCCACATCCGAGGTATGATCCATTCTAATTACTGTCTTTGATATGTCTACAAAAAATCAGAGACAGTACGGTAGCTTAGAACAAATTGATATTCACTCAATCCAAGACAGCTACCTACAGAGCATCCAACCAAAAACAAACGAAGCTATCTCGTCTCGTAAGCAGCTGGATGACATGGTTGGGAACACATCGAATGAAAATGGAGCATCTAATGCTAACGTAGATGCGAGGCCTCCAAATGCGGACAAGAAAAAGGGTTTGGACCGATACTTCAACATTGTCAAAAGACGGCGAAGTCCCCACTCGTCTCAAACTGGAAACGAGAAGAAAATTTCTAAGCCCGATGATCAACAAGCTTCTACCAGTAGGAACTACTACCAACTACTTGCAACCGAAAACGACTCCGAAATTGCTTCGTTGCCAAAGCAAATTAAGCCACCGCCAATATACCTGAGAGAAAAAACAAGCAATAGCTTAGTCAACATGTTGGTATCAATTGCTGGTAAAAACAACTTTCATGTCACACCGCTAAAACGTGGTCACGTTTCTGAGACCAAAATACAAGTTTCTTCTGAAGAAAACTTCAGGAAGGTTACAAAAGAGTTTGATTCACAGCGTCGTCAATATTATACTTACCAACTAAAAAGTTACAAAAGATTGTCGGTGGTAATTAAAGGCAAAGAACCTGATATTGATGTTGATGAGTTAAAGCAGGAGCTCGAAAGCCTCGGTTTTGCAGTTAAATCTATCACAAATATATTTAATAAATTCAAACAGTCCCAGCCACTGTTCAAAGTGGAACTAGAGCCCGAAGCCAGCAAGCCCAAAAGAGGTGAAACTCACAAAATTTATAGCCTGCGATATATTATGCACCGCAGAATCACCGTCGAAGAGCCGATTAAACGTAAAGGCCCCGTGCAATGTGCAAATTGTCAAGAATATGGCCACACCAAAACCTATTGTTCACTCTCTAGCGTGTGTGTTATATGTGGCGAGTTTCACGCTACCAAGTCCTGTGACAAGAGTAAACTAGATCCTGCAATTAAAAAATGTGGCAATTGTGGTAACAACCATACTGCAAACAACAGAGGTTGCCCAGTATTCTAATCTCTGAAAGTAAAGTTGTTCCTGCCTCAGAACCACGCTCAACAGGCTCTTAATATTGCAGCTAATAGACCAGTCTTCATGCCGGAGACTTTTGCACCTTCATCACTTGTAACTCCTGGTATCAAATATTCCGACGCAATCAAACAAAACGCACATTGCTCTGCTGAAACCACTGCTCAAAGCAGCTCCAACAACGAACTCTCTTCGATTTTGTCAACGCTCTCAGACAACATGAATCGATTCATGACGACGATGAGTAACATGATACAAGAATTACTTAAAAATCAAAACATGTTGCTCCAATTTCTCATTAACAGCAAATGAACACATTCAAGATCGCCCATTGGAACGCGAATGGCATTGTCCAGCATAAAACGGAAATAACCTGCTTTATATCAACCCACGACATTGATGTGTTCCTCTTATCGGAAACGCACCTCACAGAAAAAAATAATAAATTCGACATCCCAGGCTACATCTTTTACGATACCAAACACCCAGATGGTAAGGCTAGAGGCGGGTCTGCAATACTTATTAAAAATTATTGTTCCATCATCCTTTGGAAGAACTCAGCGAAAATTACGTGCAAGCGACATCCATTTGCCTACGTGAGCAGTCGAGCGAGATTGTAATTTCGTCCATATACTGTCCACCGAGGCACAACATTTCAAAGGCAGTATTCGAAAGCTTCTTCTCATCGCTGGGAACCAAATTCATCGTGGCTGGCGACTTTAACGCGAAACACACGTTTTGGGGATCTCGTCTCATAGCACCTAGGGGCAAAGCAGTGTTGCCGTCAAGGAAAAACGAATCTCCCCAGAACTGTATCGAAAAGTCGCTAGATTTGTTAAAAACTCAATGAAAAAAATCCGCTAGATGTCGCTAAATTTTTCAAAT